>VZRN01003026.1:1835980-1973242 GCA_013397935.1 Dasyornis broadbenti
TAATATAATATAATATAATACAATATAATACAATACAATACAATACAATACAATACAATACAATATAATATAATATAATACAATACAATACAATACAATACAATACAATACAATATAATATAATATAATATAAGTATATATTTCACCTGACAGATGAAAGAAAAATATGGATGGGCTTCTGAAAATCATCCCTTTCCAAGCACTTCTCAGATTATCAGTTGCTTCTCACCTGTGTGGCTTTTACGCTGGATCAGCAGACAACAGTGTATTGCCAGACTGCTTTATCCTCTGCAAACATTTTTGCTACTCTGGGATTTTCTGAAACATATTGTGAAATTCTCAATGATCCTTGGCAAAACAGAAGTAAACTTGCAGTTTTTCAGTACTTTCTTTAGAATTGGAATAATGAGAAAGAGAGATATTTGTAATTATCTCTGTATTTGCAACTGCTTAATTTGTAGACCAGGCAATAGATAACTTTGGTTAAGAATCTTCATTATACATGACTTTATTTATTTTATGTGACTTTAATAAAGACAAACTGTAATGATGGGTTCATTTTTAAAAATTAATAATAAGATTGTAACTGGAAAGTGTGCTGCTTGAGACTTGTGGGTGCAAAAGTTTTGAGATTGTATTATAACAGAATAGTGGCAATTTTATATTCATTTTGTCAGGTGGCAAATAACTACACAAGCCCTATATCTTTTCATCCTGTTTTAATTGGGACTAGTAGCTTGTAATACAGATGCCTAAGGTATATTAAAAAACAACAACTTGAAAAGGAAAGGAGCACTGTGAATCAGAGTGTACGGTGATGACTTTATTTCTAGCCTAGTTCATTTATGATTGTAAGTAAACCTGACTTTCACACACAGCAAAGTGTGAAATATCCAAATTAATCACAGACTTAAGTGCCTGGGGAAAGTAGATTTTATAAGGATTGAAGGTATGAAATGAGAAACAGAAATGAATGGGGAATAGGCCTTTTATGGATTACCAGGCTCAAGGGTCGCTTAGCCCTCAGAAACAAGGCTCAAAGGCAGAGCTGCTATTGATTTTTTCCCCTTAACTGAAATCCCATTCTTACTGAAAAAAATTAAAGCATAGACATGCTAAACAGATTAAAACCTTCTACATTCCACTTTCATGTGGCCTCTGGATTTGTCTGGCTATTTGTAAAGTGCTAGTGCTGTAGTCTTTCCACCATGAGATGGATGTGTGATACATGGGCAGCGTGATGTGCCAGTTCGTGGATCCTGTCCCACTGTGTGGATCCCACAAGTTCAGCGGAGCTCTAAGCAGCAGGTGTCAGACTCACACGAGGCCTGTGAAATACTCCTCAGGTTTTGGATGGGAGTGACCAATGGCTCAGTCAGGCTCTATTAAAAATATGTGGATTTTAGATAGGGCATGGCAGTAGGATAGAGGGAGAAACCATGTTTATGGGCATGCTTCCTGCAAAGCAGCTGAACTGTGAAAACTCTCCTTCAAGGCCTGCTGTAAGCTCTGCTGCTCCTAGAGGAGCTGCGAAGAACGTGATGTCTGACAGACATTGCAATGACTGGTATGTCCCAGAAAATCCATATGGCCATAGGATACTCTACTTCTTAATGGAACCAAATCTTTTACATGCTACTGATAAAAGTCTCAGTACTATATGAGGACATATTACATCTCACTTGAGGACCTTATCTTTTATCTCAGGGGAGAAAAGCTAAGGAAAGACTAGCATCAGTGACATGGTGTCATCTACAGTGAAAATCTGAACACCACAGAGAATGCCAAGGGCACTGGATATCCCACTGTTTTCTTCACAGCAGGCACCTTGCAGCTGAAAGTGAATGAAGCTGTACTGAAGTATTTGACTTACAAAGTGACGCACTATGCACCAAAAGGTTCTGGGTTCTTCTGTCCAGCTCAATTTGCTAGACAATAGTTCTGTGTGTCTTGGGGTTTTAATTTTCTAGGTAAGTGAATGCTGAGGTGTACTGGAAACTGACTGAACTGATAAACTCAAAAGGTTGTCGTGATCACGAAGTCCAGCTAGAGACCAGTAAGCAGTGATGTGCCCCAAGGCTGGCTAATGGGACCAGTACTGATTAACATCTTCATTGGTGACCTGGAGGATAGGAGAGGATACACCCTTAGCAGGTTTACAGACAATATAAAATGGAAGGAGTGGCTGATATACCAGAGGGCTGGGTTGCCATTGGAACCTTGGCAGGTTGGAAAATTTAGCTAACAGGAACTTCATGAAGTACAGCTGAGAGAAATGCAAAGTCTTGTATTGATTTGGCTTTGTCGGATGATGTTGGCAGGTGAGGAGCTTCGGTCTTCTGACTTCATTGCATTATTGTAAACAATATACCATACTCCTCTTCAGCTCAGTTTTTATTCTAGGCATGCCAAACTCACAGCCACATAGTAAAGTTTACCTGGTTTTCATCCTTCCGAGTGCCAGAACTCTATACAATGCCAACAAATATTTTCACCACAAAGAGGTGGGAAAAAACACTCGTGCCTGTTGGCATTCCTAACCATATCAACTATTAAAACTTTGCATCTCAAGTTAAGTGTATCTTCTCGGCTGCCATCCGGTGAGTTGAATTGCTTGCACTCTCTGTCTTTCTCCCTCTTTCTAAAATTTTTTGTACTCGAATTCCTTATGGAGTACAGATGTTGAAGGACATTCTGTGCCTTCACCAAGCAACCTGGGAGGTTTTCCTAGTTATTTCTATTAGATTTACAGTACTTTGCATTGGGAAGGAATGATAAGCTGCTGTTCATGGCCCTCTTCAGGGAGGAAGAGATTTTTTAGAAAGTCTTTTTTATTTTAGAGTCTGCTTTGGATAGGATGAGCAAATCTTGTCAATAGTTGTAATTCTGGAGATAGATGACAAAAATGAGCAGAACACTGTCAGAGAAATACTTCTGCATGCAATGTTCATTTGAGCTGTAGAGTTTTTTCCCCTTGAGTGACAAAGAATGGATGCGCTAAGTATTTAGAGGTTCAAAAAGGCATTGAATAAATTGATGAAAGAAAAATCCACTCAAATTGAAAGCTGCCCCCTTTGGACTAGAAAGTGCACGAATCAAAAGTTGATAGGTGCATGCTAGGAGCTTATCCATACTCACACTTAACCTTCTGCACTTGTGGCCTCCTGGCACTGAGCTCTACGGACCCTTTGATCTGCCCCCACCTCTCTTCTTGTGCTGTTTGTGAAGTGAACTGGTCCCACTCAGATGCTGAGGCCTGGCTGCTGCTCACAACTGCACAGGATGGCAGAAGGGGCATTGATGCAGTGCCCGTGCAGCGCCCCAGGCCTCAGGGTGTGGGGGAGCAGCTGTGAACACATCGGAGATTTCTCCATGCAGATGCTGGGCACTCCCGGATTCAGTTGGAATGGGAGTGAACTGTATTAATTGTGCCATGTGTAAGCATCTGGTCTTATTAAGTCTCTGAGGTGCAAGATTTTCAGATCATGCTCAATTTGTTGAAAACACAATGGTTCCTATGTCTTCTCAAATATGTCTGGTTTTATGGAGGCTTTAAGCTTAAATATGGAAGGATAGTTTCAGGCACCACCATTGAAAACATTGGCTGCTATCACTTCAATTTTTCTCAGAATAAACAGAAGAAAAAATGCAAACAGAAAACATGTTTTATGTAAATACCAAAACATCTCAGTAGTGCCAGCACAACATAGGTAAAAATAACTTTCTGGTATTTTTCCAGATTTGCATTCACATTTAGAATCAATCTGTACACATTAGAAACAGAGTAAAATTAGAAAATTAGAAGTGTAAAGCAAGGTTTCAGGGGTTTAGTTCAGACAACAATGTACAGATACAATTCTTTCAAAGTACAATAAACTCTTGTACTGTCAGTGTGATATTTGACTATATGCAAACATAGACTGCTGCAATGACAATTTTATACCCTGTTGTACAACTCCAATCAGCCCTGGTGTTTCAAAACAAGACAATTTGTCTTGCTGTAAATACAAAAAGAATTATACAAAAGTATCTTTTTGCTTTATTATCCTGGAAACCTCATAGATCATATGAAATGTTTGGTGTATGGCAGTCCAAGGAGAAAAACAGAAAAAGAGATGGCATTTAATTTGGCTTCTTGCTATGTTTACCTCTACCTGATGTGGGATTAAGTTGTCATTTATGCATCTTTAGCAACATTTTATTCCTTTTTAAGTTTGTGAAATGTAGATTGGATGAATTGCACTATATTTCCTGAGTTTTCTCAGTGTTAGAAGTCATTTAAAGGAGTACAGTAACTACTTGGAAGAGGAAATGCAAGAAGAATATTACCCATCTCAGGAAACTAAAACTCCCCTTGCTGACTGTGACACAGAAAATATCATGAAAAACACATTTAGAATTGTTCTGACTTCTGAATGCATACGTTTTTTCTTTCTTTCCTACTGGCAAACCAGGAAGCTTGGCCAAGTTGATGCAGTGTACACACAGAGTTATGCCAGTGGCTAACTCAGAAGCTCAGCCCCAGCTCACAGAGCAAGTGCCAATTCATAGTGAACTTGCCTTAGCATAAAAAGCCTAATATCTCATAACCAACACAGGATTCTCCTGTGTTGTGGACAAGGTGTGTTAAAGCTTTACTCCCTTGATAGCAGCTGGCTATTGTCTGCATATGAACTGCATTACTGGAATTTAAGTGAATTTCCAGCTATATTTTATGCAACATGGCTGTATGAAGAACTGGAACGTGTTATTTTGTGTTGTTTTATAATGCTGAGAAAAATTATTGTCACTGGTTGCCTTAATCACTTACAGTAAACAAAAGACAGAGCTGTGCAACATTAAGACACTGATTTCAATCAACAACATTTAAAGAAAAGAAAAAACCCACCAAATTAAAAGTCTGCAAATGAGCCTTGCCCTGTTTGCAGGCATGTGTATTAAATGGTTAAATATGGTAATGGATAGTCTAGATATTGAAATGTCGTGTGGTCCATTCATATCTTTGTGCTTCTTCAATGTTAAGGTAATGATTTTATTTTGGGGGTGATAAAAATCATATTACTGTAGCACTGGTTAAAAGCAGAACTGTAAAATAGCTTAAGAGATCTTTAAAAACTTCAGGTTACAGGGGTGACCTTGCATAGTCTTTTTCCCTGTCCTCCAAAAAGGCAGTTTCTGATTTTTGCTGACAGATGGGAATAACTAAATAACCTCTTAAAAATGGAAATAATTGCTCTTAAAACCTTATTTTTGAAAACCTGGAAAGGTTTACAGTTGCAGAATATCAAAATAAGTAGGACATTCTTGTAATGTTTTTCCTAGAGCTGGATGAATTTGTGAAAACAGCTTTGACTGTAGGCTTGCCTTATTTTTCTAGTGCTGTCAAGTCCATCAAGTGTGAGCTAGAGCAAACTGAAGAAACTAAAGCCAAATCAGGAAAAGACAGGAAAGTAAATGTACAGAAGTATTCTGAGCCCTACAAATTAGCAATAAACTAGATATAATTATATCTGTCCTGTTTGGTCCTTTCGTAAATCTACTAATGTTTTTCTGTTATTCCTCTCTTATTTGTTATGTGGCATTTCTAATAAAGGAAATATTATAATTTGAGGGAGTCCCACAGAAGCATTTGCTAGGTCTAATTTTTCTTTTGCTTAATGCCCAAGAAAAATTGCATAGCTGTAAGCAAAACCAATGTAATTGTGTTATTGTGTGTGTTTCTTATTTACTTAAATTTATAATACCTCAAAGGCATAGTCATGATACAGTATCCCATTGCAAGATAGGTAAATGCAGAACAGAAATATTATCTCTGCCCCTAAGAATTAGTGACTTAAATTTACCATTAGAGACTAACTTTTTTGAGGAGAACAAGGAATAGAACAATACAGTATTGCTACAGTTACTGATAAGATGCAGCGTGTCAGTCAGTGCTCCAAATGGTGATGTGATAAACAACCTTTGCACAGAGCAGAGGATCATTAGCCTGGCTTTGGCGGGTTGGAGGCAATGCAGAATCGTGGGAGGAGGTTTGGAGAGCACTTTTGCATTAACTTGGAAGCACGTGCAGGGCTTAGGAATCTCCCGAATAAGAAAAAGTTTTAAAAAAATAAAAGTTAAGTCTGAGGTACAAGTTGCAGGACCAAGATCTGCACTGTGGTGCTGATCAGAAGAAACAGGAAAGGAGGCATGACTGGCTCCTTAGTCATATTGATCCTACATGGACAGCTGTAAGATAGGTGCGGATGCAAACTGGGGCTTTGTTTTGTTGTTTAATTTTATCAAGCTGTCTGACTTCGTTGTTGAGATTCCTGTTATAGGTGATGCAGAAAAGCCAAAAATTTAGGGGCACAACTTATTTGTCTTCTTTTAAAAGGTGATGGGGGAAGGTGAATTGTGCCCTAAGGAAATGTACTTCCCTGTTAATGAAAAGGAAAAAAAAATACCAGCTAAGGCTAACTGGCTGTATTACAGACATTTACAGTGCAGATGTGTCAACATTGAGGTGAGATGAATCCCAGATGATGAGACAGGTGGGAAGCGCAGGTTTTATAGGAGAGAGAGACGGGGAATGTGGCAGAGCCAGGCTGGCTCATTTCTCTCCATGAGAAATAGGATTGAAAGAAAGAGAATGGCCAAAATGAGTTTTAATTTGGTATTTTTCAAAGAAGGCAGCAATGTTATATGTAGAGAGAGAAGCAGAGATAGGAAATGCTTTGGGGTTTTGAGGAACAAATCCTGGACATCGGAAAGGTCTCAGTGACTATCAATGTGCGATTTCTTGGAGTTAAAATGAAGATATTAAAAGGAAGTAGAGGGTGGCTGAGCTGCAAGAAGAGTAGATGAGTTGGTGGTGGCGAATGTCGCTGGGAATACTTTTCAGTATTTACTAAAGGTGCCTTGTAGAGTAAAAACAGGTGCAGGAAAAGCAAATACTAGAATGATCCAGGCCCAGGGACCAGCAGCATGTGCTATGTAAAGGAAAGGAGGGAGACAATTGAAAGCAGCTTTGTCAGAGGAGAGGCATGAAAAAGTCTTGAATTCTGCTAAAAAGTCATCATTCCCATGGCACTATCCAATACAAGTTGGATGCCAGAAGGTAACTAGAGAAGGATGAGGAGGAGGGCTGGTGATGCCTGGAAAGGGAGAGTGGAGCACCAGAGGCTTCTGAGAGAGAAGCAGTGAGTATGGTGAAGATGAATGAGCTTTTGTGAATAAAGGAAATAAACCATGGATGCAGGTCAAATGAAATCTCACAGTGATGGGAACAAGGAACTAAAACAGGTCAGACAGGTGGAAGTTGAAGTTATCAGGACGAGTGTAGAGCAGGTCATTATTGCTTCAGGTAGATAAACCATTTAGTTCCTAAATTTTTACTGTGATTTCTGCTCTACGGTCGTTAGCAATCACAGCCTGGATTGCAGCAAGCTTCCAAGATTTATGTAATTAATAATAACTCTCACACAGCTTCTTGGTTGAACCTCATTTTCTTTCTCTGTCAAGATGAAATTAAAAATACGTTTTTCTGTAACTTGTTTTATTTTGGTTACAATAACTGAGGTCAGGCAGGAATGCTTGCTTGTTCTGTTTATCTCAGCTTTAGTAAGTGTTTATTGATCAAGGTGTTCTGCAGATAAATACATATAATGAGAGAAAAATCATACATGCTGAATTTACTATTTTTTTCTCCAGCATATCAAGTTTTTTTGCAACCTTCCTGTGTATGATTCCAATGTTTTTCTTCTATTATTGGTGTGCAGAAGCTGTCCAGTAATCTAACATCTACCAATCTCTGAAATCAAGCCATTAATTTTTTGGCAACAGAGACCTGGAAGGCAGATAACATCCAGAATGAATGCAAGGAAGATTGACAAATACTTATTTCATAATTAAAGTGAAGTGTTTAATAATACAACATTGACTACTGGGATTAGAGATGAATCTTTTAAAATACTTTAGGTAAACGTGTCTGATGACAAAAAGGCTGAAAGTTGTTCAGAGAGGTTTTCCTTCTGGAAGCCTTCAGGGACAGCTGCCTCTTTCCCACTATTTTGAGGAGTGCTTTTTTAGGCACCTAGAATGAAGGTTGCAAATTTGGCAGTACGGATCCTGAGAGGGTTTTCCAGCCTCTTGAATTACGTGAAAGCTGAGAGTACCTTTGATTAAAACAAATTGCTGTATTAACAAATAGTTGTATTAACCACTATTACAACTCTCTGCAAATCTTTCATTTTCTGTAGGTGATATTAGTCACAGGCTGCCTGTAATGTGCTGCTGCTTATGCTGAACAAATACAATCAAACTATATTGAAATTCCTTTAGGAATTCATTAAGTATATCTATTTCTATGTGGATATTTTTTTTTTTTTCCATTTAGAAGCAGATGTTCACTCTTCCTGTTTGAATTCCTTTTTCTATCACATGCTATATGACATTGAGCTACAAGTCAGGTACTGCAGCACATGCATTCAGTATGAGGTTGTGCTATTTAGTGAGTTGTCACTCATGCTCCTCAGGTTTGGCTTGATTCCTTTGTGTGCCTGTTGCTCATTCCTGTCTCAGTAATGCAAATGCTTTCATTTTTGGAGGAGTCTTCATGGAGTTGCTGAGTGTAAAATGGGACCATGTAGAATGGTGCATCCCATCATGCTCTAACTGGAAGGAAATAGCTAAACTTATGCTTTCTTAAGCCAACATTTCCCTTTTGGGAGAAAGCCTCTCAGAGCCTGAAGGGTATTGAAGTTGCGCTTCAGAGAAGCTCAGTTGTACATTTACCCCAGATGACAAGCAAGGATTTAAAACTTTAGGCTGTTGCTCACGGAACGTTATTTCTCTTACAGCAAACATGGATTTGTCCTACAGTGAAAAATAAGATATTTGGTAGTTTAAGTTTCACTTTCAAACAGCAAAACTTAGCTGGCACACAGCAGAAACATTTAAGGTGATTGACTTAAAACATAAAGAGAAAATAAAATATTCCTGACACATAAATTTAGCAGTTTAAAATGATAGCTTGGCAACAGTGGTTTCCTTATGCAAAACTATGAGAAAGGTGGAGGAATGCTAACTCCACCAAAATCTATCAACTCCTAATCTCCTTAAGGAAAAGATCTGGAAATGGCTTTGATAACGTATTTTATAGACACCAAAAATGGACAGACAGACTGGCAGTTCAGGAATGGTTGACTGCAATCCCTTCCAGTACATTGATGGTTTGCAGTCAGGAGGAGTGCTGATGAAGTCCAAATCTGATGAACAGCTGCTCTGCTTTCCCCAGACCTTTTCTGAGGATTAAATGTGACTTAATTCCTATCCTTCTCAGTGAGCACTGAATATGAAGATGATATGAATGGTACCATTGCCATCTGGCTGTTGCATTGCTCCTCAAACAACAAAATTGGGCAAAATTGTTGATCAGATGTGAGCCCGACAAAAGTGAGATAATGGATGCATGAATAAGAAATATTTTCAAGACTTAGCTAATACACTGTTCTCACCCTTTGTTGCCAGTTAGGGCTCTACATCTGCCTTCTATAATGAAGACTGAATAATAACTTGGTGTTACATTTACAAACGTGAAGATGAGAAGGGGGACAGGTGAGTGAGAACAGTGGTAGCAACACATGGAGCTTAGAAGCATGTCTGATGAAATACGCTCTAATTTTCCATATTTATGCAACGTAAATGGTATTATCTTGCTGCTCTGCAGCTCTGCCATGACATACAGGAAGCAAAATGCTTTCCAAGCTGGCAGCACCGGCAGAGAGGGTCCACTAGAAGAAGCCAGAGGGAGGTGGGGTGGCAGGGATGAAAGCTGCAACTGCCAGCTGAACACTTTGTTGTAAAATTGTATCCTGGCTCAACTAATTATAACTTTTCTTTCTTTCTCTGTTCACCTTCAGGCAATATTCATTAGGGCTGTATGAGTATGTTTATATTTACTGAGAAACTGCAAATTTGCTGAACAGTGTGATTTAAAGTCTCAGAAGCATTTGAATGCATCAAATAATTGTGGCTGGAAAAAATCCAAGGCTTAATTGGAAGTTTTCTATTTGTTAATCCCATAACTAATTTGGTGATTAGGGCATTCACCCTTGATGTGGGAGAACTTTATTCAATTCCTCTCTCTATCTCAAGGGCAAAACAGAAATTTTCCAAATCTGAAATACACCTAAGCTCTAGATCTCATCCTCTGCCTTTCCTACTAGCATGCTTTCACTTTGGATAAGAGACAAGGACTAGGACCCCGTCATCTAAATTAGAGAGTACTTTTCTTCTTGCTGTCTGTTTCATTTGCTGGTAAAACTTACTGTGCAAAGGGGAACAGCTCCAACAAAATACAAAGGACAGTATTTTAGGCTCTCATGTAATAGTGTGCTACAGGAGTGTCACCAAGAAGGGAGACTTTGGCAGAAATTCCTGCTCTGAACTAGTTAAAGAAGGAATTTAATTCAAAATCTTTTTTGCCTTTAAATAAATTGACATAGTTGACAATATTTTGAGGTGGATAACATTCAGAGTCATCTTCACCTACTTCCTAAAGGCGTGTAAGGAGCAGTTTGGATGCTGGCCTGACTCAGATAAATATTACTCAGTAATTCCCAACTTGTTCCTTCAAAATCCTGTTCAGCTATTAAAGCAGGATTAATTAATTGGGGGTGGGGAAGAACAAATGACTGAAAGAAGGTAGGTGTTAAATACTTAAGACTTCCCTGCTTCATCCATGATGTGCTCTCTTTTCCCATTACAGAAATAGTGTTTCACTGTCTATTCCTTCTATTAACCTTCTTTGTTGCCCCTTCTGTCCCTTACAACCTTTAACTTCTCCTGTGTCATAACCTTTGCAGTGTAACTCCTACATGCTGGTGCTGCTGCTCTGTTCTTGTCCATAAATAGGTGTCCTTATTTAAGCTTTCTGTATTGGGTTTTTTATTCTGAGGTCGCTGAAGAGCTCTAAACGCAGTCATATTGTTTTATCACTGTGCTCTGTACCCTTCCTCTGCAATAGCATAGCTCTTTGCTGTTGTATTTAATAAGATTCTTTTAGCTGTCCAGAACACTTCCATCCTTGCTGTTCCTCTCCCAGGAGACCTTTTCAGCCTATTCCCTGGATAGGTTGAATTCCACTTTTCAAGGAAATTGCCCTTTACACTTATTCTTTTCTTTAAAATAACAGGTTCTTTTGCTTTACTCTCAGCCTTGCTGGTTTACTTTCACTTAATTTTCCCAATAATTTCTCATTAATATCTATCACATCTGAAATATCTGCTTCTCTAATGTCTTCCTTCATCTTTAGGAACAGTATCCTGCTGTACCTCCCAAATCTTGGATTGTCCCCTAAGCATTACCACTGATTGTACAAATCAGTCCTTTGCCTTCTTCCAAAATGCTAGCTCCCCACCATGAACTTTGTGGTTTAAGGCCTTCTTTGCGGCCTTTATCTTCAGCCAAGTCAAAACTGTGCCTTCCATCTCTTTAAGAAGCTGAAAATGAGAACATGCATTTTTTTATATATGATGCACCATATCCTTTTTTTCTATATTGTTATTTTAGATTTTGAAACAGAGACTGCTGTGTGCTTGGGCATTTTACTTCATTTTTATGTTGACTGTTGAACTAGTTCTTCATTTGGATTAGGTAAGAATTTTAGCCAAAGACATGCTTAATTATTAAACATTAAATTTCCTTGCAGTTTTCAGAATAGCAGTTTATTAAAAGATTTCGTTTTAGTTTGGATTTCTTGTGAGCTGTTAGTAATTACACTCAGTTTAAGAGCTATGAAATGTTAATTAAAAATCTGAATTGTAGAAGAAATTAGGAGAAACTGGCTAATTAAACAATATGATCATTTTTAATGGTTCCAGTTGCACAGTAATGTAATTTAGAAAAGAAATTGTTTGAGAACTATTTTAAATAATTATGGGAGATAATTATGTGTTGGTGTTTGCTTTGCAAAATACACACCACATACTAAACTATCTTTGAAATCACTACACCTAAAACATATATGAATAGAAAGAACTGTTTTGGATGTACAAATTTGTTTGTAGTGGCTATCCAGCTTTAAGTAAAACATTACATGTTTGCCATGGATGAAATTGCCTTCTCCAAGTCCTGCCTTCATCCTTGACTCATCTTACAAATTGTTCTTCCAGAAGACTGAGTCACCTCTTTCCCAGGTAAAAAAAAGGCAGTAGAAAGATCATGTAGGTAATGAGACTGTTTTAAAACTGCTCTCATGTTCCTCAAATGGTACTGTACAGGGGAAATGAGATGCCAGGAAATTTCAACTATTAATTATTCTGCCAAAGTAATTGCAGTTATATGCACATTATGGGGAAGATGACGACACTGAAAACAGGTGAAAACAGTAAAACATTGAAAACAGTATCTAATATTATGGGTAAAACCATAGGCTAAGCACTTCATCCACTTTTGCATCTTTTTCTGAGCTGCTGAGGGCTGAGCAGTCTTTCAGATCTGGCTTGTGTCATGTAAGAACCTGGCCCAGTCTGGAAATCCATTATCCTTCACAGTTTTGACAAAATGCTTCTGACTGCTTCTTGGAAATATGGAGGCCAAAATGTTTTTCACAGTGGAGAAGCAAGTAGTGTTTTCTTCTGATACCAAGCCAATGGCAGGTGTACAAGTTAACACAGAAGACATCAGAACTGTTCTAGCATGAGTTAGCTTGAAGAGAGGTAAGGCAAATGCCACATTAATTCTGTTCTCCCCTAAAGAGTATAATCTCTGATGACTGATAGAAGTGTTTTGAAAAGACCATTTGAGATAACAAAGTGCTGTAGAATACTGATGAGAAGGTATTTCACCTTCTCCTTGTTACTGTAAATTCTGTGAATGTTTTGATCTTACAATGTTATGAAACACACTTTGTTACCTCAGCAGATAATCTTCTTAAACAAAAGTAAACTTGTCTGTAGTTTTGGATAAATTATTAATGAGCAATTCCAGTATTTCTTCCCAATTTGCTACTTATTTATGATGAGATTGGTCTTTCAAATATGAGGAATCCAGCCCTTCCAGCCCTACTCTTTGAAGAGTATGATCATCTTTGGGGTTCTGTGGGCTACAGGGTGTTCCCTTTGCAGTTCTGATTCTCATTGCTAGTGTTGTTTATGCTTTTTGTTGGAGAGTAGGGAGAGCTATGTTTTAGCTTCAAGCATATCTTCTAAAGGTGGGGGTTGCCTATGAGAGAACAGGATTGCTGTTTGCTGGTGAGTCCTAATTAAAAATGAAAATAGCATTTTTAGAGAACTGTCAAAAGGCCTTCCCCTAGCATGGTGTCTGAAACACTGTCTAGTCAAAAAGGATGGGATCAATGAATGCAGCACTCAAATGCTTCTTATTAAATAGTACTTCATGGGAGGGACATGAGAATGGATTAACTGGTATTTACATCTACTGCTAGCACTGGAAAATAGTCGTCAAACAGTTCACTCTGCCAGGGCAAAATCTTTTGGGACTTTTCTGCCCCCTTTTCCTTCTTTGCCAGAATCCTTCCTGTCCCATGCATGGATCTGACTGCCTGGCAGGATTTAGGCCCTTATGATTTGAATCAAATCTGTGGGCTTTGAGTTACATGAGATAAGTCAGTGTATTTGAAATTCATGATGCTAATTTTCTCTGGACTCTGACTTGATAGCAGATGCCAAGTTCCTGCCCAGAACAAATTTTACAGCTCAATTCCGTTTTCCCTAGCAGTTGGAAGGTGGTGAGCAACGGGTCATAGTTGATTAAATTTATAGGCATTCCTTCAGTACAGCATGTTTTTCTTATTTTGGGCTTTATTGACAATTAAAGGCAGATGCACTGAAGATGCAAGATACAGAGCTATGCTTTTTTACATAAGGTATGTTTTATTCATTTAAAATAGATGAAAAAAATGTAATGATCAGAAGCCCTGATTAGTTAAGGTTTCATGCTAATGAGAGAAAACAGCATTTTTGCATTTTGCTTGCTTTCCCCTGGGTTACAGTAGAGAATGTTTCTGTCCTGAAAGTTTTGCCTCTACACAGTTTTTTAATATTAATTTAGGCTTAGGGAAAATGGCAGGTTGTCGTTCCAAACCTCCAATTTTAATTCAGACAAACCAGCAAACAGGATGAGGTGTCCAACTACCCTCAGTCCTTTAGTATTTTCCAAGAGACTTCCATATTCTATGGTGCTTTTTATTATGTGGTTACTGGTCTGGAGAACTGAACAGCAACCCTCAAATACTATGTCAGTTTGGTCACAGTACTTTCAGGCATAGGAAATAACAGCTAATTGAAATTGGGAACTTTCTGGATCATGCTAGTTTGCTTAGTTGGATGGGTGTAATTCAGGTTTGTTCAAATGACTGTAATTATTCTGAGTTAATGAAGCAGCTGTTACACTTTATGAAGCAGAGATTTATAATTTTGTTGTTAGTGATACTTGGGAAACTTAAGAAGATATGTTCAATGAATTGAGGAAATTTTTGTATTAAAACATAGTCTTCATGCATAAAATCTGCTACATAGGGAAAAGGACAGGATAGCAAAATCACAAAATTCATTACCAAAACAAACAAAAAAATCATATAAGGCATTAGGAATATCTTATGGTGAGGGTAATGAAACACTGGAATGGATAAGGTGATGCCACAGTTTCCACAGGCAGTGCTGAAGGTTGTTATGCATATATGTCAAGAAGGCGTTTGTGCATACTCAAGACTAGGTGACCTCTTGAGTTATTTATTGATTTTGTTTCCCACGCTTCGTATAAACAGCTAGTTCAGGGTTACATAGGCAGTTTGAAGCCATAGATTTCAGATAATTTCTGCTTTTGTAGAAATTCAGCTGAGGCCTGGATCATGAGCTGTTCGTGATGCAGCTCTCATGATTTGTAGATGACCGTGCATGAGATTACACTCCTAAACCCTGCTGGGTTAAGATTTCAATACCTAGAGTGTAAGCTCAGACAGACACCCAGACTGATGAATTTCAGGAGCTACCTAAGTGCATTCTTGAACTTGTTACTTATTCAGTAAGGTCTCTAAATGCTTAACTCCAGTGGCCTACGGAAGATTCAGGCCCTGTACATGTTATCAGATGAATTTAGAAAAGTAGTGTATAAATCTCCAAGAGGTGTCCAGAAAACAAGATGTGGGCAGATCTGAAATGGATTTTGATGGGAGGCTGTTTTTTTATTGTCAGCTGGGGAGTGGGGGACACAGGTTCTGGTTGCTGGTCAGCCTGGAGACCTAACCTCCAGGTAAGGAAACTGGCCTGACCATTCAGTCTTGAGCTGTTCTTAGGAGAGTTTTCACCTTTTGTGCTGAAAGTTGGGCCAAGAAAGAAAGCAGGTAAGAAGAAAGCTGGTTTAATGGGTGAGGAGGATGCTGAACTGATCTTCCCAGCTCAGGATTCCTCAGAATATGGATGTAAACTGCACCATTACTGTTAAAAGCAAAATCCATTCTTGGATCTGATTGACTGAAAGTTCCACTTCCAGGTTGTTTCTCTCACAACAATTGCACGAATTGAGCAGGCTTAGTCTTCCTGTCAAAATACATAAGTTTCTTGTGCATTAATGGAATCAAGAAGATACTCCAGTTATACTTCTAGAGGTACTTACTTTCTCTGGAGAAGAAATGTAAGCATGTTGGTCTGAGAGGATGCTCCCTGCTCCCCTGCTGTAGTCTACATGACTAAGTTATGCACATAATTATTGTGAGTTGGATTCAGCTGTTCTGTTCCTTAAAAGAATATTGATACTTGCTTTTCAAAAGCTGGAAGACAGTTAATGTAGAAACTGATGTAAAACTATGAATTAAATGTATTTCCAGTGTGTGCAGAAAGTTCAAGTCTTTGAAGTTTCTGATCATCAGCACTTCCCTGATCATCAGGAAAGTGCTGATGATCACTATGAGTGACAGCCTCATGCTAGTGAGAGACAAAAGGCAAACATACTAACTGTATGTATATTGAAAACAAAGAGTTCTGTCTACTTGGTCTTCAGTTGACCAACTTGAAAACAAGCTAAATGAAGAATATTTGCCTTCTCTAAGTCCTGTCCTTTCATGCTGGAGGTTGACACCAGATAGACATGGGGAAAATGGTGAGGTAGTGACACAGAATGATGCATAAGGGATCTGGAATGTCCCATGTCGTCTCTTCCCAAGTGTCTCCCAGTGCCACCTGGTTTCCCTTTGCAGTCCTTGCTCCAGTGAGGATTATAATCTGAAGGTTTACATTCAGATTACCAAGGTTACTGAGAACCACAAATTTTCTCAAAATCTGCTGACAACTTCTAGTTTGTACCATCACCCCTACTGGGCAAAGTGTTTTCCCTATGGGAAAAAGCACAGTGTGTGTCTGGTCCCTGGACTTTTTGTCTGCGTGGCAGTAGGCTAAGTTTTGAACCAATACCGTTCCTTTTAAGAATATTTTTATTCAGCTCTGCAAGGAATAGTGTTTTAGAATATTAGTTTTAGTTCTCAATTCAGGCATGCACTATAAAGCAATGTACAAGCTGGCTTAAGTTCAGACAATTTTGACTAGGCAACAGCTGAGCAGAAGGACAGAATGTAGGTAGATACACAGGCACTAAAAACAGAAGTCAGTCTTCATAAATTCACGTCAAAGTAGTCATATTTAGTAATGCATGTTCATAACAACAGAACACTTGCTGTTAAAGAAGGAACCAAAAGAGCTGGTAATTTCTATGCTGAGTTCTTACCCAGACTAAGAAGAAAGTAAGAAGAAGGCTTAATTTTTTTTTTTTTTTTAAAGCCAATTTAAAAAATGAGTACCCAAACCTGCTGGTAGGAGGAAGAAGGTGAGAGCTCACAGTAAGAAGGCAAATTTTTTTTTTTTTAGTAAACAAAAATCCTTTTAACTTTTTTTTTTTAATTTCTGCTCTCCCATGAATATTTATAATTGTGAAAGATGAACTGACAAACTACATAAGGAAATACTAAAATTAACTGCCTTTTTCACTACCTTGTTTCAGTCATTGTCATGTAAGATTTTAGTTGTAACAATGTCTAATATTTTCCCACAGATTTATGAGTTTTTCAACTTGACTAAGCCCACTGAGCATTGAAATTCTGTGAGCAGATCTCCGATGTTATTAAATTTGGCTATTACATATGTGCATCTAAACAAGGACAATATGAATCTGTATTAAATTTGAGTTGAGTCATGCATAATTCCTCAGAACTTCATATGGAAATGCTGTATCATTTTCTCTTCTCTCTGCCTAAAAAAGGCACTGCAGCACCAATGTTTCTTTGGTATAAATCAGCAAATCAGAGCAACTCCAACTGTGATACCTTAGGATGAAAAAAAATTAATGCCACATCTGGAATTGAATTGTCTACAAGTTATGAAACTAAATTTTTCTAATATGCTCTATCTCTGTACAAGGGCACTTACAGAAAGTGCTCTTTAAGGTAGCATAACATTCTGTAAATATTACACAGATGTCTTTGCCATTCATTTTTAGGGAGTGGGGTAGAATTGAGTAGCACTCAAAAGTGTGCTTTTCCCACAAAAGTCTGGGAAACACAAGGATTTAGGTTTCTCAAACCTTCATTGAGGCCTTCATTGTGAGGTGAGACCTACTCTAAGTGTTAACTTTATTAAACTAATTGAAAGGTAATCAATATATACATTTAGTTTAGTAGAAGAAACACCTAGGATGATCTGTATTATCCTGACTGTGTTCCAGCTACCTAATTGTTCTTTGTTCAGGTTAAACCTTATCTCCTGTTTGTTCTAGCAACTGGTGTCCACTGCAGTACTTCTTGTGAAAGTCTGAGCTCTTCTTTAGTTTGAAGGCCACAGATCCATGAGATGTTGCACAAGACTCTGGGGAACCACTTTTTATTGAAAATGAGAATGACACTATGGAGAAAGCAACTGAATTATTTAGAGTTGGAGTGATACATGGACTAGTCCCAGTGCTATTCAAATAGTGTGGGGTGCATTTGCATGTATGTAGGTGCTCTGTTTTTCACATGAGATTAGGGCACTGGCAGCAAAATGTTGGGATAGGTATCAACTCTTTTCCAGAGCACCTTTTTCTCTTTGCTTTGGGCCAGTCATTGTAACTGTGACCTGTGTTTAGTTGCATGAAGTCTCTCTGGATGACTTTTCAGGTTCCTCAGGGACCATCCTGAACCTGGATGATGCAGCATCTTGATTGAAAAGCTTTGTTTGGAAACCACGAGATAGTATCAGTGTTGTTTGGGAAAGTACTGCTGTGATGCACCACTACAGATAAAACCATATGGAAAATTCTTTGGAACATGCTTTTTGTAATGTTCAGAAACGATAAAACCCCAAATCACTGCAAATGAGAACTGAGTGATTCAGAGAATTGCGCAGAAATGAAAAGGGTGAACTGGCTTAAACAGAAAATTTAAAGTCTCTAATGACAGTGATAAAATAAACAAGTATGTTTAAAGCGGTTTTTTTTTTTTGCTTTTGTTTCCAGAAGAAAGAGCAAAGAACAGGAAAGCCCACTGATATATAGTTTTTTCTAATGGAAACAATCTTCACATTCATTTTTGAGGCCTCACTTTGCAAACCCAGTGTACTGTTTATGCAGAACATTAATTCAAATGGTTTAATCATTAGCAAACTCCAATCAAATTATTCTCTTTAATTTTTATTACACAAAAATTATTGTTTGATGTATTTCATGTTTGCTTATTATTTTTCTCATGATTTGTGCCCTTCCTGTTTGAATGGAAATGAGTGCTTTAAAAGAAAAGCTAGAATTTTACATCAGATTTATTGTGATTGCATTTATTTTATCTTTATTACTGTAATTCTGTCAATGTCAGGTTTTCAGTTCGAAGCAACAGATTTACTAAATCTCGTTATTGTTTCTAGTCACTGTTGGGCTGGGTTTTCTCGATGTCTGATCAGCTATCAATGCACAGACTTCAGCAGCGTGTCCCAGCAGATGAAGTGTCAGGGTTATGCTTGCAGCAGTCCTTCAGTGGAGACAATGTTCTGTCAAAAAGCTCTCTCTGCTGCCTACCTGTGCTGTTGGGCACCCTTGAATATCTGTGCATGTCCTTCAAGATTTTCTATTTACCAGGTCCCCCTTCTTACCATGTAATTTATATTCATGTGCTGGGAGATGAAAATGAGCTTTTCAGGTTTTTCAATTCAGAGTTGGTGTCTTAACTGTAGATGAACTCGTGCAAGCAAAGAAAATATGCTCTTGACACCTGCTAGTTGTGCTGAAACAAAAAGTAATTAAGGGAAAAGCTTCAAATTAAAAATAGAAAATTGTAAATAACAGCTTTTCTCCTTTGTAGACACTAAGATAATTTAGCATCTTAAAGGATTATAAGATACAGTGATATCTTTGAAACTATATTGAATACACAGATTCCGGATTTCTCATACTTGTTTGGTTTTTTAACCAGTGTTATTTGATTTATTAATTTCTACGTGATCCAGCAACATATTTTAACTTTTAAAACATATTGGTGCTATTTTAATAGAGGGCTATGAATTTAAACTTGAGTAGTTTGTCAGAATTACCTATTTATTTGTCAACAGCTGTATTTTAAAGAGAGATTATATTTTTCTATGAGTGTTTTTAGGTTATACATTTTTGTCTATTGTGACATGAAGCTGATTTGTGAGTGACAATTATGAGTTGGGCACTTTGATAGCACTTTTCAGTTTATGGGCTGTAAAATGTTTGTTTTGTGACTTTAAGCAGCATTATGATTTCTGTAAGCATTTCGTCTTCATGGATATACTGTAATCAAATTAATACTTTGAACCATATAAAGTGAATACAAGAAGAAAATACGATGTTATTGCAATGGAAAGATGTCTGTCTCTGATAAATGGCTTACGGAAATATATCTGATTTTTGGGATGAGTTAATGTCTTCATTGAGCTCAGCTTTCCATACACATTGAGCATTCAGGTTGTGGGGGTTTTTTTATTTATTAACTTTAAAAGCATCTTTCAGTTGTCTGTGTTACAGTAGATTTTGAAAAGAAGTTACCTTCGTGTGTTCTGCAGTTCTCTTGTTTCTTTGAAGAGGTTTTTTTCAATAGCTCTGATTGATGATCTGTGACCTGCTTTGTTAGATTCTCAGAGTTGCTTTGAATGAATACTTAAGTTTAACAGTTGTGATCCTCAAGGTCTTCAAGCATTTGGTCCTGTGTTAATTTACCTGCAGGGGACTATTAACTTGTCTTATTAGCGTGAGGTCATTATTTCCTGTCTGAATGAAGTGAAACTCAATTAGCATTTTCAAGTGTTCCAAATGTTAATTTGGAGAAAAGGGGAAGGAAAAGAGAATGGAAAATAAAAAAAAGGGAACAAAGGACTAGAAGTATTTGGCCTTTAAAATACAAAGCTGCAGTTCCATTTCCAGTTACAGCAATGCAAAGCTACCATTAAAAGTTTTATCTTCCAAGGTTGATTTAAGAGCACTTTACTTCTGACTTCATCAGAGATGACAGCTTGTCAATACATAGATGCCTGTTTTCCAAGGGGACATCTCTGCTTCATATAGGAATGGTAGCCAGTGCTGTATTTTTGTTTGATTTCCGGAGAGTCAGGAAAAATACTTGGAAGTCCTGCACACGCATGGATGCTGATGTGCATTTCCATTGCAACTGTGAAGCATGTTTTCCTGGTGGTACTGTGTTTGCCTAGATCTGCATCCATACATGTGCTCTTGGTGACTGACTTCTGTTTAGCAGGTGCTGGGAGAGTTACACACACAGGAGATTCACAGTGCAAAGCAATGCCTTAAACTAAGGAACTCACATGCTGCAGTTCAGGCTGTATCTTGAATTCCAACCCTTTTCAGGTTTAATTTGAACCATTAAAAGTTCCTCCTTCATCCTCTCCAGGAGTCTTGTACAAATGTTGTTCTTTATAAACACAGAAATGGTGCAATCTTGATTTTAGTCTAGGGATGTCCAAACTGATGGAGAATTGGCTTTGGGTTTAGGGGCTCTTTGTTCTCCCTCTTTTTTTTTTTTTTTTTTTTTTTTTTTTGTTATGAAATGAAGTGTTTCAAAATATTGCCTTATTAAAGGCTGAGTACAAATGAGTGAACAGTAATAACTCTGAAGAACACTGACCAGGTTACTCACCTGAAAAAAATTCTGGAGTACAATGCCAAGTATCAAACAGCTTATTTTGTGTTAACAGCATAAAATACAAAGACATGGGTATTTTGAAGACATGACTCAGGCATAGGTAGCTGACCTACTCAGAAGTCCCACTAGAGATGCCTAAACCCCTTGATGAGGAGCACAACCAAGAGGCTGGTGGCAAAGCAGGGGATGGCACTGATGTGGCTCGGGTGACAGGTGTGTGCCTGGAGGGAGGTTGATCAAACCCGGGCGTGCCTCGCTCCATGTACGTGTATCCTTTCCATGTTTTTCAGCATTAGACCATATTGACAGATAGAGGTCAAGTGCTAGTTATCTAGATTTGTAGCACCTAATTAAATTTTACTTTTAGCCTGGGAAACAAAGCTGAGTTGATGGTACAGTCTGTTGTAGGATTTATTGTATCAATAGTTTCATCTTGGTCTATTTTATTAGCTACTGTATTCCTTGGCCTTGTCATCTTGCTATTTCTGTAGCTATTGCAGATCTACAGAGATTTACAAACACAGAAAGAGTCTTCCACAACCGGATTCCTCTGTTAGTTATCCTGGTGTTTCAGGGTGCCTTGACCAGCAATATTTTAGCTAATTCAAATATCAAACAAAGAACTCTAAATAAAAGTGAAATTAGTTGATCCAGAGTTAAGGTAGCATCTGATTTTAGATTACGGTCTTGGTCGATTACCTGCAGAAGGCTGATTCTGTTCCATAGTGCATGTGGAATTTTGCGTGGAATCATGTTCCCTGGATAAAGAGCCAGGACTGTTGTTTTCCAGGCAGTGTGTTATCATAAAAATTTAGTCAGATTAGAGTTTTAACAATACTCTTAGTGAATACATATAAATATTTCGTGGGGGTTGTTTTTAAGAGCTTGTATTTATTTAATTTTGTAGGAAAGAAAAAATTACTTGCTGAGGTTATTTTCTGTGCAACAGGAGGAGTGTCAAAGGTCTTCATTTCTAGGTAGCTGCCTTCAAGAAATTGGTCTCAAAATGTTGGATCTGATTTTCATTACTATCTCAACTGTTTTCACCTCTTCAGGCAATAGAAAGTTTCTCACCAAGTGGTGGTGATTTAAGGCAATATTTGGCATCCTGATGTTTGAGAATCAGTTGATTGTGTGTAATTAGCCAGACTCAGGAATGCATTAGCAACACTTCAATGAACACTCTTTCTCTGTCATCAAAGCTGATGCATGAGTTTGAGGCAGAAGCACTTATCTGGAGAACTGAGTAACAAATGGGATATGTAACTTCTCATCTGAAGGTTACTGATTTGAATCCAGCCTTAATAATGAATAATGTTGTAAAGTTATCTAAATATCAAATGGGAAACTATAAATGAGAGTGAAGCGTGTCAGATCCAGAGTGAAAAGGTATATTCCCTACCTAC
The DNA here is from genome assembly GCA_013397935.1 of Dasyornis broadbenti. Taxonomy (NCBI): domain Eukaryota; kingdom Metazoa; phylum Chordata; class Aves; order Passeriformes; family Dasyornithidae; genus Dasyornis; species Dasyornis broadbenti. The sequence continues at coordinate 1,858,523 of VZRN01003026.1, forward strand.
TTGGCAGGCACAGTCGTTGCTGGAGGACTTACTTGTATTTTATTTTGTTTAGAATTTCGGTGCCAAGGTTGAAAACGATTCTAATATTAATTTCCTTGGGGTAAGTCTAGTTACTTTATTTTCTTGTTTTCTAAACTTATGTGAAACTACTCAACAAATGTTTAATTTCTGTATTAGCATGTGTTTCATGCTGGGCTGAGACTTTGAAAGGAAAAAAATAAAAGGGGCTCTGTTGTTTCCAGAGTAGAAAAAAGTGTGATGTGGAAATAGAACACAGTGTTTCCGTGGGCTGAGGGAACAGAGAAGGCTTTGGTGTTTCTTGAAGTAATGCCACAGATATTATTTTGTACCGTCTTGCACCCTCGGTGTATTTACAACCATGACCATGGAGATACCAGCTGTGCAAAAGTCTTGCATTTTGGAAATGGCTTTTTCACAGAATGCCTTGGTCTGTGCGAGTTCCCTGCCAGTTCTTCCACATGTACGCTTAGATGAGGAATGCTGAGGAGATACTAAGCATGAAGATATTAATGATGAATAAGCAGTGAGAATGTTAGGATACACGAAGAAGGAGGTTGGCAGCAGTGTAAATATCAAGTTGCAGAACAAGAGAACTCATGTCTGGGATTATGAATGCTTGAGACCTGCAGAGAATTCTCAGAAGACCTGAATAAGAGAGAATGAAACAGGAGCAGGTCTTCCCTGGGCAGGGTTGTGTAGAAGGGGTAAGGAGGAGAGTGCTGTCCCGGCCAGAATGTGGGAGCAATCCCCACCATGACTTGGAGATACAGAACGAGCTCACATCTGTCAGTAAAACACTCCCAAATGGTCATGGAAGTAGAGAGAGTGATGTATGTTTCTTTTCCTTCACCAGGTCTGTGTGTTCAATGAACTTTATAGGACACTACAGGTGTTACACTTTCAGTCAAGAGAGACAAATTGTTCACATTCAAGAAGGAAAGTGTATTCATCAGAATTATTGGGTAGAGGGAAAAGAAGGGCAGAAAAAGTCCTGAAAATAAGGTATGGGTTCATTTTTTGCAAAGTAATCATAGGAATGTCCCAAGAGATACACCAGAGGAGCCAGAGAAAGACCAAGTCCTAGAGCTTATCCTAACCAAGGAAATATTTTGAACCAATTGGTGCATGTATTCATGAATACATTCAGATGAAATGCCTCTGTCAACACTGCATACGTGTCTGTGACATCTGATAACTGTATCTCTGCTTGCTGGAAATGACATATCTGTTCTTGTTCTGCCTTTGCTTGATCTCTCCAATTGGTTTCAAGGTTATTTCATGAAGTGAACATTCAGAGTAAAGGGAAGGTAACTTTTGAACCCCTTTCACAGTAGAAGCTGTTTCATGTGTGTCACAGTAGAGTCATTGAAAAGGGGGAAAAGATGTAGTGCAAAGATAAAAATGGAAGTAAACACCTTAAAAAGAGAATTAATGAAAGACTGTACTTGGCACCTGACCATACAGTGCTGTGTCCTTTCTTTATTATTTTCAGGTCAGTTCTGTACATGTTAATTTTTATTTTGCTCCTTCATTGTGTATTGAACACCTCACTGAATTCAAATGGATCTATGAATGGACATTGAAACTTTTAGCTGGGAGGAGCCTTGTTGATAACATAATCACCATACAGCAGGCTGGCTTTAAGATACCATTTAAGATATGAAAGGCACCTAATACAGCTTCAAAACCTACCTGCTATTTGCCTTACTAATGACTAGTGCTCCCTAAATCAGTTCTCATTGGACTCTTGTGTGTCCCCACAAACCATACATCATTCTAGCGACTCTAGTTAAAATCCTTGTTACAGAGAAGAAGAGTGAAGCATTGGTGAAAGGAGAGAAGGGTCTGGGTGGAATACTGTTGAACCCATAAAGAATATCCTTCATCTGCAACAGAAAGCAAAGACTTAGTCCTAAATACGAGAACTGACCTGTTCTTCAACTGTGCTGTCATCAACTGCTCAGTGAATACGATTTCATTTAGTTCATGAATATAGATGGCTGATTCCTTGGGGCAACTGACTCTATTAATACAGAGCATATGCACAACCACCACCAACAGTAGAACTCTTGACACTTTCTGGTGGCTTAACTTTATTCACTGGGGGGGAAGTGGCAATCTCAAAAGGGAAGGATGCTTACAATAGGGTTCCTAAGATTTCAGTAGTTTTGCTTTAGTAAACACAGACTTTTAAAGAGAGTGGTAGTCAATTTATATACTTGGCAATTGTTTTGAGACCTTCCACGTCTCTTAATTTTGAGGCAGCTGGTGAGAGAGTTTTTATTCTGGCTTCATTTTGGAAATTATGATACAGTGGGATGATTATCATGCTCAAAGTTAGACATTGTGCATAAATGCATTCTGGGCTGACTAGCAACATGAGAAGTTGGGAAACTGACCTTGAGAAGATTATCTTAAAATAGACGGAAATGTAGTTCTTTTGTTTGCATGATAAAGTGTGGAACAGGAAAAAAAGATATGTAATTCACACTATATAGAAAGTAGGACATCAACTATAACAACAAAATGCAGCAATATAAAGTGTGAAAAAAGTGAATCATGAAAGGAAAGAGTCATTAGAACATCAGGATGTGACCATAGCAAAACTCTGTCTTGTGTGGCTAAGATCATCTAAGCCTTAGGGCTCCACAAAATACTACGCTTCTAGCAAATGTAGACAAAGCTTCTTCATATATATATAAAAGTTAAAAGTGTAGGAAACCAACAAGTGAGAAAACTGAGGGAAGAACTAGTTTCAGTAGGAGTAGGTGGAATTTCCCTTGTGTGGCCCTTGAAAACTTTTTGTGGTTTTTCTCTCAAGTGACAAGAGATTCAGCTTCCCAAAGTATTGATAAATGGACACCATCTTAACTCTCAGCTACAGAGGAAGTATAGCTAACAACTCTTTTATTTGATAAAAACACGCTCTACATTTTACTGAGTATTTTATCATTTGTAATCATTGGGATCTTCTAGTTTGATTTTCTACAGCATAGTTACCAGGGATTTACGTATTTCTTCCAGATGTTCTTGGCTGCAGCAAAGGTCCCAGTCAGTTTGAGAAATGTTTTCCCTATTGACTGATGAAAACTGAAAAAGAAACTTTTCAAGTCATCTCTTCAATTCCTCTCTTTATGCAACATTACTTCCCAGAAAATATTCCTATGTAATTTAAATTATGTAATTGAAGGTGTTTTCATCAGCTCTGATTACATTCCATATTGCTCATCCTATCTTCAATATATATCTTTTGGGAGGATTACTTTAGGTTAGGTATAGCTTCATCTCCTTGGCTGGACATCTCCACTAGAAATGCGGTACAAAGCTTCCTGAGGGGAAACTGTCTTTTAGGCTCCCCTGGGAGCTGCCCCCACGCCTAATGCAGACACCAGGAACGTGATGCCGTGCTTGTGTCAGTGAATGCACCTCATACGGTGTGTGTGATGAACACTGCAACACGAGCTTGTGTTGGTGCTTACAGAAGGCAGGCAGACATGGGGAAGGTGCAGCCATTTGCAGTGGTGGTCTATCAGACATGGGTTAGGCTGCAGACCTCACGGTGTTTGCTCAGTCTGTGCAAACTGGCAGTCTTGCTGTGCCTTTACTACAGCTGTGTTGCATAGCAAATTAATCTTAGTTTGCTGTTCTCTGCCTGTCTCTGCTTTCATTCCCGGTTTTGTGGTCTCTGTCTATTTTGGCATACCAGTCAAGTATATTTGTCATAGATGTTCATCTCTTGTGTTCTACCTAGGTAGTGTTTTCTGCCCGTTCTTTTCAGTCTTCCTGATATAGCTGCTTCCTACTCCCCGTTTAATATGTCGGTTTATAGCTTAGTGTATTATCTATTATTTCTAAATTGTTAATGAGAATGTTACATACATCCAAGATATCGGTACCATTCTGGACTTTATTTATCCTCGTTTCATATTGTTTTCACTTATTATCTGTCAGCAATCTTAATTTATTTTCTTTCAAGACAGTTTTCACTGTGTGTACATTTGTTTCTCAGGTGGAGTCTTGTGTAGTATGGTGTTATACTCTGTATTCTGAAAATACTGCTGTTGTTTCATTCCCTTACTGATTCTTTAACTAAAATATAAAATCAAAATCATGGTGGTTCTTTTTGAGCCAAGTTTTAATATTTTTATAATAACTAGTATTTTTTCTCTATTTGCATAAGTAAAGAGTTTAATTTTGAGTGGTGTGGCCAGGGAAAGCAGGTAGATTATTTAAACACAAAATCTATCTCTTTTTGCTCATAACTCTGAAATAGGCTGAAGTCAGCCTATTAAAATCTGATTAAGTGTGTTATAATCTGAGATAAATGCTGACATCTTGAAAATTATTTGCATCTCTTACAGGATGTATTTATTCAGCTTTGTAGTTGTATTCATATTTATTTCTCCAAGTATGGAAAACCCAAAATACTGTTTGACCTCTGAGGACAGGCTGTTTGACAGTGCTAGATACTTGCTCACTATTTTAATGTTTAATTGGGAAAAGAGGCTATTTTATGTGTGTGTATTTGTGATCATTATGGGTTTAATAATATAGAGGGATGGTCATTGCAAATGCAACCTTTCTTCTCAATGGGAAGGTTGACCAAAGGGGCAGGGTATGGGTGGCACCTGGGAGAAATTCGATTTCTATCCTCTTTGGAGGACAGAAATTGAGTTCAGTGGATAGGTGATAGAAACAAATTAACAAATTGTACAAATTATTGCATTCAGTAGTAAAATTTGTAGTGCTTTTAGTTCTGTAGCTGTGAAACCTAACAGAGGAAACCCCTGAAGGAGATGCCTTAGTGGAAGGGTCTGTGTGTTGCTCCTCTGCCAGGAAAGTTTTTCCATGAAGTAGGGATACCTGTATGGGATATTTTTCTCAAATGCTTTAGCTTTAAAAGCTTTTTATTGCACAGATCCATCTATGTTTTTGACAAAGTAGATTTAGACATGCCTGAGGTGAGAGGGCATGTCAGCTGTCACTGTCTGTAGCTGGGAAAGATTTTTCCAGTAAAAGAGGGATTCAATCTGCAAGCAAGAGTCTAAGAGCATTGGAACTTGGGAGCAGCGTTTTATGTGGAAAGAAAGTTTTCCCCCTGTGGAAGTCTTTGGGGGTTAAAGACACTCTGAAAGTAAACAATCCAGACCCACATTTCTGTAACGTTCCCCAAGTGGAAAAGGGAATGGCAGCTATAGTTGCATTACACTGTTCCCAACACAATCACTATCTCATCAGTGCATTGAGCATTCAAGTGCCTTAGCATTGTCTTCCTCTACCAACACATATTAAACTGGGAGACAGATGTTTATGTCATGTTATTTTATTCCTCATCAATCAGCAGTTTCCCAAACATCTTATTTTTAACTTAATTATTTACTAATGAGCAATAAAACCCACCGTGCCTACAGCAATGTTTGCACAGTGGGTCGTGAAATAGCAACACACACACTTGGTTTTATTTCTTTTCATGTTTACCACAAATCAAATTCTTTCCTAATGTCTATGTCCTTGTTTAAACCTAATCAAATCAGGGTATTTGAGTTCTTTCAGTTGTTTCCTTTTAGTTACGGTCACAACATTTTGTCCACAGAAGTCTTAGCAGCTTGTTGCAGTCTTGGAAACCAAGCCAAGTAAGTTCCCTCAAGGCTATATGTCGGGATGCTGGAAATTCATTTCTGGTTTTTTCTGGCTTCCTTAGCCTGCATTAATTCTGATTTGTTATGAAGTGACTCAAAGCTAATAGGAAGTGAAGCTTCTTTCAGCTGAAGTAAGTAAAGGGGTTGAGGTGAAGGGGTCCAAAGATGCCACGAGGCAAGATGGCTCTCAAATTTTAGAGTGACATATTCTAAGCTCTGTGGTCTTGAAACACACTACCTCTTGTTATCTGTTTGTATAGCTCTACCCATAGAGAAAGCCAAAAAAACCTTTGGTTTTGTACCCAATAAGCAAGTTTGCAACAATGACGAAGCCAGAGTTGAAAAAAGAACATGACCTGGGTGTACGAATGAGCTTAGGAAGTGTGGGGAGTTCCATTAATGTGAGCAATTATTGAGAAGGGGATTATAAAGCCACTGTTCATCAAATCTGTTGAAGAAGAAACAAGGAAAATTGTCATGTTAGAAAGAAACCAAAGCATATGGATTCACAATGTAATTTTCTTGAAAACTGTTGTAGCTAACAGGAAAACAGAGGAGCATATATGTATTGAAAGGGAGTTAAGACTGAGAAGCCAGAAGCTATAATAATAAAAACTTAACTCTAGAATAAACTAATCATTGCATGATAGCAAATTAAAAATAAAGTGCTACACAAACTGAATTGTCTTTTGCTCTGCTGAAATTCCAGTGTTTCAAAGTTATGGCATCTGAATTTCAGCACCCTAATACTATCCAGAGTATACTAAATTGCCTGTGTCAATCTCACTATCCCATGTTCCTTTCTTTGAAGGGAAATTAAGGCTCACAGAGGCTTGGTTTTCTTTGACAATGTAGCGTGCTGCAGCTGAGGGCAGTGTCAGCAATGCAGGCTTTGCTCCTGGTGCTGGGGGTTGTATTCATTCGTGGATCTTCCTGCAGTTATTTCACAGAATCTAGTCAAAACTTGCTTCTGAAATCCAGTGGCTTGCATCAGTTGGCTTTACCTTGGCTGCATTGCTTGTCAAAATTGAGATACTTGAGTGACTGCTATAATTCTGTAAATGTTGTAGTTAATTAATGTCTGCCATGACAAGATGGGTGATTATGGTTTCTGAGTAAATTAGTTGAAAGAACTGTAGAAAACAGTAGAGAGAATACTAGCTGATGGTTATTTTCAGTGCAAGTGATTGCTCCTCTCCTCCTTGGTTGACTTCATCAAGGTTAGGGGTTGTCTGCACAGAATCTTGCACCATTGCAGCTAAATGTTTTTGGGCTGTTGGGTTTTTTTTTTTTTCCCAATGATATTTAAATGGATAAAAAAGTGGCATATAGACTGGCCTTTATTTTGTGTCTTACATATTCTTTTCCTTCAGCCAGGGAGTGAACTGCCTCTGCAGGAGATATTCTGTCTGCCCATGGTGTGGTTACCCCTGAGAAAGCCTGAGAGCAGGTTATCAGAGAAAAGTTACACGTGCCATCCTTCAAGGGCTCATTATTTCTAATCTGTATCATTCCACACATTAAAAGCGGAGGAGGGGAAAAATCACGCCACCTACCAGAGCTGCCATGATTAATATGGGATTAGCCTGAGAATATGTAAAAAGTTTCCATCTCCTGCTTTGAGGAAGGGCTGAAGGGGCAGTTTGAGGCCAGCAGATGGGGTAGCTGTGACCTAAATGCGTTAGCCCAGAGTAATAAACAGCAAGGCCAGGGTCAACCTTAATCAACCTGATGCAGGATACCAGGAAGCAGTCTATTGTAGGAGGATGAATCTGAACCATAAGGATGTACCTGAACAAGGAGAGTATGAACATTGAGGGGGCTTCTTCCTTTGCTTTTTGTTAAAAAGATATATAAATCCCCAAGAAGAAAATAGCCACTTTTTCATTCAGTTTTTAAAAGTTTTGATTTTTTTTCTCCCCTAGCTTCAGATACATTTTTCAGCTATGGTGGAAGATTTTCTCACCTAGTTCTTTTTTTTTTTTTTTTATTGCCTGACTATAAAAGACCTTGATACCCACTTTCAAACGTTCCTATAAAAGTTATTGGTATAGCAAAATCCCAGTATCTTCCTTGTAAAGTGCCAGTCTCTCCTTGAGATCTGCCTTGTCCTCTAGTAGGTGGTAGTTTTTTCAGCCTGAGTGCACTGCAGAGAGTTCATTACTCTCTTTGCCTAATCTACAGTAAGCAGGCTGGAAAGATCCACCAATTCCAGTGTGTCTCAGTGCAATGTGTCTGCTACTGGCACCCTGCTCCTCACTAACAAGCTCTGTTCTAGACTGGGAAGAAAAATGCTTGCACTTTAAAATACTCCCCAGCCCATTTGCAAACGCTACAACATTTATTATTTTCATCATGTTTAATAGCACAGCTCCTCATTTTCTTGCCCTTTTATTGTTATTATAGTAATGTGGGCTATGACTTCATGTGACTTTTGTAAGTAGGCAGTATCACCTCTAGTTAGCATTTAGATGGGAAAATGTCTGAGGGTGTAATGGCTGTTCAGAATGTGACAGGTATCCATCTAAAACAAGACTGAGAATATGCTGGGAAGTGATTTATAAGAAAATGTTTGCTTATCAAAAATGACAATTTTCAATTGAAAATAGCAGTTCCAATAATACCTTAGTGAAACAAACAGTTTAGGTCAAAACAGGAGAAGCAATCCATGGTATGTGTAATAACATGGTACCTTAATGTCCTCACTGTGTATGTGCATGAATTCATTAGTCAACTCTTTCTACCTTTGGTCTTCCACACTGTGAGAGGCTGGCCAGACTCTTTCGCTGCATATTAAATTCTTTGGTGTAGCAATTTGACACTTGCAAACTCTAAATGAATAGTTGTTTGCCTAAAGGTCAATCTTCTTTCTGCGTATACATGCTCTCAGTTGGTCTTATTTTATAAGACAATTTCAGCAGGAAGGATGTAGTGAGCTGCCCTAGAATGACAGCTGTGAACAGGAAGAGGATGGAGAAGATTTGGGTTATGTCCGTATTCTGAATTAGACAGGGAAAGGGCTTGATTTTGCAATAGTGGCCTTAACCACTGTGGTGTGGAATTGCATTGCTTTTTCTTAATCTTTGCTGTTAGAACTGTGCTTTGTTGTAGGAGCTATGAAGCATCATTTGTGTGGAGTACTGAAAAAACATCTTCTTACTAATCTGAGGACAGATTTCTGTACTGATATAGCTCTTTCAGTTATGGGTATGCATGAACCAGTATGTCTTTCCAGTATGACTGCTAATTTCTATGAAAGTGTCTTACACAATGTGTTTTCATCCTGCTAAGAGAAATTGCCAGATGTATACAGAATAACATCTGTACATGCTGAATTTGTTATCCTAATTTTATTGCTACAACTTTATGTTTGATCAAACCAAAGCTGCTTCAGTTCAGCTTTCTGAAACTCTAAACTGAAGCCCCTGATACAAATTTTGTGTTACTTTGCATGCCTTTGGCAAGTTCTGCTGAAGATTGCAGACTTCATGACCTAAGCCATCAATTCTTCTGAAACTGATACTAAAACTCACACAGATTTCACAAGATCAGCTTCATCCACTAAAAAAGGGAAATAGAAAAATAAAATTTGAGAAATAAAGTGGTTTATTTTTCCATTGCTTTCAGCTCAGTTTTGTCAGGTTCCAAAGGTTATGTACTCCATTATTTTGGAATAGAGAGATTTCAATCTGACCTTGCAATTTAATTAGCAATTCTGTTGATGATGTGCTGGCTAAAGCTGGAGCTTTCACTGTGCAGGAGCCTGGAATGTAAGGGGCTAATGTGTGTATCTCAAACACCAACAGCTGGATAGCCATAGAGCCAAGCAAGGATTGTTGGTAGTAACACACTGTGAGAAAGAACAGGATGTGGTGGGGAAACTTATGTAACAAGAAAATTCTATAAAAAGGTACCCCCACAAAGCCCAGATGCATGTCCCCAGGACCCTGGACAGCCTATCAGCTGGATTAACATGAGCCAGGATTGGAGATTGTCCACCCTGCCTCCCGCGCCTGCCTCCTGCGCCTGCCTCCCTTCCACCACCCTTCTCTCCCTCCCTCGCTCCCTCCCTCCCTCGCTCCCTTCCTTCTGTATCTTCCTCTCATTTTCTTTTTCTCTTCTCTTTCTCTTCATGTCTTCTCTTTCACTCTGCCCCATATTCAAAATCTGCCTCTGTGTGAAGATAAGGGACCAACTTTTATACCATTTTCCAAACCTAGTGTATTATTTACTAATAAAACTTCTTTAATTTTCATGGACCCTCTGACTTCTGTCATTTCTTTTCCACCATGGGCATCCATGAATCTTGGATACTCCCTTCTGCTTCAGGGTGAGACACCACACACTGCCATAACTCTCTTGGTTAGGCAGGACTAAAAGGAGGAATAAAAGGAGATGTTAGACACTGAGGAGAGAAGGTGTTACTAGAATTACATACTGAGAGAAGAACTATTGAGTAATAGATACAGAACTTTTAAAAATCAGTTTGCTTTCCTCCTGGCATTTCACTTTTTATCATAAACTTATGTAATGTCATGGAGTTCTGCTAAACAGATGGTGCTTTTAATCTCAGTGGTGCCTGCTTATTGCTTGTGGATGAAGTGATTTTTCTATGTCTAAAGTGTGACTTGGGGTTCTTTGGCAGTCCGAGGTGTTATTTAGAGAGTCTTAAAATATAAGTCATGGTTACTTTTTGCTCATTTTAGTTTACACAAGCATAGCAGTAGGTGTGCTTCTAAAAATACAAGAAAACACAGATATCTAAGTGCACCTGTGGAGGTTTTCAACAAGCTTAGTCTCTGTTTAGGGGAAGGAATTGGTGTTTCGTGCCAGCTGGAGGTTATACTAGGAAAACTTTTCAACAGTAGGGATAATGAAGAAAGAGATGGATCTTGTTGAGGTCTTGAGGAATTGGCTGGACAAACATCTGTCAGGAACAGTTTAAGTATGGGAGGTGCAGTCAATGGTTGACTCAAGTATCTCCACCAGAACTTGCATCCAGTTCCTAACCTAACAGGTTTTCTAATCAGCCCTTCAGGATGGCACACAGATGGATGGTGCTGGACTGATTCTTGAGACTTACAGTTGTGGAATTTGCCCCTCTGGGCAGAGATAAAGGAAATACATGTGTGTTTTTACTCCAGTGTTGAGGCTTCCAAGGAAACTCATAGGATATGTGTCTTACAGAGATGTATACCTTGGCTTTGGTTTAGGAGTGGTTTTTTTGGTTGGATTGGTTTTGTTTGTTTTTTATTTCCCAGCTGGTTCCTTCTTTCTGCCAGCCTCACTCTTAACCAGTTTCACTAGTTTTCAGGCTACTTGAAGGTTCCTACTCTTGTTCAACAAAAGCAGATCTATCATTCCTCTGGGTGGTTTGTCTTGGGACTCAAGATTGAGAATTCGTATGTATGTGTTGGGTTGGAAATCTGGGATACTATTTACAACCACTGAAATGGCAGAGCACTGGCTGGGATGCTGCCTTAGTTCTTTCTGCATCGCTGTAAGGTTTCTAAGAGATTGTCCTAAAGTGGCATCACTAACCTGTATTATCTTTCAAAAGTATTTTATTAGCTTGGGCTATATGTGGAACTTCCTTTAAAATTTCCTAAATGAGAGCTTTCTAAGCAGCCTTTGCACTGCCTCCTGCTACTTTTTAACACTTAGTGAATGAAATGAGCTATTAATAATTTGTACACTTTTCTTACCATAAATAAATGAAAGCTCTCCATCACATGCTAAATACTGTGAAACCTTGCGATCAAAGGAATAATGAGCATGTTAGCCTCAAACTTGCCTGACATTCATTTCAGTTCTGCTACTCCAATAGTACACTTTAAATTATACCTCCATCTTTCAAGCGACAGGTAGTTTATTTGACACACACATTCCCCTTTCTTTTCTAGTGCACTTTTTTATTTTTATCACCGTTGTCTAAACTGTTTGAATAGAATGTCATTCATTTGTATCATTATTGGAAATACTAACTGTGTATCTGTCACACACTTCCCACACTAGCAGTGAAGTTTGAACACTTAAAGGATGGTTAAAGGAGTAGTAACAACATATGGGTCTGCTGAAGTGCCTCATACAGGACACAAATATAGCACCCCTACATAAGATCACTTCAGGGAGGGGTTTTCAGCCTGACTCTTTCCTTTGGTTTCCTTCTGCCCAGTTCGTCATAGGAGAAGGTGCTGGTGGTGTCCCAGTGTGCCTAGCGAATAGGACTATATTGTGAGTGTGGGCAATATTTCATCTTACTCTCTAACTATGTATCAACATTTATAAATAGATCATCTTGATAGCTGTTCAAGACAGCCAGTGTTGTGGTGATTTTATTTGATTTGCGCTTCTTTAGAAGGGATAATTATGACAAATGTTTCCATTACCTATTGCTAGTGCTTTGGGAAAGGAAGAAGCCTGTGATTGCAATTAGCTCCTGTAGACAGAAGGAGAACTTAAACTAAAAGTGTGTGTGCCTTGTTGTTAACTGTTTCTTTGGCAGAAATCAGTACTCACTGTAGTCTGACTTTTCCATGGGCACTGCATTTGGGCCAGGTGAGCACAGTATCTCAACAATGAGTGATGGCACTACAGAAGTCACAGAAGTTTGAACCATGAAGCTTGCCTGCTCCATGAGTCTCTAGGCTGCAGTTTGTCTGAAATTCTGACTTTCAAGTTTCTATCAATTCTGTCTTTGATATTTCTGATGTGATCCCTCTCAGACAAAATCCTTGGCTAACCTCTCCCAATCCTGTTTCCCCACTCACTTATGAGGTGTCTTCCCTTTTCATCAGAGATTCTTCCAGCAGCAAGACATGACAATGTAAATTCCAAATCACTTTGGAGGGGTTGTAGCATCAAGCCTGTCTACTATCTCTTCCAGTCATGACATTTTTACTGGCTTTAGAGGCTGGAGCAGGTCCCTCATAACTATTTGTAGCATTTGAGCCAGGAAACCCTTTTGATTCACCAGAATTAAGCTTCACTCTATAGTTTGTTGAATTTTTAGGTTTTCTTAGTTATATGGAGTAATAGCAACACCTCAACGGTAATCTACTCTCTAAAGATTTCCAGTAGTCCCAGATAGACTGTTTCGTGCAGTCTGGTTTGGACCTCACAGAGGGCACTAGGATGTGGTGTTGAGGCACATGGCTGGTGAAGACAATCATTACTCTTGGATAGTAATCTAAAGTACTCTAGTACACAGCTCTTGTAGCTATTGTGGAAGAAAGGGCTTTAAATGGACTTTACCTGGGCAAGTCTCTTGAGACCACTGAGTGACTTCTGTCCCAACAGTAACTTGCTGTCGCCTTCTTCCTTAAAAATACAGACCTGCAATAAAGCAATCTACAGCAGAATCACCTGAGAGGTTAACCTCCATGAGCCAGTTTATACATAAGAAGTCTGGCTTCCTTTTCAAATTTGCTTACATTAGCCTGCTTTCTTGATAGTCAGGGTATAGGGTGAATGGCTTGTAACAATCTTTACATAGGAAGTATTAATATAAGGTGATTCCCATTCACTTTCTGGCTAATACTTGGGGACTCAGCTCGTTATCCCATAGACACGACCTACATTTATCATAGTTGAAAGTTTTCCATGTGCAGAATTTGTAACTCAATCTCTGTTCCTAAGCTTGAAGATCTTTCTACCTCCCTTCAGATGGCTGAGACACTTGAGTGCCTTTGCCTGTTATGGCTGCCTTTTGTTCTTCTTCTGTTGCAAGACTGATTAGCACTGATTAGCAAATCAGTCCGGTTTTCCAAAAGCGAATGGGTAATTTTTCACTTGCCATGCTTAAAGCATCACTTAATTCTTTCAAGTCCTATGTTATACTAAAATACATAGATAATTGAGATTACAGTATGCGTACATATCTGTGTAGCTGTACTTCACTCATCAATTTTACCAGGCACCTGGCCAGTATGTGTCTATTTTAAGTGTCTGCAACGCCATGTAACCCTTTACTGGGACCAGCTGCATGTAAAAATGAATGCGTGTGAGTCTTCATTAAATAGCCCTCAATATCAGTGCCATGCATATGCATATTGTCTTTTTGCCTTGAACTCCTGCAGTAATCCTGGCTTCTACATAATTTTTATGTACTTTGACCAGATCTTCTAAGTGCAGATTGCTTGTTTTCACTGTACACCTTTGTACTTCATGTCTCTACTTAATCAAGGATTTGCAACTAATTTCTATACAAAATGTCTAAGATTTGCAAAGAGCAGGTCTATTTACATCTTCTCGTATCAGGTCATGAAGGAACGTTAGTAGCAAGGACTCAGGAAGGTTGTCCTATTGTTACAATTTCTTTTAACACAAACTTTGAATGTCCAAAGCTTGCCTCTTCTATGAATCACCCAGAGCTACATTTTCACTCATTAAAAAAACTGTAAAGAAGCTTGCAACACATTTATCATTATTAGTTTTCTGAAAATGACAATGCAATTCCACAGTGATTTTCACGGAAATACTCTGTAACAACACTGAACTTCTATTGCACAGGGCTGAAAACTGGAGCCTTCCTACAGAGTGATGAATTAAAAGAATCCTCATCCTTCTGTTGGGAAAGATGACTTCAGATCCTCCAAATCAGATTCATTCTCACTTTGTGCTTTGCTCACTATTCAGCTAATGTCTTACTGCCTCATATAATGTTGTACAGGCCTGTTTGTAAGACCTGTTTGTAGGCACATGACAGACACAGCTTTAAAGACAGACTCAAAAGAAAAGCAAGAAAATTCATAGAATATATTTTCTCTTTTGAGAGTGAATTTCTTAGAGCAGGGTCATGGCTACTTTAATTGGAGGCTGTGGCTGAGGCCCCTCTATTAACAGAGAATAGCAGAAGAGGGATTGGTGAGTAAGGGGGGAATTCTCCTGGCACCATCCAAGGCCAAAAAGCCTTATTTAGTCTTGACAGCTCCTCAGTGCCTGGCTCCTCATAAAGGCAAGGGTTCAGTTCTGTGATGGTGGGGAATGGCACAAAGAAGGGCTGACTAGAAATAAAAACTCCAACTGACTTCAGTCTATTCCAAGTAATAATGTCTTTCTAAGGCTATTTACTTCAGATGTAGTTGAAGCCACACACCTGGTATCATAAAATATGTGACAGAAATCAAAGGGGAATGGCAAGTGGCCATGACTATGAGCCAATCCCTTCCTGTGAATGCATTTCTTTGGGGAAAAAAAGAAAAAAGAAAAGAAAAGAGATCTTTCTTGAGGATTTTTCCTTCAAAAAATACTGTCAGAATTCCTCACTGAGCTAAAAATTAGTCTGAGCGCTATAAGAAGTTCCCCTACTCACTGCAGGAGGTGCCCACATCCAAAGGCATGCAGCAGCCAGCAAGGGAAGTAGCATCTTTCTTTAATAATGTTTCCCTCTTTTCTGAGGTTGGGCGAAAGGGATGGAGAGAACCAAGACAGTGATAAGGTGCTTTATAAAAAGCAAAGGATAATTATTCCTGTCTGTCTTCTCCCTCAGTCATTTTCCCTGGAGCACTGGGGAGTTTTGGTTCAGTTCTGGTCCTTGAGCACTTCCTGACGCAGCATGACTGCATTCCCCTTCTACAATCAGTAAACAGTGTGCTCTCACTCTCTGCTGTTTCGTACACTAGCAAGAAAAAAATTCAAGCTGGGTGACCTGCCAAAGTAACCTTATAAATTTCAGTGACTTTAAAAATTTCATCAACCTTAACCATATGTGCTGAATGCCCCCAACAGCTGCGGGTTAAGAAGGGCATTCAACATGTAATTACCTCAAAATTGACTTTTTTTCTGCTTAGTGCCCATGAGTCTATCCTTGCCATGGCTGGCTGGCTCCCATTCAAGTGATGATCCAGCAAGCTGCGTGCTGGTGATGCAGCAGCCTCCACTGAGCCCACTGAAGCATGGGACAAGCTGTGAGGGTGAGGGAAAGAGAAGTACAGTCTTTCACCTTTTAATTATTTTTTAATTTTGCAAAAATATAACAATTTTTTTTTTTTAGGGGGGATTTGTTTTGCTTTGCTTAGTTTTTTAATGGCCACTTATTAGTCCCTCTCTGCAAACATATAATTTTGCATAAGGCTTCATGGATGATTGCAGCTTTACTCATGGTGGTAGCTGGGCAGACCTGGGTGACACTTAGGAAAGGGAGGACTGAATTAGACCTCACTTATTTATGGTCTGGTGCTGAGTGTTGTATTGATATCAGGGCATTTGTTATCTGTATGGCTGGTCATTTTTGAAAACAGAGCTGTTAATTTGTAGAAAGTGTGCTTAGATCAGTAATTCTCTGGAATAGACTGACTTTTCGTACTAAAAATGTTGGCTGAGGTGACAGTGATCGCCCATGGAGTGGGGAATGGTGTCTGAATGAATCCATTAGCAAATTTAGAACTGTGACAGTGCAAACAGAGCTACCCTAGGTTTGATATGTGGTACTGCTCGTAAAGCAGTAAGGAGATTATACTGTTCAACCTGAGGGTAGGGGAGCTCAAGTTCCTGCTTGCTGTAAGGCATTTACACCCTCTCATCAGAGGAGAAAGACACTATCTCTGTCACATGGAGGTTCCTTCTGGTTGTGAAGTGTATTTTGCTGTGGGGGGTCACTTATTGTGTGTGTGTTACATTGGAAGCAGTATGATTGGGAATAAGTTCTGTGCTTATACCTGAAAATGTTGGTCCTCTTTGTAGGAGGATTGTGCATCCAGGTTGCTGGGCTTGAGTTGCTGCAGTGACGCTGAGGGTGGGATTCATCTGACCCTGAGATCAGGTCAGCTGGTCAGAGCATGGGGCTGATAATGCCAAGATTGTGAGTCTGACCCCTGTATGGGCCAGTCATGCACGATGATCCTTGTGGGTCCCTTCCAACTCAGAATATTCTGCGATTCTATAATCAGAGATGTCTGCACAAGTTATTTGGGCTCTTCTCATAGTCTATGGACAGCAATACACACTTTTTGGGCGCAATTTATTGCATCCAAAATTGTGTCATTAGGCATCCAAAATTGTCAGATGACTTGTAACTTTGAAGGCCAGTTTCTAACCACTTCTTTGGCTATTGGTGGTTATGTCTGCAGATGTCCTAAGCAGGCAAGATTAGCCCATGTAATCTTGGGCCTGATGAGGGAAATGAAAACTATTTCCTGAAAATGACTGATGCCTGAAAAGAAAACAGAACTCTTTGTATTTTTGAACTCTTTGTAATGTCCCATAGCCTGTGACCTTCATTAATACTTTGTAGGAATGCAGTGGCCCATGAGAGAATTTAGTGCAGTGCTGTGTTTCTACTGTTTCTTTCTGATCTCTGATAAAGTTGGAAAGATGAGCATTCATGTGAGGTACTGCTTGTTTCTAGTTAGGAACTGGGGTTTTTATGCCTAGCAGGTCTGCTTCTAATAATGTTCATGAATCTGACTTCGCCATCACAATCACATATTGATTAAATTCAGCATTTAACTCAGTTTTTAAACTTGAATGATCTGCCACCATCTACAGATAGCCGTTTTTCTAAATATTCTTCATATCGAACTTTTGTATATTTAAAGTTTTATCTAATACAATAAAAGAAATTAATTCAATGCTTGCATTACTATTCAGGAAAAGGCCTTTCTTCATACTGAATATTTACTTACATAGCAAGTAGATATCACTATATTACTTCTCCATGCTTTAAATACCAGGAGCCATAATCTATTGCAAGTAGGGATGCAGGCACAGTGGTACAGAATCAATTAGTTGTTTTTACATTACACATGCAGACTCCACATTTCCTGAAGTGACACCAAAAGACAAGCTTTAGTAAAAATCCTGTAATTAAAGTCAAGGCTCGGCCTAATGCAAAGTGCTGTTTTATCAGCATAATGAAGAGGATGAGGAGACAAAGCCTCTATAATCAAACTCCTGCACTGGCCAAAGTTCAGCACTATTTCAAACCAGCAGCAAAGCCTGTAAGAAGTCAGTTGGTGGAATCAACAGTGCCAGTGTTGTAAATCAGCGAGGGCCCTGTATTTTCAGAGCCAAAGCAGTGCAGCAGAAACATAGGTCTAATTTCCTGTGATTTCTCATTTTGGTGCTCAAAGGCTGATTTCAATAAAAGAACCATGCATCCTAAAAATTGTAGTGTCGAATTATAATTTATTTATCAGTGGTTCCTCTAAATCTTGGCGGGTTTTTTCCTGTGCTTTAGTGCTTAAAAAGGAGAGGAGCATTCTCTCCTTTTTAATGTACTTGATTGTAAAGGGTGCACTTTGATGGTGAGGAGGTATAATTAAAACTATGACTTTTTTGTGTGTGTGTGTATTCTGTTGTCAGTTTATTTCAGTGATGGCAGGATTATAAATCTGAGAACCTGGCTTCTAGTCTGGATTATACTCAGATGCACAAAATGCATATTTTTATATTCTTACTGTATTTTCTGATAGTATATCTAGGAAAAATGCTATTAATAAAAACATGTAACACAAGCTCAGTAAAAAGTGGGTATTAGTGATTCAGCCACAAGCCTCCTAATTAGATCCCTTGACATCTCCTGGGTTTGTTCCCTTGTGGCTGAATTGAGGTGATGATACCAACTCTTCAGGTGAGATTTTTTTTTTTATCATTTTGGTAAAAGGTTTGAGAGGACAGAAATTAAGCTGCTACCCTACTGTGCTAAATATGCACTCCCTTCCCTATCAGTGCTGCTGGGCTGAGCAATTTTTTGAGGAAATCTCTGTGCTCTTTTGCAGTTACAGATTGAACCTAGACAAGACACTTGTCCATGATCAGTAGGAACTGTTCCTGCAGATGCAGAAATGGTCATTCAGGACATCTTTTGAACGTAGATGAGATATTTAGGTTTTTAGGTAATTTAAGACAATGCGTAGTGAAAGATCATAAGCTGGGGTGGTCATGTAGGACTATGAGCCAGCTGGATACAAGAATTCAGGAGACTGGAGAGTCTCACTTTCTTTCTGGAACCTCTTTAAAACTGGCAGCTTCACAAAAACAATTTGCAATTTTTACACTGGAATTTTTGAACAGAATTCTCCTATTAGGGAATGTTCAATGAGCACCCTATTCAATCTTTAGCTTTGAAGGAGGTGGTGAGATCCCAGAGAAATATATTTTTGGGTTTGCTTCAGGCTGGGTGTGCGGCTGAGGAAGGAGATGTTTGGGTGAACTGTCCCTTACTCACTGATCATAGTTCCTGGTGGTTTAAGAGAGGCGCACTTGGCACTGACTCCTTGGTTACACTCTGAAAATTTGAAAGAAATTAGTTTTGACAACAAGACAAGCAGTGTTCTGATGTTTTAGCCAAGCTGAAGAAGGCTTTGTAAATGAATACACGTAAATATTCAATTTTGGTATTCCTCCTAGTAATATTCCCTTTTATACATGCAGGAAATATCTCTGTGGTCATAAATACCTCAAAGAGTATGTAAGGAGCTTCTAAATGCAACACCTTGAAAACTTACTCAGACCTGGTAGGACATACATTATGATTTGCTTTTTGGAAGTACAATGAGTCAGCTGTGTCACAAGGGAAATTAGAGTTTGCATTTCTATTTCTGGGTTATGGGGGTCATGTATAAACTGTAGTGCAGTCATTTGATGCTGGAATGACAGACTATTTCGGCCTAATACACTTACTTTTCCATCAGCTGCACTCTGCTTTGCAAAATTTGGAGCTGTCAGGATCAGGCAGGTTTTTATTACAGCATATTAAATGACTTGCTATTTAAATATTTGGGTGGGAGGCACTACTTAGACAGACTTAGCTGCTCTGTCTTTAAGACTGCCTGTGACAGATCAGGTAAGTGGTTTTTTTTTTAACCCTGGTAAAATCACCTGTCACAGTTTATTTGAAAAGCCTGAGCCAAAATAGAGGAAAGCATAGTGCACTAAGATGAGCATAAACCAAAAAGAATCATAGAAAACTACAGAGTTGATGTTTTTCAGTGAGTAAAATAAAAATATTCTTTATGATTTGTGGAATGAAATTACCCCCCCTCCCCTTTGAAATACAGGGGACATCACTGCAGTCAGAAATAGTTCATGGGTGGGGTGAGATTTTTAAATGCAACACAGCCAGCAGTAGAAAATCAAGCAGTGAATGGATGTCTTTGGGATAAATACACTTGGGCTGGCTCACCACAATTTGTGAGTCATGTGCAGCATCTTGTAGGAGAGAAGACAAGTGGCTGGTGGTGAAATCTCCATTGCCAGTTTTATACCTATTTACTGTAAAAACCACCCAAGAAAACAGCAGATAGCAAGAATAAACAGCAATGGTTTATCTAACGGTTTTCTTTCCCCTACATGAACTTTTCAAAGGGCAAACCTCTCCAGGTGAGAACAGGATGACTTAGGGATAGAATAGGGTGGTGAGATACTGGAACAGGTTGCCCAGAGAATTTGTGGATGTCCCATCCCTGGAAGTGTTCAAGACCAGGTTGGATGGGGCTCTGACCAACCTGGTCCAGTGGAAGGTGTCTCTGTCCCTGGCAGGGGGGTTGGGACTAGATGATCTCCAAAGCCCCTTCCAACCCAAACCTTTCTATGATTCTACAATAAAAGAGCAAAGGAAGGAAGGGGGAAGAGCTTTTCTGGGCTCTGGAGCCTGAGAAAACAAAGTAAAAGGATCAGGATGGGTCAGATGGAAAGCTGACTAAGACTGCAGTGGAGTGATGTATCTGGTTTGTATATGCATCACCTGGCAAAATGTGGAGACTATTCTCAGTTAGATTACAATGACAGTGTAATAAAATTTGCACCTAAATTAAGATGCCACCTTCTTCTAATAGGGAAAATCAGAGCTAATCATCCTGTTAAGAAACACACATAAATTTATTACAATTTCATTTCATGTGATGTAGTGGTAATTCAAGAGTGAAACCCCCCATACATCATTTAATGAAAGACTTTTGGAAACACATGCCTTAACTGCTGCTCTGTGCTTCTGGGTCTTGTGGCAGATTGGAGGAGTGAGGCTGCACATGCACGCATAGTTGCCATCACCCTGCTGAGCGCTGTCAGTATTCCTAAACCACCCCCAGCCTCTTCCAGGTGGAGAAGACTGCCCATTTGGAGACATCAGTAGGAGTTTAGGCAACAGGGCAGTTTGTGAGACTGACACCACTGAGTAGCTTTCCAACTGTTGTAATGGGAGCTTTATTATCCATTAGTAAAGTGTGTGGCTGAATGGGGCTGGAATCAAAGAGTAGGATGTGATCCACCAAGAATGTGTTATCTTTGTGTTGGGAGTCCAGTAATGTCCCCTACAAGTGACAATGCTAAATGGAAGCTATATCCTGCCTTACTTTTAATGTGGAGAGCAAAGAGAAGAGGAGGAATTTAGCCTTGGTTTCTTTAGGCTCTTTACAGAGCACACTGAAGCTTTTCTTACTTTGGAAAGAGCTGGGGTATTACAAGAGTGAAGGTGTTGATGTGTATGCGTATGTGAGTGGATGTGTACATGTATGTGACAGCTGTAGTGCTGTCATTCAAGAAGTAAAGCAGGTTTCACTCTCAAGGAAAAGCTTTGCATGTGGAGCCCACTGACCTGTTTGACTAAAGGATATCTTCCAGAAAGTCATATGGTCTTCATTTGAAATTTCAATAAATGCAGTAACTGGCACTTCCTCAGGTAGTTTGTTTCAAAGGTTAATCACCCTCTCTGCTAGAACTAGAGACATTAATTCTCATTTAAATTTATCTAGCTTCAGCTTCTAGTCATTGGTTCTTGTTAAGTCATTCCCCATTAGGTTAAACAGGCCTTTAATATTGGCGTTTTCACCCTGAAAAGGTAGAGCTTTGCTGTAATCAAATCTCTTCTTGGTCTTATTTTGAAAACAAAACAGTTTTAACTTCTAAAGTCCTTCACTATAACAACTTTTCCCAGCTCTCAGTGAAGTGTTACATAGGTTGTCCAGTTTTATTTAGTTCTTGTAAAAGGAAAATGGCAGAATGCTGTATGATCTGATATTGTCCCATCCATGGGATAGTTAGAGGGAAAGTCATCTTTCTCCTAATTGCTGCTTCATTTATCCAACCCAATGTTATATTTCATATATTCGCTGCATTGTCTGAGACACTTTTTCACTCAGTCCAACTTGCTTTTCAGAGCAAGTCCATTTTTCAGAGAACAGAGACATTGTATCATTCATTAATCGTTGGAGAAGGGAACTTTACTTTCTTGTCGTTTGTGTGGTCTCTAATAAACAAAGACACTACATTCCAAACAAGAAAATAAAAGGTTAATGTGGCAGTCCAGAGATTATGGAAGAAATGGATACTTTTAATGTAAAGAAGAAACCTACTGTGTAACACGCTTTTGCTTTATTGCCAGTAGGAGATCTGATAGAATTTTTTTGTGCTTCAGCCAATTTCAAAGTCCAGTGGGAAGCAGCCACTGAATTTGAGGTCAAGTTTTCTGAAATAAGGCTCTGATATAGTGATCTAAACTCGAAAACCACCCTGTGCTAAAGTATCAAGAAGCCATTTGTGAAATTATTTGGTAACATCTAAGGACAGCTCTATAAAGGAGGTTTCTACACTTCTCCAATTATAGAACTGTCTGTGCTGTGCATCATATATGTGCAGTCTCTTCAACAAGCTGTCTTTCATGTCAGATTTTCTTGTCTTTTGCTTGTCAGATTGTAGCGTTTGGATTATTGATTGCTGGTTATGTTCTGTTCAGCTCTCAACAGCACTTTAGCAAAGTCTTTTCTAGGTTATGTGATTGTACCATGTCTGTCTGCCTCTTTTTCTTCAGTGAATCTATTGTAAAAATTTGATACAGGTGAAAAGTCTCAGATTATTACCACTATGCATTTCATAAAGCAAAGTAACTGGATGGAGGAACTCTGCTTGAAAGGTCTGTATTGTGGTCTCCCCTCAGTAAAAGCAGTGGGAAGGTTTTGGGTGCTCTAAACATAAGAAATGATGTGACTGGAGCTCAAGCCCTAGCTCAGATACATAACTCCTGTTCCTTCCTGCTTGTTGATGCCACAAACTCACATGGAGCATCTTCTGCTGCATTTTTACTCCTTTCATACAGTGCATCTATAGGGTATCCTTTTCCATATTGAATTATATTTTTAAATTTATTTCTAAGCAGCACTCCAATACTGAACGGATGTTTAGAGAATGCAGTGAAAGTACAATGCACATGGCAATAGTATAAGAGGCAGATATGCAAAAAGCATGTTTTCAGAAGAGTGTTGCTGTGTCAAATTAAGCATGTGGAAGTCAAGGATTGCCAGAAGTAAAGCAGTTTCATGTTGTTTTAACTTCTTTTTTTCATGTATGTGATTTATAATCCATAGATTCTGGACTAACAGGTGCCAATTATGTATATTCACCCTGATAGAAGCTTATTTTGTAATCATAGTGAGATAGTGCATAATGAGCAAAACTTTGGTATGAGCTGGATGAGCTGTTGCATACAAAATTCTTCATTCACCAGTTGTACTGTGCCATCTTAGCATTTTTAATTTAAATATTAAGAAATGTGCTGGGTCGTGGGTAGGGAGAAGGTGGGATGAGGTGCGAAGATATGGCATTTAATGTGGACATTTAATTTGTGTTTCACACAAATCGTGTGCAGGAGACTCCTCTACATCCACAGCAGGGAGCAGACCTTTGCAGTTCGTAAGGCAGCAGGTAACTCTTGGTGAGAGAGTAGAGCAGAAGCCAGACTGAAGAACTGTGATCTTCTCACCCTGCTCTCTTTCCTGCCAGCAGAGCATTGCTAAGAGGTCCCTAAATTTTAAATTCTGTGTGGGAGTGTGCTCCAAGGCTTTTCTTGACCTTTTTCTGCCACTGTCCTTCCCTTCCCAAGGCAGTTTGCCCTGCATGGATCAACATATAGGAATTATTTTATGGAAGTGGTATAATATGGCCAGATTTGGATAACACCTCAATGTGCATGTGCTCCTGGCATTTGGGTAGCAGCTAAGCTGTGTTTTGTTATTCCAAAGCATGGTCATGTTCAGGCCGTTCCATAAAGAGACTGTAAATTCTTACACATCAACTGGGTAATATGGAGAAGAGATTTTCTTTTTTTAATTTTTCTAACTGACTTTCTAGGAGAAAAAGAAATTTGTGCATGCATTAGTCTTTGAAAACCTCAGCCCCAAATATTAAAGGTTGATTAAATTGGGAGTACTGAAATTACCACATCACTGCTTTAGTGGAATATAGTTCTGCCAGCTGTCAATACAGTAACATAAACTGGTACATATAATTCGGTATTTCATTATGTAAAACCTGCTGGAAGTGTTATTCTGAGTCCTTTGGGTTGCAAATTTGCTTAAGTTGAGTTCCTCCTCATGAATTTCAAGTTACTGAATCCCAGTTACAAGCATTACGTTATGGCATAAACCCAGCTCAATAATTGTTTTAAAAATTCAAGTGGTGATTTCCTGTCCTGCTGAAGGTTTCACAAATTGCATTTTCAATGATAAGCGAGTTCATTTGGCATTTTTTAGTCTTTATTGGGAAAGATAGTGCATCAAAACAAGACTAGAGTTCATGATGCAGTGCCCTTTTTGATATTCCAGATAAATAATTCCATTTTAATTTCACAGTAGGAAAACAACTGATTGAGATTTAATGTCGTATACAAGGAGCTGCACAATATGTTAGTTATTTGTCAATCTGATGGAAGAGCAGAGGAGTTTACTTCCTTTGATTCCAGCCATGCTATATTTTATGACTGACTTTTACTTGTTTTACTCATTCCAGATAAAATCTGTCATGATTATACATCAGAAAACATTTCATTATTCCATCCATGAGAAATAACCATAGTCAGTGCAGAAGCAACAGATTGCTGCCTCTTGCAAGCTTTATGGAAGTGTGCTGTAATGAGACTGAGTACCCTGGATCGATAGTTCTCTCTAGTAATACAATCTGCTGTCAGATAACCTCCAACAGCTTTACAGATTTAATGAACTCCCTGGGTTGATGATAAAAATATAATGTAAGGAGGAAACTAAAACAACATCATGTATTAGATATGGCCCTAGGCAACATTTTATGACCATCTTTCCTTCAGTTGTATATTTTTAATTATAAAGTCAGTATGTATCAAGCACTGTCCTGAAACTCTCCATCAGTGAAATTCATCTTGCTCTTCTCAAGTCAAGGATAAGGAGACTTCATGTAGGGAACTAAATGAGAATTTTAAGCTCTGTGTTCGCACCACTTTGGTGGTAGTATTTGAACCCGTGAGCTGGAGGAAAAGCCATTTCTCATTGTGACCTCTTCCAAGCAATTAAACTCTTTTGGAGGAACATACTCCAGTCCCCCTCTGCCCCATCCACAGTAGGATCTTAATTCCTATTGGGTTTTTTGGACCAGAGGAATTCACAGAAAAAAGTATGAATCTGTAGTTGTAGCACAATCAATGAAAACAAGTACATGAACTGCTACTAAAAGTATAGTTTAGGAGTCAGAAGTAAGCAAAGTCTTAGGAAATTATCTCTATTGTAAGAAATGTATCTATTTTTAAGAAGCAAACTTCTTAGATAAGACACTGCAGGAGTAACCTCAAGTGTGCATAGGTTTGAGCACTCTGACACAGGAGTTGAGGATTTTTGCCTATGATAGAAAGGTGGGAAACTATCTAAATATTTTGGAGAGGCTATAAAAACTATTTTCCTTCCTAGAAAAAGGTTAATAAAAAATGCCAGTTCTGTATAGTAACAATTTATTTTTTTCAGATATTCAACCAAGTAGACAAGAACTCTCATGCAGGTCTCAGACATTATATACTACTGTATCTAAAAGTTAGGAAAAGCAAAGATAGAAGTGGTGTGACCTCTGGTCAGATTTGAAAAGATACACTGTGGTAGTTCTTATTTCTTCTATTGTCTTTGCTGTCGAAAAGGAAGGAAGGAAGGAAGGAAGGAAGGAAGGAAGGAAGGAAGGAAGGAAGAAAGGAGCATTATGATGCTCTTTACTAAATTTCTGTTGAGGATATCTAGACTTCCTCCCAGTAGCTTTGATGCGGTTCCTTAGCTAAGCTCTGTCATTCACATGCTGATGCCCTTCAGCGTTCTTTTGCTCCTTTGAGGCGGTGGGAGTGCACCATTCACCCAGTGGCTTCTGCCAAGCCATAACTCAGATGGTGGGAAGTGCATTCTTGAAATAGGCATTTCCTTGCACAGCTGGACTTAGAATCATAGAATCGTTTAGGCTGGAAAAACCCTTTAAGATCAACAAGTATTAATCTAGCACTGCTGAAGTGAAGGGCTCCAGTTATGGCAGGATCCGCAGCAGAGTGTGCTGTCTAGTGGGTTCCTGAATCCAGGAGACATCCATGAAAGCTGAGATCCGCCAGGAGCCTGGGGTTCATGTAACAGCGGCTGACAAGACCTGGGCAGGGCCAGAGCAGTGATGGCCAAGCCCCTTCCACACTTACAGAAGAAGCCCCTGGGGTCAAGGATTATCAGGGAACATGAGAGAGAAATGGACTACTGGAATAGCACTTTGCTTTTCCTGAGACAGGCCCAACAGGCAGACAAAATGAACTCAAGGGATGGGAAGCAATGGTGACAAGTTCCTGCCCAGTGCAGCAGGCACATCTCCGCTATGAGTGCCCCACTTCCCCAGGTACCCCAAAATCACAGGTACAAGGTTGTGCAAGTGGAACCAAACAATGGTGAGGGTAGTGGTTCATCCAGCATGGCGGTGCCACTGAGGGTAAGTCAGCCTATGCCCTGCATCAACACGGCTTTCATAAAGCAGAAAAGACAGGTCATTGTCATAGGAGACTGTATCCTGAGGGGAGCAGAAGGCCCAATATGCAGCCTGGACCCGTTTCTTAGGGAAATCTGCTGCCTCCCTGGAGCTTGGGTTAAAGATGTGAAGAGAAAGCTTTTCACCCTGGTACAGCCGTCAGGTGGGCAGCAATGAAATTGCAACAAGAATCCCAAGGGTAATCAAGAGAGGCCTCAGTGTGTTGGGACAACTGGGTAAGAGATCAGGAGCACAGGTTCTCTTCTGTACTTCCAGTTGCAGGGAATGATGAGGGAAGAAATAGGAAGAGCCAGCACCACTGAACCATGTTCCTTAGCACCACAGCTACACATCTTTCAAATACTTCCAGCAATGATAACTCAACTGCTGCCCTGGGCAGTCTGTTCCAGTGCTTGACAATCCAATGGCTTTAATGCATTTGATGTGTTCAAATGCAGGGCAAAAAGTAGGGCTTATTCCTTTCTCACTGAGCCATCAGAAGGATCAAAGTTCAAGGTACTGTTTGGGAATTCAAGTGTAGGCTGGCACTGGTGACCAGGTCTTGGACCACCTGAGGCAAAGTTACTCCAGAAGGACAGTGGACAAGATAATCCAGAACCATAGGGATTTCCTGATAAAGGTTCACATCTAACAGGACAGCATGTGGAGATGTGTCTTTTCCTGAGCCAGCTTCACAAAGAACAGTAGACCTCAAAAAGGGATTGAGTGCAAATGCTCTGAAAAGCACAGTAACTCATCCATGCATCCCAAGCAAGCCTCATCCCCCACACTGCACCTGGGTGACCACGGGAACCTGTGGTCCCCCACAGAGGAGGTGGCTGGACCTCTGCTCTACCTGTCAAGCTAGCAGTGGCCATAAAAATGGAGGGAATGTTTATGTCTGATAAGCAGAAGTGCCAGATATTTCTTCCCTGAACAGTCTATTTTTTGGCCTCTTTCAAAAGACAAAAGTACCATCCACACTGAGTTATAAGAGGAACAATGTTCATAACAGAATTGACACTGCTTAGTATCCCATAGGTTTGATTGGTAACATTAGTGGAAGAAAGGCAAAATTTATGTTAACAATTTAGTTCTGTTAGAATTACTGAAAAAAGGAAATATCTCTAAAGCAATAAAAGCAAGAAGTTATATTTATGACAGTACCAGGATTCCTGGGGAAATAGTGCATTAAGTAAACAGGAACCACATTGAGTGTTTTGTTATCATGTCTTTTGTAGATCAGAAGCTTTTAAACCAAATAAGATCACACTGTCCCATAAAAGTGAATTCTTTCCTTTTGGCTTAGCTATATTTCCTATCAGGAAATAGAAGCAGAAGATTGGAGTGAATGTGTAAACTGAATTTAAAAGGAGGAGGTCCACTTACATTATTTCTCTAAATGATCTGAGCTCCAGGGGTTGGCAGATGCTTTTATAGGAATCTTTTGTATGTTGGACAGAGAGCTTTTCATGCATGCTGTTAGACCTACAGGCATTTTTCTTAAGGAGTCTGGATGCTACTTGAGCCACAATTTTCAGTGCAATTCATTCTCGTTAAGTTCTAGAATTCACTATGTTAGTGACCTGTTGCCTCTTACAAGAAAGAAACCTTTCATAGTGTTGTTGAAGACCACTGAGATTCCTCTGTGCTGACTGCATTTGATGGAGCTTCACTGATTTTGAGAGCTGACTGGTATTTTGATGAGACTTAGTTTGAAGAGACGTTGGGTTTTGTTGCAAACAGCCTGTTGTTTATGAAACACCTCAGGGGAAGTAGGTATATTTTGTTGAGATGGAGAGAAGAAATTTGTGAGCTGAATATAATAAGCTTTTAGCTGAATACAGTAAGCTGGACATAATTAGTTAATACATCTTTTGGGAAATTATATTCCAGTATTTCCATAGGAATAGACAGATACTTCTTTCAAAAAGATCATAGTACCCTTCAGGAACTGGGAGTTGTTTGCTATTACTGGCCCTCTAGCTTGGATGAGGGGGAGTGATGTACCTTCCGTGAAGTTCCAGACAATGCCAACAGAGAATGAGACCACCAAGCCACATCACAGCTGTGCAGTTTAATACCGTAAGTGATGGCAGGCAAAGGGGTGTGATGTCTTCTTGGGCACAACTTGAAGCAGTAACCCTGTTTTTTTTTCTTTAACTCCTCTTTCATGATCATCATTTTCCATATTACATTTTATCCGTCCTCTCTTTCTGTGTCACGTAGGAACAATTCAGGCAGTTGGATAACGTGGCCATCTGGTTGGTCATGTGCTAAAGGAGAAAAGAAGTTGGAAAACTAGTTATAATGGCAAAAGTCAAGAGAAGTATCAGTCAGTAACACACCGATTAAGCTACTATAAGTGCCTCAGTCTCATGAGTTGTAGTTGATTGCTCACAAGAGCTTTGCAGAAGGGCACAATTCTTTAAGCCTGGCTGAAGAGGTATGTGGAACAACTCTTCCTAGCTTTAATGAGCAAACAGAAGACCTAAAGTCAGAAGACATGGCTTTTGGGATTACTCTTGTTCCAGTCAAATCATCTGTTGCTGTGGTCTGGAGAGAAACTGTTCCTGACCTTTTATCAAATTGAGAGCTCTTGAAAGTGTATGTATTTTTTCCTCAATGTTTAATCTTGTTTGTCACCTCCCTTTTAAAGTCATAGTCTTTAATAACTTCTAAAAGTACATGAATAGCAGAATTGTCCATTGTTCATTTTAAGTGTCAGAAATATGTTTTCAACATATGGTATCACCTTCATTTGCACAAAGCAGATATTTTTGATCATGGCTATCCCCACAGAGTTCCCTTTGTGTGATCACATGCAGAATGAAGAATCTTTTTCAGTTCAGAGGTCCCAAGAAGTCAGTTTTCTAGTTTGTCTTCATCTCAGGGGGAATGAGCTTGTTTAAGGGGAAATTCAAGTTATCTGTTCCTGAAGTCTTGTGTGATTTTAGTAGCAAACTTTTTCCTCTTCTAACTTTTCTACAGCAGTCTTTTTTTATAAAGCTTACCTTTGATCTCTGTGTGCTTTCACTCTTACAGTGCATTCTGAAGCAAAGCTTGGCAACAGCTGTCACAAACTAATGAACAACATCTCTGAATATCAAATGTAACATGAAGCTCTGTGAGTGTGGTGGCTTGTTCCCAAGAAATGTCAACTTTTTTGCTATGCGGCACGTAGCAAATACAGTATAGACAGTCAACCCCCAATATGTAACTGCTAGTCTGCAGTCTGAAAATAAGACATAATTTTATAGGTGACAAAAAGCAATAATACCTGGTTGAGGTATTAATGGATGAAAATATCACCTCTGTGTACAAAAAGCCTATGCTCTGCTGGTATCAGCATTTTATAAGAGACAATTTGCATGTTTCTCTTTGATGATTTTCTTCTTGCACACAGTCTTAAGGGTGTCTACAGAGAAGATTAAGACAAAAGAGGTTTTTAGTGGCAAAGCAAAAACACAATCTGCCCCAGCTTTCCAGAGTCTTTTACAGAGGAACATTTATACCCCAATGCCCATGTCCTAATAGAATAACCTAAACCATGCAACTAAAAAGAGAATAATTTGGAATTTACAAAAATACAAGAGAAATACAAAAATTGACATTAACAAAATGCAAAAAGATTTTAGGCAGCAGGCTTGGCTGTATTTCACGACACTGAACTGATTTGCTAATTGTATTTTATTAGTTGAATCTTGTTTTCTTCGCATGAAATATTATCAACAGCTCTTTTTTCCTTTCCCTGTTTGGAAGCAGGAGCTCTCCTAGGAGCTTCTCCAAACAAAGTCGTATTAAATAACAGTTTATGAGAGTGGATTGGATAAAATTTGGAGATGATTGATGACAAGATTGCTACTCATTGTCTAAGGGATATCTCAAGCTTTCAACTGTTCTGTTGGGAGTATCATGCATAACAGTCCTGCCACACAGATCTCATCACAGCAGCTATAGAGAGCCACAGTGTTTAAATGTCCCTTTTAACAAGAACATTCATAATGCACTGGAGATAGCTTTTCTAGAGCTGAGCCTTTATGGAAACATCTGTTAATCAAATCTTAGTTTTGTTTTGTTTTACTTCATGTCGAAGTACATATGTGTGCATGCCACGGCAAGAATCAAGTCCTCTTGATTTTCGATAGATCTGTCCCACAATATGATACTCCTACGTAAGCATCAACTCTGAGCATAGAGTGGGGAGAAAAATACAGTATATTCAACAGAAGTGCTAAACTTAAAAATACTAGAGGTTGTATATACACCTGTCCTCAGACTTTTCTGTTTAGGGCATTAAGTATGTCTGTGGCTGACTTTGAAGCTCAGTGACTTTGTCCCAGAAATAAAATAGCCTACCTGGAGGCAGACCAGTGCCTATCTAGGTTTTGCTGATCACTTATACTCTACTTCAGGGAAGAAAGGTTTGTGGAGGTTGCTATTGCCTGCTGTAGTGCAGCAGAAGGGGATAGACACAGAAACCCCAGCATGGGTCAGACAAAATTCAAAAACAACAGTATAAGGATATTATAGGAATTGCTGAGGGCTTCAAACACTGGGCTCATCCCTGGAAATACATTTTCAGGAAACAGTATAGTAGTGCTCATCCAGAATATAAATTCAAATGAAAGTGTTCTCTGCTGTTGGATGTGACTCATCTCTGAAAAATCAGTGTGCTTAAAGCAGAACTGAAGATATGAGAATCAGAAATTTTGTAATCTTCCCGCTTTGTTGAATTTTTAATATTTAGGAAATGGCAATTTCATGAAATAATTATTTTTGCCAAGCATACTTTACAGTTCAAAACATAAGGACCATGCTCTTTGTATACTTTAATGTCTTCCAGGACAATTATAATTACTGTAGAAAACCTCATTGTAATGATTAGCTTTTTATCAATGGGTCTCAAAGCACTACCTAAAGGAGCTGATAATTATTATCCCTGTTTTATGTGTGAGCAAAGAGTCAAAAGATGATGAAAAGGCTGGCAAAGGACAACTGGAAGAGTGGAACAATGGCCAGAATAGGAACAGAGATAAGGACAAGCCTCATGCATTATCCAGGAGGCTGTTCTTCCTCATTCTAGTGGTGTTTTCTCTCAAAGCTTAATATTCAGGTTATATAATTTAGTTCTGTTTTTCATTGACATAGAGAACTGCATGACATGGGGTTTGCATTTAATGCAACACTTATACCTGTATTGAAACACTGAGCAACTGCCTCCCACTTGAAGGCCAGTGCTCCTTACACAGAGGTTTATGTGCTGAATCGAACATTTGCTACACTATGCTCCCTAATGCAGAATGAAGTGATCTACTGTGTCCTTCCCTTTCCATGAACATGACCATGCCAAAACCAGTAGAATATTTAGCTTGTTTATAATAAAATTATTTATAATGCAAGTTATTTACAGTTATTGCAACAGATTTATCTGACAAAAGGAATTTTCCTTTCACCTCACATGTGCTATTCAGTTTAAAACATGGTGGATAATTTTAATCCAAATGTGTCTCACCACCGCTAGGTACACACTAACCCACCTGTTACCCCCAGAGGGTCATTGAGATCATTAAATCTGAATTGCCTTTTAGAGATGCCTTTCCCTCCCTCTTGAACGCAGAGACAACTTGTGGTGACCAGTATCCAACCCTGAGTGTCTCAGGAGCTCCACACTAGGTAGGAAGGGCCTTTTGGTCTGTTTAGGGAGGGAGAACATCCCTCCCTTTTTTTGTATGCCTAGTTAAACTTGTCAATGAAAGACTACATCCGTGAGTCTTCGGCAGAGGGTACTGTAGCAGCTAGCATTGCTGAAGCCTGTGTTTCCACTGGAATGAATCATTCAAGACAACGCTGGTTTTACACGGTGCTCCACAGTGTGTCCTCAGAATGGGGAGAGCTGACATGTTGTTTGAAAAGGTCACTTAAAACCTATAGGCGGTTGGCAATTATTAATATTTATTACTTGTCTGAGGAACTTTACGTGAAGATATTCCTTAAAGCTTGTGAGCTGACAGATAAAACTGATAAAGTTCCTGTTCTTATCTGTTAGAAACTTCTTTTTTCTTTTCACTTCCTTCCTAGAATTTACACTGTGCATCATGCTTTTGCTGAACAATTTGGAAGTGAGAGGAAATTATATTACTATTATTATTATTTGGAGCTATACAATCATACTATTAAGGTTAATGATGCCAGCAATTAAAAGGCATCTAGTTATTTGGAAACCGTCAGTTGGGACAAATTGTTCTTTAATGTCTCTACACATGGATTGCTTTGATGGGATTGTAGGAAATCGGTAGGTCAGTGCAATATTTCTTGTTGCTTTTCGCTGTCAGGAGCCTTTCCCTGCTGTCCTTGAAAAGTATTGTAGGAAAGTATAAACCACATTATACCATCCCTTATCTTTCTTATGGGTATTAGTTACAAAATATTCTCATTAACTCTTCGTCAATGAATTATGGACCAGCTATTTATGGTACAGAATTATAAATTGTCTGTGACTGTTTGTGCTCATGGGTTTCTGGCTCTGAAATTGCCTCTTTTTTTACAAAACTGTTAGTTGTAAAACATGCCTGGATTCTAGGGGATGAGTGGCTTTGTCACATAAGCCTCCCAAATAAAATTTTCCCTTTCTGGAAGATATTGCAGTGTTTGAAATTTTTTTCCCTCATGAAAAACAATTGCAAGTACCAGGCAAGTTGCTCAGCTGTGCTTACATGGAGCCACAGCTTCTTATGCAGCCAAAAGAGAGGAATATCTATAAGCTCAAAATTTTGCAATCACTAGATTTGATAAAGTCCCTGGTATTTAAAACCATGGTGGGAACACTGGTGTTTTCTGGCACTCCATGCTCTGTTTTGACTCTTCATTAGACATACCTCAGTGAGCATATGTAGCGATACCTGCAGTGGTTTTCCCTGGAATATTGTCAGGTTTATTTTGGGCAATTAGATGTGACAACATCAACATTTAGAGTATTGCTTGTAGTCCCTGTACTCAGTAAATGGAACAGCTGGTTAATACTGATAATACATTGAAATGAACACGTGTGGATGCACAAATACATACAATTATCTAGGGGATAGTTGGCATGGTTTTATGATGCTACTCTCATGCCAACTAGCAGTAAAAGGTTATAAAAAAGGTTTCATTTGTTTCCAGTATCAAAGTGATAAGCCACAATGAAAGATCAATGTCCTGATCTATGAAACACTTCAGGTTAAAATGCTATTTGGATGCTTGAAGTTAAAAACAGCACAGGAAAAAGTACTTGGAACTGAACTGCAAAATGGAAGACATTGCTGTAATTGGGGGTAGATGCTCCCCTACATCCTCTGTGCAACTTCCAGTAGAAAAAAAAACCACAGCAAAACCCAAAGCATATATTAAACTTTATTTTTAGTACAGGTGAAATACAGTGTTAAATGGGAATGCAGACAGTGGTCTTGAAATTAGAGCAGCACTAATGAGTTGCTTGTGAGCTTCAGTGGGAGCCTATGCAAAGCATCTTATCACAAAGACCCATCTTAATTTACCTCCTTGTAGTAAATGGGGTACTTGTTAAACTACTCTATTTCTGCATTCCTTTGTAAGTGGAAATATCTTTTATTGATTCATGCTGCAAAGCAGAGAAACTGCAATGGAATGGAACCAAATACAGAAAGATTTGGAGAAGTTAATATTTTTCATTATGCCCTATTTCAACTTTCCACCAACTTTTCCTTTCCCTTTAAAAGAAAATAAAATCTCACCGAGGAGTCTTATGCTCAAAAGCTGTTTGTTTTAAGCGCTGAATAAACATTTTGTAGAGTTTTCATGCTCACTGCAAATACGGATTCGGTTTACAAGCAGCTCTCTAAACTAGCTCGTCTGAATTTTACAAGACAGGAGAAATCCTACCACTTTCAATAAGAACCTCCAAAAGTGGTTCCTTTCCCAAAGGCTAGAAATGCAAACTATTTATTAATTTTTTGTTTTCTTAAATAATTGCATAGTTTAACGTAACTGTCCAATGAATATTGTTTATTTAGGCTTAATATTTAATTGTTCATGCAAAACAATTATCCAGGTTTTTGCAACAACTTTGAAATCTGTTTAAGAAAATAAATACAGTAATTAGAAATTAAAAGTCCTGTTGCTTAGTATAATAACTACATTAGTTTTAAGCAATAAAGTGGAGCTAAGCTTTGTTCCTTAATTACTATTATTATTATTTTTCTTAATATGTATGAGCCCCATGCCTATTTCCTGCCTGGGGCATCACATTTGCAGAAGCTGGTCCTGAGACTGTCTGCAGCCAGTTTTGCATGTACACCATGGTGCATCGTTCATAAAGAACCAGGTGACTGATTACACTGCTAGAATGAAAGGGTAAATGAGAAAACATTTAACTAACCACAGGAAACCTAATTATAATCAAAATCGAGTTATATTTTTCTCCTAATTTCTGAAGTATTTCTGGTGTGGGAATTATTTTTGCATCACTAGCTGTAATTGTTTCTTAAGTATATATAAACCTTTTCACAGTTGCAAGTTTCAGCATCAGATGGGAGCATCATCTCGGGCAAAGCCTCAGCTGCAATGCTACTAATTCTGGATGCTCTGGGTGTGTAGCCTCTCAGCTCAATCCATACTAGTACTTTCCTCAAGTGCAATTCTTACTTCAAATATATGCATGTGTTTTGGATTTCCAGGACAGTGGGTTCAAGTACGAACTTTATCGCTGGGCAGAACTAGATTTTAGGTCCAGGAAAAACAATCATATAGTGTCATGACTGTGACCTCTACCAAATGAGTATCTGTCAAGGACCTAATGAAATCTCATTCATACAGCTACAGTGATGTTTTTAATGAGGCAGAACTAAACTCCAGCTAGGTAGTAAAGCAAAAGACTTCCTCTGCATGCTCCACAGGGTGCTAAGGGACAGTAAATCAGATGTGGTGAACATAGGGACAAGTGTGTGTCATAGGTGCAGGAAGTTTTTCAGAGTTACTGCTGGATGCTGACTGTGGGAGGCCTTTGCTAAATGGCTTCTGAGTTCCTGCCCTCAAGATTGTGAAGGTAAACTCTGCTCAACCATGCTGACCAAACTCATTATAAGGCAGATGAGCAACATCACTCTGACATTAATGCTCAAGATATCTTGACTTGGTATATTGATCAACAAAAATAAAAGGGATTTCTCTAGGATGTGTTAACTCATGTGTTAGCCCCCTTGCCTTTGGCAACAGCAGCATCTGTTTTCTCGCAGCCAAAGCAAAACCACAGTATTTGATTTTTCAGGGAGTGAATACTGAATTGGCTAGAAAGACCCTTTCCTGACGGGAGGGTTGAAGACCCACAGGCATTCTCTGATTCAGTGATGCCTGTGTGTGGAAAAGGAAAGTGCCTATCTACTTTCCAAAAAGTGAGGAAAGTACTGGCCTTCTCTGTGCTCCCCTGCCCACAGCAAAACCTGTCCTGTTGTGGTCCAGGATGTTGTAGGATGCTCACTAGGAGGTACCCTGAGGGCAGCTGAACTGCAAGGACACAGGCCACTAGCAGTTCCCATTCATGCAGGAGTTTGGACACCAGCCAGCCTGATCAAGAAATTTATGGGACTCTGGCACTCTCAAGATGCTACTTAAATACTTGCTTACATCAGGGGCTGACCCTTGGTTTTCCATGCAGAGGATAAAGCCCATCCCAGGAAAGCAAGAATTACTGTTGATGGAGAGACACAAATTCATATAATGCTTTGCCTGTTCATAAAGATGAATTATGCTTTGCATTTTTAGTCAGCTGTGTCTTTCTCTTTAATTGCTTTTTATTCAGATCTGAGATGCTTTTCATTAATTCTGAATCCCCTTGGCAATGGCTTGCTAAAATCTATGAAGGGTGTGCAAGACTAGACTTCTTGGCCTGATAAAAGACACAAAAAATCGCTTGCCACATGCACCATTTGTATCAGAGGCTATTGAAGAGACTGAATGCATTTCAGTATCTTCATTGAACTTGATGTCACTTTTATATTTCCTCATTCTGTCTGTTAAGTTTCAGGGGAAGCCAAATTCCTCCACTAAGGGGAGCGTATGGAGTAGTTGGCAGTAATAAGACTTGAGCCAGAGGATGACAAGTGAGCTGAAGAAGCCCAGCAGCAATGCTTGTAAGAATAGTGTGTCATGAAGATCATTTTAAGGCTGTTATTGATTAGGGGAAGATGAATGTGTCTTTTAATGGTATTCTTTGGTGTATCATTGATCTTCATAGAGCCCTACCAAGCTGCCTTCGGGTGCTTCACTGAGAGCACCATATGTTGTAGCCTGTGGCTGTGCAGTGATAAATTACACGGCACCAAGCTGCTGCTGAGTGCTTCCCTCTCCCTTCAGGCTTTTCCCCAAAAACCTGCTTGCTGCACTGGCCCAGCAGCCAGTGCTGAACTTGTACACAGCTTCTCTTTGTTTTCTTGCATCTCTGGTAGGGCTCGTGAATGTGCTGTTGTGACAGAGTAAAGCTTCTGAAACTTAGGGAGTAGTAGGAGAGTGGCTTGCACCTTCTATGCAATGAATTGCTTGGAAGTTATGCTTTCTGTTTGTATTTGTTCTCAAATAAGAGGGTGTGCTTCAAAACAAACATTAGGATTACAGCTGTATCGATCTCCTGGACTGATCGGGCTGGCCCTCTCTATCACAGTAAGAAGGTAGCAGGTGTGTTCCTGAAGACAATCCCTAGCAGGAATGGCATTCAGTCCCAGACATAAAATTTTCCGAACACATTATAAGCATCTATTCTGAATGTTAGTATGTTTATATAATATCTGATTAAAGAACATTTTAAACTTTGTGAACCATAATTATTTCTGAACGGTGCTTTCCTTCCGTACGGGAAGTTTTGTGTTTCATATGGCATGAATAAATAAACATTGTGCAGAATGGCTTCATGAAGAATCCATACTGCAGAATTAAAAAAAACGTGATCATTTGCACTTTTTCTTGTTAAGGCAGCTGGGTAACTCACATGCTGAAATTTAATACTTCTTTATATGCAGTAAAAATTCATGCCAGACGTTTGATAACCAATATGTTTTGTATTGTTTCTCGTCATGACACAGAATAAGGCTGTTTCTGAAAATCTTTTAGTTGACTGCTATGCATATTTGAGAATACTAACTAATCATGTATTCTGGAGGCACCTTTTTGAGAAAAATGTCAGATTTTTTTCATAATTTTTGTTGTCTTGATTCTAATGCATAAAAAAACTACCACAGAATCACACAGATGCATTTATTTGTGTGTATTTTGCATTAATGTAGCTTTGAGACATACTCTTTCACGAGAGAATGCATTTAGTATGACCGCTTAAATAAAATTTTTCTTACCCATGAAAGGTAATTAGGTGTGGAGCTCCCAGAAGCATACTGTTGTGTTATAGCTAATGACTATGAAAATATCAGGGAGGCTTAGAAAAGGTTAAACTGGTTTTGACAGTCTATATTGATACTCCCAAGTAACTTACTGCATTGACATTAATTATTTTGGGGTCTAAGTGAAATTATGGAAGCACTCAAAAAAATTGCACTCTTTTCCCTTTTTTAATTTAAAAATGTAATCATAGACCTTAAAAAAACCCTGATAGTCTTTAAAAATTAAAAAAAATATGATTAATTAAACATTTTTCTCATTATTGAGAAAAGCCACAATTATGCCATGGTTCAGGTGTGATTTAAGTTCTTCGTCGCATCTTCAGGCAAGGCGTAATCTCCATAATGACTTTTGGTGGCTTATGGCAAACCGTGTCTTCAGTGCAATAAGGTGTAACAGTTATTTATGGGATCAAAGGCAGTACACTTATCCTAATATCTCACTATTTTTTCCTTAAGGAGTTTTTTCCCAAGGATTCCTTGACAATTCAAGTTGCAAACCTGCAGACTTTGGTACATCAGCTTTTCTTGGTGACATGTTTATTAATTTTAGTTGTACTGCATCTCTACAGGTGGGCAAGTTTGGCATATTTGCATTTTCAGTCTAATCTAAAGCCTTCTGACATAACCAGACTGAGTGTCTCCCAAGTATTCAAAAGAAGAAATATTCTCTTTCTTATAATTTTGTAGATGTAATGAGTTCTTCTAATTATGACTTTTTTCTGTGCTTTTGTCTGTAAATGACATGTTGAGGGAAAGCTGTGCTAAAATTTGCAGTTTGGCACATGTTTCATGACTATTCTTATCTCTGTTAAAATAACTAAAAAGATAAATAAAATGTTCAATAGTCTGGGTTTGACTCTTACGTCAGGTTTGTCCCCTACACTCATGATCTTCCCCGTGTTAGGTGTTGATTTAATTATCCTGATGGGCAGTGGTGAATACATAGTGCAAGGTGACTTGTCAGGTATCCATGCATAATCCCAT
The DNA here is from genome assembly GCA_013397935.1 of Dasyornis broadbenti. Classification (NCBI taxonomy): domain Eukaryota; kingdom Metazoa; phylum Chordata; class Aves; order Passeriformes; family Dasyornithidae; genus Dasyornis; species Dasyornis broadbenti. The sequence goes on from VZRN01003026.1 coordinate 1,897,287, forward strand.
GTGTATTAGAGGGAAATGCAAATATTAAATGTCAGTTCAGAAAGCTGAATTATGCTACGCGCCCAGTGGATTGCCAGGACAGGCTGTATGCCTAAGTGGTTGGTTCCATCATGTCCTTGACCTTTTCCATCTTGTGCCTTTTCCAGGTTTCACATGAGGGGAATGCAGAGCTCCTGCACTAGAGGCAGCACACAGAGGGAATACTGAGATGCTGGGTGGGCAGTAAGGAGTTGTCTGCCATTCTCCAGTGATACTCGGTGCCTTTGCCTTCTGCAGCTCTTGAGGGTTCCAGGGTCTGCCAGTAAACCTACTGAACTAAGGGGTGGTGTTCCCCATGCAGCTTCCAAATTCCACAAGAATTTTGAATTCTTGAAAGCACTGCTTGTTTTCTTTCAGCCCATACCTGAGTCTTACTTGAATTTGACTTTTGCTGGCTGCTCTTCGTGCAGCACCTATGGAACTTTGGCAGATGGAAGAAGCTGGTCTTTCAGGGTCAAGCAGGATGTTTTTTCCTTTGCTGTGGAAGGGAGATCTTTCATCTCAGTGAAAGTATTCAAACCGAGAGCTTACAAAGGACAGTCCCTCGTCCCAGCAGGACTCCCTTTGCCTGCTTTCTGAACAAGCCAGCTCAGAAATACACAGAAGGCACAGGTTCTATGTTCAGCAGTGCTTTGTGAATTTTATAGAAACATGATCGTTTCTGAAATTATAATACTGTAAAGTGCTTTAGAGTAGAAAGTAGATGTTAGTTGATCACAGAGGGTGTCAGGACTAGTATCATTGATATCTTTTTGGTTGAGCAGCAAGACAACAGGGAACCAGAGAAAATCCATCCTCATCTTCTAAATATTGCAGTACTCCAGCTAGGACTTAGGACATCATCTCACAGCTCTGCAGAGCTCCCAGAGCTCTTGCTCAGTCTCCACCATACTGTTTCTTTCAGTCAGTGAAACACAAAGTGAATGTTTTCCCAATTCTTCTCTTGAAAGGGTTCTCTTCAGTCTGCTTGGCCAGTCTGGATGTGGGTGAACCCTGCGCCTGACAGGATAATTCTGTGCAGTGAGAGGTGGTGTTTTCCGGGGAAAATTGAGTCTGCATGTCTATTTGTGCTCACATCAATTCATAAAATGACAAGTAAAAATGTCTGTATGGCTAAGCTACAAAACTAGTAACTGCAGATTTATACAAGGGAAAATTATTGCCTGACAATGCATAAAAGTCTGCTTTCGTGATCTGAAGGGGTGCTGTGCTCAGTTCCTCAAGCAGTGGGAGAAGGGATCACTTCGCTCTGCTTTGCAATGGCTCAGTTTCATAAAACCCTTTCCCATTCAAGTACTTCCAAATCAGCCTGTACCTCTTTCACCAGCAACAGTCATATTTTCTTTCTTCTTTTGATTTTTATTTTTCTTCATCAGTGTCTGCCCAAGACTGACTTTCACCTCTGTGACAGATGGAGTGGTGGTGGTAGCTGCATCTGTTTCAGCATGCCCACAGCAGGCAATAGGGCAAGAAGACTCTACCTCACTCAATTGTGGTTATACTTTTGGATACATTGGCTGCTCATATGTGGGACTAGATTTTCCAAGGGTTGCTGGGTCCTTCTGGAAAAGGACTGGGTGCCTGCTCTCAGCTTGGCAATGCCCATTCCACGTGCTTGGGCTGCACTCCTGCAGCACCCTGCAGTGCTCGGGGCTGTGTCTGGCAAAGGCAAAGGGTTTATCTCCACCTAGAAAGGGAGTTGATGGAACTTCACCAGAGCGCTGTTAGATTTTACACACAGCAGTGTCGTCTGCCTCTGTCTGTGTGACTGCACACCCTCTGAGCTTGTGTGAGTGACAGCAAAAGATAAAGATTGAGGGTAACCACCAACATCCTCCCTGATCAGAAGCATTATCCACGAGGAGACCAAAATCTATTGAGGAGGTCACCCTGCAGATTTCTCTACATTGTCAGGCAGTAATTTTCTCTCATATAGCTCTGCGGTCATTGGAAATTGTAGCTTAGCAATATAGCCAGGTTTTACCTGTCAGCTTACAGATTGAATGTGCACACAAAGTGGACTTGAACTGGAAGAAAGTTTTCAGTGTTGGAAGAGTGGAGGGAACCGGATGACTGGTCTGTTCTCCTGCAGTCTGCAGTGAATAAAAAGCTTGGGGCAAGGAGAAGAAATAGCTAATGCCAGCTCTGCTGTCTCAGCCAGCAAGGCAGCCTGTTAACTAAGCTCCTAAGCTTTTCTTCTGGCATTATATAAAAACATACTGCTGCGGCCGAGAATTATTAACATCCAGTTGTGTGGCCTCTGCATACCTGCAATGAAAGGGAACAAAATAAAAGTAGATAAATCACTCTCTTTGTGATTTTTTCTTTAAAAAGTGCGAGCAGGTGTTCGTGCCAACATATTCTAGTCTATGACCTTTAGTTTAAAGGATTTATTTTGCATTATTCCTTGCTTTACAGCTTTAAAGACATAGTAATGAGGTACTCTCTGTGCATCCTCCTACTCAGAGAAGCTATATTGAGAAGTACAGCTGCAGCCAGCGGGGTGTTAATCACCACTTACCGACAGGCAGGACTAACACAGGCAATTGGAGAGTGTGCTAATTTTCAATAGGACATCTACTCTTGCCATCTTGTCTCCCATTAATAGGGTAACGTTTGAAACGCTCAAGCGTGAGCTATTTTAGCATGGAGAATAGATTTATGTAAACAAACATTATTTTGGGGTGAAATTAGCTAAGGCATTACATTGATAAACATGATTATCAACAGTTCCACTGACAAGAATGCCAGAGGAATATGGCGATTTTCTGGGAGACACGGAATGACCCCCACAGCCTGGGATAGTGGGCTTGGTGAGCTGTGGGCTGGCTAACGGTAATGTGAGATTTCCCTGCACTCTATCAAGCTGAGGGATTTACTGTCTTCCTGCCTCTTGCTGATGACCTTGACAGTAGGGAGTTTCAGTGTCTAGTGTCGTTTCAAACAACTATCATTAGGACAGAGGTTATTCAAGATAATAATTAAATCCTTGTACCGGAGTCCCATCACAGTGGGATGTGAGTCTCCTACAACTTATGTCAGCTATAAAATATCTCCTACAAATTATGTCATCTTCTGGATCTTCACAATTTGTTCCTTGAAAAATTTTAATTTTTTTTTTTAAAACCTGCTTCCATTAGGGATAACATTACAAGCACAAAGGAATGTATTAATTTTGGATCTCTATTACCTTTTCCAGTATTACTCAAAATTTAGATTGTGTTGAGTACCAGGGGACCAGAATGATGTATCCCAGTGACTAATCGCAGTAGGATAAGAGGTTATTACATCCCAAAGACTTATGAGTCTCATAAAATATTATTAAAAGTTAATGTGTTTGATTTTTCTCTTAAAATTATTCAAACAATTTTACTGTCACTGGGTAGCTGACAATTTGCAAGAGGGTAATCAGAAAATATTCCAAGGAAAATGTGAATGCACAGCTTTTAGATTGTTTCATTATGTGTTATTTTACATTTGTTATGACTTTTAAACTTAATTATCTCACGGGGTAGATAGTGATGCACTCGGTGATTTGCCAGACGCCAAAATATTAAAATATAATGACTCATGGTGGAATATATGCATCCAGATATTTTCAGTGTTATTGCTTGCCTTTTAAAATATTTAGATCCAGAGCATGAATTGACACTAGCTCTCTCTTTGTTTTCATAGCTCTTTAAGTAGGAACAAAAATCCCCATTTTAAGGAGAGACAAGAAAATGGCTAAAGAGCTTTGAACCTCTCATAATGGTGCTCTAGCTTCTCTTGGCTTGCCCTCATCTGCAGCAAATAGATGATTACATATATCAAACCACCTCTCAGATCCAATTCAATGAACATTTGTTTCTTAACAAAATACCCAGAAGTCTGAGGAAAATTTGACAATTGATTTTCCTTTTCTGATGTTTTTATTATTTGCATGTGTACTTGGTGTTCTGTGTTTCAGAGACTGCTCCTAATCTTTTTATGATCAAGTCTTTTAATTTGCAAGTGAGAGGAGGAAAAAAAATAACCTTTCAATATGAAGCATTTAGCAAGCTCTTTTCTACAGTTTTGTATTTAAAAGGCAAGGAGAAATAGGTTAGGCAAGTTACATTTTCTCCTGTGTTTCCAATTTAATTTATAAATGTATTGGAAATGATAAGCAGAGAGGTGGGGTGGTGCTGGCCTTTTTGACTTCATGAGAGACCACGAATAGTTCAAGGAAAATACGTTGGGTGTGAATATCCAGTACTCGCTCATCTACCATCTCCTCTTTAATCAGAATATTATGAAGTAAAAACAGCTTTTCTGTTGATGATTTTGGAAAGACACATTGATGGATCAGGAGTGGCCAGAGACATAGGGAAGCTGGATACAATTTCTCTCTCCCACAGACTCCTTGTGTGACTCTGAGATTATATGAGCTCTTTCTGAAACCTAGAATGATAATGTATCCCTACTTGGATGGCATGACACATCCGTTCTTTGGATTTAAACACTGTGATGGCTGGATGTGTACAAGTGTCCAGATAGGTCATAGCATGGGCATTGGTTTTAGCAGCATACACTGCACCAGCAGAAGTTGCTATCGAGTCTGGAGGTGTTGCATCCTCCCGCAGAAAATTTCCTCCGTTTGCTCCTGCGTTAGTCCTTTTCCCTTTCTACAGAACTAGTGTCCATGCTGTGACTGAAGTAATTAATGTCAATCATTCAGTGGACACAGAGGATGGCATGCATAGGAAGACCTAAGGGGAATTAGAGTTGCACAGACCTTCAGCAGCAACAGATTTCTCTTTGCTGGCTGAATGTTGGTACTTGGGAATTGGCAGGTAAAAATAGATCCAGAGGACAGATAAAAGACTACATTTACAGCAGCTGAAGGATATGACAGCTTAAAGCAATAGGTTTTTGCTTTGTGTAACAGCCCTGCCATATTTCGTGATGCTTGTGGAGAAGGTATTGCTTTGGCTTGCCTCTCAGCCTGCAGGTTCTTGGCTCCCTTATACTTACAGTTTATAGTTTGATGTGGAACTGAAACTCAAAAAAAAAAAAGAGGTGTTTTAGAGAGAGGGAAGAATACCGTGAATGAGGGTGGGATTTCCTCTGCCACAATAGTATCTGAACCAGAAGAAAGATGACTCACCTTCTCTAACTAAGCCCTGATGCACAGATTTTTCTGGGGCCCATTCCTGATGCAGCAAGCTCGCTCTCATGGTGGCCAGCATCACAAAACTGTTGTGTTGGCCTTGTGAGGAGGAGATGCTGTTCCAGATCTTGTTGGGTGTTTGCAGCATTTAAAGATTGTAATCACTCTGGGATCAGCTTCACTGTGCTTCAAAACCTGCCTTGTACCAAGCCCGCTATTGTTGGCTATGGGTCAGCCTCACTGTTAGCAAGAGGATCCATAACTTGTGGTAGCACGGCAGCTTATCACAGGGGAGGGCTGCGCTCTGCTGAGATAAATTACAGTGCCAGCAGGCAGGAACTGATGCCAGTGATTAAACCCATCGCCTGCTCTCACCACTATTGAGAAAAAGAGAAAAGATTTTTGCATGTGGAAACTTGACAAGGAATTATAGAAGGAAATAAATAAAAAGCCACTGGGTTTTTTTTTCTTCTTTTTGGTTCCATTCAATTCTGTATCCTCCTCTGAGGCAGTGTATGCTCTGCTGAGCAGCAGAGTGTTGTTTGGCAGGTGTCACCAGGTGGCACTGCTTTCAAAATGTCATTTTGTGCTAGGAAAGGCAGAGATTGGCATCTCTTTCCTGCTGACATTTTAATACACCTTTCTGATGAGGCCATCGCAGTGTGAGAGGCCACAGAGTTTGCTTTCGGCCAATATCTTTGATTGAAGTTGCTCCCTGGGAACAGGGCATTGGCGTTTGGCTGAGTGTCTTGAAAGAAGGGATCGCCTGCATGTTATTTATGACAATCTCCGCTCCAGGATGAGTGTCTAAATGTAAATTACTCAATTTGCGTTTAGAGTATATCCACTTTGATTTCTCCTCCGCTGAGAAACCAGTCTGCAGGGTGCTGACATCTGCTAGCATTCAGAAAGGAAGCAACACATGTTCCTAGAAGTTAAAAATGGAAGAGACATATTGCATTTTCTAACATTGTTTTTCCCTCTGCTACTGCCAACATTTATTCCCAGTGCTTAGATCTGGTTATGCTTAATACAACTCCAAGTGGCTTAAGTTAGCGCAGTTGCCATAATTTCTCAGAGCAAATACTGCCACCACCATCCAGGTATTTTCTTTTCTGTTTAATTTACAAGGGTTCTAAATTATTGTCATGTCTTTTCTTACTGTTTAGCCATTTACATTTCCCCAATTTATTTCTTTCCCTGCTTTCTTTGTGTGCTTTAAATTGTAAAGTTCTAAATTGCATCCACTCCACAACCATTGACATTAAGGAAGGTGATTCTTCCCCTCTGCACTGGTGGGTCCACATCTGTGGTGGGATGGTGTATGCAGCTCTGAGCTGCCCAGTAGAAGACATGGGCATACTGCAGAAAGTTCAGTGAAGGATCACTAAAATGATTAAGTTCTGGAGCCCTGAACATAAAAGAAGCTGAGAGAGCTGAGACTGGCTTTGGAGCAGTGAAGACTCAGGAGTGATCTTTCCAACATGTACAGTACCCAAAGGGAGGATGCAAAGAGGGCAGACTCAGGCTCTGATCAGTGGTGCCTGGGAACAGGGCCAGAGGCAATGGGCACAAACTGAAACACGGGAGGTGTTTTCTGAACATTAGGAATAATTTCTTTTCACTGTGACAGTGACCAAGCACAGGTGAAGGCTGCCCAGGGAGGTTGCAGAGTCTCCATCCTTGGAGATACTGAAAACCCAGCTGGACGTGGTCCTGAGAAAACTGCTGTAGCTGGCTTTCACTGTCTTCAAAATTCAAGAAGCAAGAGTTAATTAGCCCAACTACATAGATTTACTCCTGTCCTGTCAACACTTTGCTGCCATAACCTCCAATTTGTTAGCATTTTTTCTTATCCAAAAATATTGTCATTAACTGAGACATTAATACGTTTAAGTCAGCAAAGTCATACCGTCCAATGGGATATTTGTGGGTGTGAAGTGACAAATTTCCCTCTTTTTTTGCCAAAATATATGTGTCAAAGTACTTTTCATATTATTCCATATTCATAGAATCCTCATGAAATGGTTTGAGTTATAAGGGTCCTCTAAAGATCATATAGTTTCAACCCTGCTACTCAGTCAGGTTTCTAAGGGCCCTATCCAACCTGGATATTTCTAGGGCCTTATTTCTTTCCATCCCATAAGATACTTGTTTCAGAATATATTTTTCTTCATGCATTTCTATAATTTTTTTTTTTTTTTTTTACTAAATACTTTTAATTATCTTTTTATTGTTTTCATGGAGTTAACTAGTATCTTCCAAATTAGTGTCATTGTCATAATTAGTCCACTTGCTATCTTTTCTCTTAAAGCATTTAATCATCATATATTACACTGGATAATATTGCATCCAATAACATTGATCAAAATAGCATCCATTATGAATTCCTCCATACAGTATTTCCTGAGTTGATGTTAATTTCTACTTTTTTCTCTATTGCTTAATTACCAGTCTGTATAACCATGTCAACAGCTGGAAATTTTAGCCTTTTTTTCATGATTTTTTGGGGTAATACTAGATTTTACAACAGTTTATATAATTGAATGGAGTCCCTTAATACCTGAACTGTGGTGACTGAAATCTCTGCAATTATCTACTGTGCAAGAAGCCAGTTGCCTTCTACTGGGATCTTAGACACCCTTTTAAATCCTGAATTCCATCCTGTTTATAAAACTCATGGTGTCTGAGCTTACCACTTATGGACAAAATTGCTATCACTTATAAAGTCCTAAGCCCAGGCAATCCACTACTGCCTTTCACAAGGGAAGCCTTCAATGTTATTGGCTCTTATTGGAAGCAGAAGGAACTGAGTAACTCCACACCTACTAAGCACATGCCAAACAGCATCGTAATGTCCTCTGCCAAATGACAGCAATGAGCATGTCTTGGCAAAACCTCTGACACAAAAGTTTGAAATATTAATTGGGTTGTCATTTATTTTGAATGACAAAGCAATAAACCAGCGACCCAGTGGATCGCAGTGCAGCCACACTTACGAAGCTGGAGAACTCAGCCCTACAATGAACCAGGACAAGTAGCACTCAGAGACACATTTTTTAAAAGTCAGCATTTTGTAAAAGAAGTGATGCAACTAAGTAATTTTTCCAGTAATGTAACGTATGTTACCTAGGTAAAATGTCTTTCTAGCTGGCCATCAAAGGCTGTGACTGGTTACCATGTTGTTCAGCAATTGCTGTAAGGAAAGAAGCATCTACTAAGTGCAGGCTTAGTAGACTGCTAACTGTGCTGACTGTCAGTCACTGAGTTGCATTTGATCTGAGCTCACGGACATCAAGAATTGTGATGGTGGCTGAGGCAGGGAGTTGCAAGCAAAAGTGAATACAGCTGTGTAGAGCTCAACTGGAACACACCTTCAGACAAAAACTCATTCCATGTCTTGAAGACAGCTGTCTTAGGAGGGGATGAATCATCTCTGCAGGTACCTGCCTTTTTCTGCTTACTGCAGAACTGCCTGAGACTAGGAATTTCACACTGACTGACAGCAGGTTGAAAAGGTCTTACCCTAGAAGTCCTGTGAAAAGGAGTAGGTGTCAACAGAAGTCAAAAGGCCATATGTTAAATTGAAGATGTTTTGAATGTGTTTACACTAACCATTTTCATCCTGTAATATAGATTAGGAATAAGGGAGGCTGACATTTTAGAGATAACAGATAAAGAAAATCTGTGTTTAAATGTAAGGTCTGTGTTTTCTATCACCAGTGCCAAGCCACCCAGAGGAAGATTTTTATCCACATAATTAAATTAAATTAAAATGTTAAAAGTGTAAGGAAGACCAGACACAGCTGCTCTCAAACCATGGAGATGTGTGCTACTCCATAGTGCACTGGCAGAGAACACTCACAAGCTTCCAGAGCAAGGACATTTAAAGCAAAAACTATTTACAGAGATCAGTTATTTCAGCGGTTCACAGCAAAACATAGGCATGGTAATTCTGAGCTCACAACTGGGAAGAGTGAGAGGAGCTTTGACCAAGAGAGTCTGCAGATCTCAGAAGAGATCTCACAAAAATGAGTCTTTCACTTTACTGGGATGAAAGGAAAAAAGAGTTTCAAGAGTTCAGTAGTGTCCTACAGACTTCAAAGACCAGAAAAAATAAATAAGTAAAAAAAACCAACACAGATTTTATGGAATTATTGTGTCCAAAGAATCTCCAAAGCTTCGACTGCTTGGAAAAAAAAAATCCGCAATCATTGAAAAAGAATTCGAATATCAGATATAATCTTGTTCATAGTAATTGATACTGTATCCCACAGAGTCACGTGATTTCATTTTGGAAATATTTCAGTATTTTAAAGACCAAAATCTTAATTTTATCTGAAAAATTAAACTGAAGAAGTCTATCTTCTTGAAAGGACACTGGCTTGCTCTCCTGGTTTACCTTTGCACAGATGCTGCTTGATGACTTGGGGACATAGTGTTTCACTGGTGTTACCCAGCCTTTCACCTCTGCATTTCAGCCTGGGCTCTTGCAGGTGTTCAGACAGAAGCAGGTCTCCTGTAGCCTTTGTTTCTCTGCTCCTGTGAGGGGTAATGTCTCCTTCTTACAGACTTCTGAGGCCTGAAGCAGTCAGGTTTCAAACTCAAACAAATGCAAAATATCTGCAGAATTGAAACATTATTGCAACAACTGTTTGTTAACTCATATTTACATCATTTACTTGCACTTTGACTGAATAAACCCCTGTCAAAGAAAATAACACTGTGATTACTTTAATTCCAAGCATGTATAGTTCACCTATTATCCAGCTAATTTACTGTGCTAACAACTGTCTCACTGCATAAGGAATTAGATCATAACTTTTTTAATGTCCACAAATAATTGAAGTCCTGGTTCAGCAAGGCAGTTAAAGCCTATCCTTATTCAGCAAAGTGCACAGACACACCTTTAACTTTGTACAAGGTGGTAATGGCAACAAGATGGCCAACTGGTCCCCATCTGATTGAGCTGTTATTTTTGTCTTCAAGTAACTTTGCCTGTGAAGTTGTGCCCATTAGTGAGTATAAAGTCCTGGGCTGAATTTAAAATAGTGTTTTCTGTGTAGCCTAGAAGAAAGTTTTTAAAGGATATTAATGTTAGTTGTTGGCTGACTGACAATACCTATTTCATCCATACATCCTCTGGATTAAAAGAGGAGAAGTTTGTATTATTTATGGGTGTATCAAATATTCCTTTTGTATTAGACATTTTTTCCTCATCAACTATTTGGAGACAGTTTTTGCACTCAAGAATATATTTCTTGGTGAGAAATAGACGGACAAAAAGAAATAATCTTTCTGTTAATTGTCAGTTACCTGTGTCTTAGTTATTCTGAGCATCTGCCACTAAGTGGTAGCTATGAAAACACGTTACTGCCTTATTAATGTCAGTCATTCCCTCATTAAGATTTGTACTGCCTGAAAGACACAATGAAAAGTATAAGACAGCCATTTCCTGTCGCGCTGCTACTGACCGCTTCGCTGGCCTGGCGTGGCCAGGCAGGACGACAATCAGTGCCAAAGGTCGCCTGACAGCTCAAAGAGCAAAGCAGGTGCCTCTGCCTCGCTGCCGCTGAGGCAGACCCGACGTGCAGATCCCTCACACAGGGAAAGTAAGGAGCTGCTATCCCCCGTGGTGAGCTGCTCTGCACTCAGGCAAGGCAGCCGATACTGTCGCCGATGTTATTGCCCTTGACCCACCTAGGCTGCAGCCGGTGTTAAAAGCAGCTCCGACGGAGACAAAAGGCAGAGAGGAGACCTCCTGTGCTGGTGAATTCGAATGTCCTTTATTCCCTCAGCCTCGCGGAGAGACGTGGGGTCATGCAACACTCACGGGAACGAAACACAAAAGGACAAGAACAAGGGGTTACACAGGGTTTTAAGGAGGGGAGGAGTTGGGGGGAGATGGGAGGAGATAATTCCCTGGGCCAATGGGGACAAATTACATAACATGAATAAACCAATGAACACTGACCCAGGGCGGACTCAGGGGCGGGTTCGAGGAACGCAACCAATGGGGAACTNACTCCCAGGGAGATCAGCCCAACCAACCTCTGTATTAATCCACATGCTGAACTCCCCGGGGTCAGTATCAGGAGCCAGGGCGGTGGTGTTAGTGGCCACTCCGGTGGTGCCAGATGGAGAGAGGGCAGCTGCCACAGGAGCTGCCCGGCGCACCGCCACAATTTCCAAACAAAATGTGAGAGAGTGTCACGGTTTAACCCCAGCTATCAACCAGGCCCCACACAGCTGTTTGCTCACTCTCCCACCAGAGGGACTGGGGAGAAAATCTCAACGGTAAAAGCAAGAGAACCCATGGGTTGAGATAAACAGGGAAAGCAAAAGCCCCACACACAAGCAAAAAACCCCAAGGAATTAATTCACTGCTTCCATGGGCAGGCAGGTGTTCGGCCATCTCCAGGAGAGCAGGGCCTCATCATGCATAATANGGAGAGCAGCGCCTCATCATGCATAATAGTGACTTGGGAAGACAAAACTCCATCACTCCAAACATCCCTCCCTTCTTCCTTCTTCCCCCATTTTATATACTGAGAATGATGTCCTATGGTCTGGAATATCCCTTTGGTCAGTTTGGGTCACCTGTCTTGGCTGTGTTTCCTCCCAGCTTCCCATGCATCCCCAGCTTCCTTGCCAGTCGGCAGTATGAAAACCAGAAAAGACCTTGGCTCTGTGTAAGCCGTGCTCAGCAATAACAAAAACATCTCTATATTATCAACTCAGTGTTGAGCACAAATCCAAAACACAGCCCCATGTCAGCCACCATGAAGAAAATTAACTCTACCCAGCTGAAACCAGCACATTCCACCCCTTACTCCGTACCATTTGCATCATGCCCAGGTACCACAGTATGCAATACAACGTCATTACTCACCATCCCTCCTTCCCATCCTTTGATATAATAAGCTGATTATTGTGCCAGTGGACCACCCTTTCAAAATTGCCACAAAATGTCTGTTGAATTGAATGTCTGTTGGAAGTCGAATGTTTGGTACTAATGGTTTTCAAAATGATAAACATTTCATTGTCTTGGGCCATGTACACTTGAAATAGGTACGCACAACAAGACTCTAAGGTAGATAAATTACAAAATCTTCAAGATGCTGATATTTTAAAGTATTTTTCCAGTTCAGAATTCCAGATGAAATAGAAAAGGGGTGGCCTGATTTACCAAGTTGTTGGTATTAATGAGGTCATTTGAGGCCCCAGGACATAAAGAGTGAGTACCAAGTCTGGGAATCTCATACTCAAAACCTTGCTTGATTCTGTCATTGGAAGACACAGCTGTGATTAGTAAGGTTTCTGAGGAGTCTCTGTGGACATGCCGTACTGCTGCCTGCTTTAGGGAGTATGAGAAGCCCCATGAGTCTCTCTTGGGGAGCACAAGGGGGAAACATCTTCCTTCAGGATCCCTGTGGCACACACAGTACCTGCAGATATGAGTGCCACACCAAATACCAGTCATGTCTGTTTTTGTCAAAAGCTGGTCATGGTGTGCAGGAACTGAGGGATGTTTCTTCATTTTCTTCTATTGCTTAAGAGACTCAAGCTTGCCTCTCCCATTGCTCATGAGATCATTGCAGCTCTGTATTTCCTGCCTCTTCAAGCAAGGAATTTGTCGCCAGTCTTTGGTGATGTTTCCTTTTGACCCAAAAGATATCAAGATTCACTGTGCAAAAGCGCAATGACATGTCTATAATAGGAGTTATAGGAAATACTAATCAAAAATAAATTAAGTACAATATAGTGCAAGGAGGATTGCGATAGTAAAAGCAATGAGGAAATGTGACATTTTGTGCCTGAGCAGAGTCTCTGCAACATACTGTAAGTAGAACACTGAACTATGGGTTTTCAGATGATGATAAAATGAAATATTGAACAGGCATCTCCTTGAGTGCTGTTTGTGCACTGAACAAAGCAGGGGTTCTATGGAAAAATAATAGGTTTTATTGCAAATAAGTAGGGTGTTATAATGGCAAAATAAAAGCTGCACTAATAATATTCTTTCTGCATGTTCCAGATCTGAGGACAGTATTTCACCTTGAAATAAAAATGTATAAAAGCCTCATGAGAGGCTTTTATACATTACCTTTCTTATGGAATTGACACATTTTTGTTATTAATATCTTGAACGGTTTTGTTCCGCATCTCCCTGTATCCATTGGATATCACACATGAACACATGAAACCAGCAGAGGCTGGCATGTACTTTAGCTAATTCGTGTTGCCTGGATTTGCCATGAGTCACATTTGCAGTGCCAGGCCACGCAGCCACGTGCAGGCCTGGTTTGCAGCAGTGGTGGAGTTGTCAGGAGGGGCTGAGCCATTTTTCAGCCTGCTTGAAGATTTCAGCTGCCCCTCTGCGCCGTGGCCTCGATGGGATGCTCCTGTCCTCTGTGCTGAACCTCAGCAGTCGGTTCCTGCATTCAGTCTGTTTCCATGGTTCATTTCTCTTTCAGAGCTGACATGCTGTTTGATGTTGCCTCCTACCAACCCCTGGTAATAATATATTTTCTGATAGTCTCTTCTCAAATGAATGGAAAGCATTCATTTTTAAAAGCGGTAAAGAACTGCCATTTGTAACACCCACATCCATTTTTAAGAAAACAGAAAACAGATTTCTTATTGAAGGTGAGAGAACATTTTCTATGGCAAGCATGACATCCAGATTCTTCCTTATGCATATAACTAAAACAGTGCAGAGTTTTTTTAATTTTTTTTTTTTTTTTTTTTTTTTTTTTTTTTTTTTTTTTTACTTTGNTAGGTTTTTTTTTTTTTTTTTTTTTTTTGCTTTGACTTAACTCATCAGCATATGAGATACTTCTCTCATCAATGTCAGGGAAAAAAAAGTACGACTGTGTGGGTGGCTTGAAGTAGCACAAGGATGGTTAAGCTGAGTCAGATAGCAAAGGTCCATCTGACCTAACAACCTGCCTCCAAAAATGGAGAGTCCAAGGAGGACAAGAACAAAGCAAGCATGTAATGATGATAGCCCTGAATATACTCCCCTGGCTGAAAAATTAAAAGTTTGAGAATTTCTTGCCTATTGGAGATTTCTCTGTTTTTAATAGATTTTGGTGGGTTTTTGTGCCATGAACTAGTCAAATAGCTTCTTCAACACCTTTTTAATATTATATTTTTCATTCAGCTGTTTTTATACAACATGATTCTCCTAAAACCTTTTTAGGAAACCAAAACTAAGTCCAAGCTAGGTTTAACAGGACAAAGTCCAATTGCAGTACTATAATATTATAGCTGCCTTAGGATATCTGGCATTGAGACTTACACCAATGCCATGTGCCATATGCTGAATGATGAGGTTATGCCAGCATATAACTCTAAATAACAGGGGTAAACCTGCAGAAAAGAGAAGACTGCAAACCAAAATTTTCAAAATAATTTTTTACTCTTCGATTTGTTAAGAAAGCCTGAACTGACAGTAATATACTAATGCACAGGAATCTACACCAAGCCCTCAGAGAGTCTGAGATGCAAAAATGAGGCAGGTCCAGTTTCAATGAGCTAAAATTAAAACATCTCAATTAAAAAAAATTAGCTTATAGAGGAAGGGCGCACATGAGGCCAGAGCTGTGAAAATGGCCTGTGGGGAAGCAGCCACGTACCTAAACCAACACATCTCTAGGTGAGACCTGTCTCTCATGGTCCAGCCTTCAGCCTGCCCTCCTGAGCCAGCTGCACAGCCCCTGTGGCCACCCTGACAAGTGGCAGCACAGCTCTGTGGCTGACAAGGCTTTGAGTGACACCATCCCACTCCCACTCATATTTTCCCTCCAGCCAGCTCAATGTATAGAGAAACTTGGTCTTAAATGGGCTTAAACTTAAACTCAGCTAGGAGAAAGTTGGTTTTCTTCTATACCAGCCCAACAGTCCGTGGTACATGGAAATGCTCCATTTCCTCTGCAGCCCCACCAGGCATGAAGTTACTCTACTGGTGTGTGAGGACACAAATCGTGAGGGAAAATTAAGAGCAGAAATAGAGGAAAAAAGAAATAAAATGGTGCCAAAGAAAGAGAGAAGCTAGGAGGAAAAGAACGAGTGCTGGAAAGAGAAGGGTTTCTGAGCAAATCTCATGAGGGATTTTGGGGATAAAGTGTTGCTTGGTGGGCACTGGCCCTCACCCATGGGTCCCACAGTCGGACACTGTATGGTGAATGAGGAGGGTTGCCCATGCCTGCCTACCCCACTCTCACAGCCATGGCCCAGCTACACTGCCAAGCTTTTTCCATTGGTGCTTGGGAAATACTAATGTGAGCCCTCAGAGAGTCCCTTGCCACACCTCTGAGGGTCCCTGTTCTTTTTCCAAGTGTGACTTTTCAATGATAAAACCCCACCTGTACTCATTATTGTTCCTAGTAGTAAAAGCAGTGTAACTGGAAACAACGTGAAAAAATGTCTGAAGTGAGTTATTTTTAGAGTAATGGTTTGCATGAGAATAGTTAATGCTGGCATATTTATTAAGGCCATGGAGCAAATTAAAGTATCACAAATAAAGGTCTGTGTGCATGCAAACTTCCTTTTCATCCAGGCAGGGCCCTGGTTTAGCCTGAGCATACAGTGGCTGCTATCCCCAGAGGGAGAGCAGGGATACAAGTGCTAAACAGCATTCGGTAAGAGTACTGGGATGTATAGTTTTGTCATATATTAAAAATGATACAATTATAAACAAAAATTTTGCTTTAGAAGAAGCCCATTGAAAAGCAACACCTTCAAAGTACAAAACTCAAAACCAGATTAGTTTGCAACATTTTCTTTTATTTGACTAATTTTTCTAGGAAGATAGCATATCTTCAATGGCTCAACTCTGATGAGATTTCTTTTTTAAATTCATAGGTGTTAATTGATGTTGAATTATGTAATATTCAGTATGTGTGTCACAAATAAGATTGACCTGGCTTGTGTAATCTTTGTTAGATAAAAGATAGAAATACTGGAGTCATTAAAACTATAGAAAAATATTCATGATTTGATATTTTAACTTGAATTTTGCTCTCCTCTTTGCATCCCTTCTGCACTTGGCTTGATGGTAATATTCCATATGAAACAGAATGCAATTTACAGAGTCTTTAAAGAAATCCTAATGAATGTTTCATGTTCAAATCTTTGTATTACCTAGAATACACATCAGCAACTTTGTTCCTTGTTAATGCAGAATTACTTTCGTAACCCTGTCATCATCCCACTCCTTTTAGAGCAAGATAAATTTGTGACTTGAAGAGCACTCTGGCTCTTCAAAGGGAAGAGAAGAAATCCAAAGATAAAGATGCTTACCATTTGGTATTCCTAGACCTTAAGCTCAGTTTCAGATAGACTTTGTTTGCTGCCTGAATTCACATTCAACATCTGCACAGATGTTCATTAATTTCCATGAGAAATACTTTTGGAAATAAAGTCCCACACACGATTCCCCTGGCCTTTAGTTCAGAAAGAAGCTAGATCATGTTGAGTCTCAATGTGAAATATCTCTGTGGGGAAAGACTAGAAAGCCTGACCTATTTGCATATGTTAGAGGGTACGGCAACAGTCTGCTGCACTGATGTGTGAAGAGAAGGTTATTTGACAATAATAAAATTGCAAAGATGATAACCTACAGTTAAAAAAAAAAAGAAAAGAAAAGAATAAAAAATAAAATCCTTCTTGGTTTTACAGACAAAAAGCAAAAGGAAGAAGGAAGGGAAGGGAACATCAGTTCTGAGAATGTGGCTGGATTTTAATAAAGGCTGGATGGCTTCATGGCCCCTGAAAACATTTATATATAAATGAATTGAGATAATAAGGCTAATCAAATGTCATGCTTCAAGTAGTCAGTTCATGGCCTGAAGGGACTGGGAAGTGCTTTTTTGCCACTGTACAGATGTGCTTCATTGATTAGGATTTGTCCCTTTCAGAGGAAAGTTGCAGAGCCACAGGCATCCGTGATGACTTGCTTGAGCCAGTACTCTTATGAAGACCCATCAGCTTCTTGGGTGTTTTATTTTATGTGAATGCACAAGTTTTGCAGCAGCCTGAACTATGTCGTGGACATGGGTTAAACATGACTATATCATTCAGCATTATCTCTGAGAAATCATGGAAACTTTGCTTTAAGTTTCTGCTGCACATTAAGGTGCAGAGATTTATTTGATTGAGTTAGCAGATTGGTGGTTTTGTGCTATATCTGAAGGGCTGAATTAATTTAATCTCTATCTAGTTTTCCTGAATGGTAAAGAATCCCTCACAGAAGTTGTTTAGAAGCCTAGGCTTCTTTATTTAGTCTTATTAGCTTCTTTCTTAGAGCATAGCATCCACAACTGATGGTGGTACAGCGCAGTCCACAGCCTGGCATGTGTGACTGAGCCTGATTAATTGAGATTTGAGGTCAGAAAAAGGAGATGGTTCCATTTCTTCTAGGTATTCCAAGGTCAAAGGTATGGTAAATGATAAGAACATCACAGAACTACAATTGAGTTGAGAAGATGAGGACTTAAAGCGCTGTGTCTGTAAGACATTTAGAATATTAAAGCAGATAACAAGATTTGTTTTTCATATCTGCAGGGAGTTGAGAGGACAGTGCAAATAACTTTAATACCATTTGTACCTTTACTGTAGTGCCTACAGGATGCATTCATAGAGAGCTGAAATCACTCATGGTCTCTCACTTTGGGCTTCGCCTACAAATTACAATATAACACAGAACCAGGCTGCATCTTGGAGGCTGCCTCACCATGGCAGCATGAGCTGGCTCTGTGTCGACGGCTGTGTCTGTGTGTGTGTGTGCGCGTGTGTGTGTGTGCGCTAAAGGTCTCATTTTGGCTGGGTATTGCAAGTAGTGAATATGGAAAAGTTTTATCAAAGTTCTTTGCATGCAAAGTATAAAGTAGAAATTGTGCATAGAAAGTGATTCCCTTTCAAACTACAGTTTTCGTTGTATGAAATTCTATCATAAAGTCACTCCTAGCTGGTAAAAGCTTTTTTCCTACGATACCACAGTACCTGTAGACTAAAGCTTTATGACATCAGTTTTTCGAAAGCAAGTTAAGCTTTTGCTGCGATTTGGGGAAGATTAGAGGGCCCTCTTGTGGAGATTTTATGTATGGATGTGTGTGTATACAAATATTTATATACGTATATACATAGTATAAAGTGATGTAAAAAGATACCTGTAGGTCAATGGAGAAGGAAGATGGCAATTTTGCTTATGTCTCTGAGTTGTACTGTTCATACCAATTATTTCTGGGTTTGCCCAGATGCTATAAAGTGTTTTAGTAAAACACAAAGTGTGGTGTAAAATGGAAAGTCAGTGGTCTGTTGTGTAAGTACTCAATTGAAACATCCTGTCATCTTCTTGTTTATTGTCTTACAAGTAAAAGCATACTGTTGCATCACAAGAAGAGGAATTTTAGGAGAAAAAAAATAGCATTGTTGTGTTACAGCTGGGTAATTGCCACGGGTTTTGTGAACTGTTTCAATGTATGAATAGGGAACATTACTCTTATAATGTTTTAATTAGTAGAATCACCTGAAATTCTTTTATATACCTATTATCATGTTATTTACCTTATGGGAGGCAAATCTCAAAAGTTAAGACCAAACCTATTTGCTTTAAAAACTCAGCATGTAGGACAAGAAAATGATTGTGATGCCTGGGTTTTGTGATGATCATTTTTAATTTATGGTCATTATGCTTGACGTCAGAATTAATAAAGATTCAAGGCAAAGCTGAGAGAGAATAAATTAATGTACTTTCAAAGGGATTTCAATTACTGAGTCCTTTTTATTGTTAATTTCTTTATTAATTGAGCAGAATTACTGTACTGATTCAAAATCCATTGCAGTGGAAAATCCCACAGAACTTTTATCTGAACATCCCAGACTTGGAAAATAGTTTCTGCAACTGAGCTATTAGTTGGAAATCAGAGAAAACTCAGCTAGAGAGGGAACCTGGTTACACTTGTGGCAGAAACTGTTTTCCAGTGAAGCCAGTTATAGAGGAACACTGGTGATACTGGTGCTGCATGTCTTACCTAGCCAGAGAATAAAATGGGGTAGCAACAGCTCCTTCAAATAATGGGAAGAGGACAAAAATAAACATTGTAGTTGAATTTAAAATTAGTAATTTTGCTTTGTTTTAGACCTAACAAAATCTGACTGAAGAAATGTAAATGTCAGAAGATTTAAGGATCTGGCTACATTTTATTCATTTTCTCAGGGGCTCTTTGAAACTGAATTTTACCAATCAAGTGTATTCCAATCAAGTGTTTACCAATCAAGCAGGCAGCCAGGACCCTTGTGACAAAAGATCTCTCATAATTCTGCATTAAAGTATATAGAGTATTTTTCCTTTATAACCATTATGAAATGCTTTATGTTGTTTAAGTTACTGAATGGGCAGGAGTTCTGCATCCCCACCTTTTTGCATTGGAGCCAGAGGAGTGCTCGGTCGCCCAGGCAGTAACCTGCCCCATGGAGACTCCTCCTGAAACAGGGAGTTCCTCTAACCTTTTTGGCAGCTGCTGAGAGACTGCGACCAGATTGTGAGGAGGGTTTTGTGGTTTTTCCTGTGTGCATAAGAGGCATTTTATGAATCCTGCTATGCTAAGCTGTTACCCATGACTACAGGCATCAGACTTGTTCAGAAGGGTCTTTGCACAAACGGGTTTCTGTGACCCTTTAAGGCTATATTAGCAAAACAAGTTTGAACTGCAGGTCCCTTCTGCAGCTCTGTCTTCAGGTTTGCTCTTTCCTTGTCCCTTGCCTGTGGCTAGCTCTTGTTTTCTGCTGCCCCTTCCTGCTGTGGGTCAAGCCCTTAGCTCATTTCCCCTGTACTTGTAACATGTTCCTGAGCAAAGGCAAATTCAGAATTTCCTCCCCAGGCTGGGGCTAGAGGCAGCTCAGGGAGGAAGCGGGTAGGACAGTAGTGCAAATGTACCCTTATTTCATGTTCCCTTCTGTGCAGTGGCATAGCAAAGACAGAGAAAAAAGAAACAATAATTTTGAGTAAAGAGGTCACGTGTACCACAGATTTACACAGTTCTTTTGATGCACAGCGATGATCTGTACACAACAGTGATGGGATAGAATGGGGGTGATGTGAGCAGTGGATTCCTCCTTTGCCAGTCCTGAAGATTTCTTACTCTACCCAGCACAAATGCCTTGCATGTCTTTGAAGAGTCTTGTAAGACACTGTGTATCTATTGCTTTTAAATAGTATTTCCTTCTCTGTGTGCTCACACCCTATTCTTTACAAGGTACAAGGGGTTTTTTATGCATGTGCTTGATAGAACAATGCAATTCTCATTGTTTGAATTATTATTGCATTTTTTATTTGTATTTCTTTCAGCAAGATTCTTGCTACTTTGCTCCTTTCAGCAATTTGAGGAATACTTAGAACAACTGAGCTTGATATAATTTAGGCAAAGAGCAAAAATCCCTGGAGGGAACTTTGTTGGATTTGTGTCTCATCAAGAGATGATTTACAATTTGTATCAAGCTTGTTTGTTTTTCCATCAAATCACCTCATCTGTACATTTCTACTCCAGACCGTTTCACTCTGAAACAAATTGTCATTTCCCCATCTTAACTGACCCCTGTGTTCTCACATGCACCGAAGCTGGGGCCACCAGCCTCTGGGCTGTGACATGTAAATATCCAGCATCCATCTCTGATAGCAGAAGGGGAATTTACCTTCGATAAAGTATTTGATAGACCAGCATCTGCAAAGTTATTATACAAGGCAGAAAACATGAGGCTGAGCATAAGAATTTTCTGGTGAACAAGAAGCTCGTAACAAAACAGGATGTGCTGAAAGAGGAACTTATAGGAAAATTATCTGTGAGTTTCCACAGGGCTAGTCTTAACTCTGACCCCATTTCATGTTTCCATTAATGATATTGGCACTAAAAGCTTGAGTACATTGATGGAATTTGCTTAATGACCTTGAGGATTTCATAAAAATTGGTGAAATGAAGTTTGGTAGTGCAAAGTGTATGGTCATGCCTCTGAAGCCAGCAGAAACAGATGTCCTCTGTCAACTGAGTGCTTACCAGCCGAAACAGGGAGTCTTCATGTTCATAGAGCCACAGAACAGTTTGGGTTGTACGGGACCTTAAAGACCATGAAGTTCCAACACTCCCACCATGGGCAGGGACCATCTTAGCCAATAACATAGTGAGTATGAGTTTCCAGAGTTTTGGTGCCCCCTAAAAACCCAAATGCAATGTGAGGGTGTGTCAGAGAATACATTGCCAGTGGAGATAAGAAATGTTTATTGTACGAGACACCTCTAAAGCCTCGTGCGAAATTTGCTCAATTTTAGCCATGTACAGTGAAACTTGAAGTTGTGCAAGTTCAAATGCCACAAAAGGACTGCTATGATGATCAAAAACTGGAACAAATCTCAGGAGCTCCTTACTTTTGTAAGCCCCCCATCAAAAGCTAGCATGAAAAGCTGAGATGTTGGAAAACTCAGTGAAGTGATCTGAGCATGACCCAAGGGTTTTGGGGACTGCAGCATGGTCACTTATGACTTTTCTTATAAGAGGAGACAATAAAAACTAGTTCAGCTTTGTAAAATGAAAGTTGAGAGGTGTGATTGCTCTCTGATCCTCAACTTAAATGCTCTTTTCTCTTTCTCTGATGTTACATTTATAAATCTCCTTGATGTATTTGGAGTGTTAACTCAAGAACAACTGGATCTAAGTAGACCAAGACCAGGTTTTGTCTGGGAATAAGACTGATGTTCCTAACTGTAAGACGCAACCTTCAAAAGATCTTTTCAATAGGAGCAACAGCATGAAAAGGATATTTCAAAAGGGGCTAGAATGTTTTCAGAAGGGGATAATTGAGTGCTGTTATCTGTGCTGGCAGGGTAGGGCACTGTGATGTCTCTAAGAGCTTTCTTTTGCTAAATAAATCAACAGATTTCTGCATAGCTGCTCATAATACTCTATATTTTCTTCACTACCAGTGAGGCTGAGCTTACCTACATGTTTCAATATAGAGTAAATTGCCGAACTTCATGCTCTGTGTTTGAAAATTTATGCCTAAATCCTGAAGGCAACACACAGGAAAAATCTGTGTTAGCTCAGAGAGCTCACACATATTCATATGCTATTCATGTGCATTTTCTAAAATACTGGGATTAAAACCATGGGCAGCTACATCATTTCATTAACCTAGGAGCTGCTCAAGATCCAGACTTGATACCTGTGAACAGAATTAATTTCTTTAGGGACATGTAGTGGCTGCACTGTCTTCTCTAATTTCTGGAGACGCTATATTGAATAACATGTCATTGAAATAAATATTCATGAGGTTGCTCAATAATTCAGGGTGTGCTGATTCAGAATGTTATAGCCCTAGTTAAAATCTAATTTTAAAAAACTCCACAATCTCTTAAAAGAGATTAAAAATCCTGTGTACTCTTCCTAGGGTGGCCAGGAAAGAACAAAGGAGAATGGGGATGATCTAGTTGGAGAATTGATGTGTTGTCTGACAGGACTGTATACTTGATGATTCCCACTGTCATGCAGAATCCTAGAGCCCCTGGCGTGGGAAGTGACCTCAGGAGGTTTCAAGTCCAACCCCCTGCTCAGAGCAGGGTCACCACTGAGCACAGATGGGGCTGCTCAGGGCTCTGTCCAGTTGGATCTTCAAAATCTCCAAGAGCGGAGGATGCAGCACTGCTAGTGACAAAGCTTTCCACTGCTTAATTATTCTAATAGTGAAAATAGTTTTCCTTGTATCCTCACCTTTCTCAGTTTATGACCATTGTCCCTCATTATCTATCCCACCATGCACAAGAGGGAGAAGCCTTGCTTTATTTTCTCACTGACCTCCTCTTAGGTACTGAAAGTCTGCTGTTTGATCTCTACCTAATGTCTTAGACACCTTTCAATATTTCATTAAAATCTGTATCCTCACAAATTTATATTCTCCTGTGTCAAGAAATAAGTCTCAACACTCCCACTTTCTTTTGCAGCAGTAGGTCTCAAGATATATTTTCACTGATGATATTGAAGGGCATATGGCAATGTGATTTGTCAAGAATGTGATTATTATTGTCATGATTATTCATTATTTTAAAAAAGTAGAAAATCACAGGTCCTAACACTAAGAGCAGACAGTGTTTTAAAAGGAAATTGTCAGTTTGCATAGTCCCAGGCCAGTTGTCTTCATTCCTAAGTATTAAAAAAAAAAAACATAGAGTCTCCACAAATGCGGTTTTTACCACTGTTTGCATTACAGATGTAGTGCTGGATTTTGAAATTCATCTTTTTTTTCTATATTATATGAATCTATGAACCAGTGCTATGTTAAAATAGCTTACCTAATATCTCATTCTTCTCACATCTTCGTATAGATCTACGCCATTATTGAATTTGTTCTAGCGTCACACCATGGAAAATTAGACTCTTTAGGTGGAAAAATTCCTAATGTACATGCAGCATTTGTGTTGCCACAGGTTCATTCCCTTTCTTCTACCCTTCTGGATTACCCTAAATCACTACTGTTAAAAGTTGTTTGATGTCAGAGAGTGAGTGATCTCTAAAGACACTCCTTGTCATCTGTCATTCTTTAATCAGATGTAGAACACTAATCTTCTGATCAACAGCCATGCCAAAAAAAAAAAAAAANTTATTAAACAAAACACACAAAAAAAAAAAAAAAAAAAAAAAAAAAAAATACAACAGTGCTATATAGCTTTCCTGAGGTTTTTCTGATGGCACAGATACAGAATTTAATCTGACATTTCAGAGGATATTTTTAAAGAAAAAAGGGCTTGCAATTTCTGAACAGAAAAATTGTGAGTTTTATAATGAAAACAGTGAATTACTGTAAAAGAAACTGAAGTTGGTGACAGGGAGTATTCCTCCTAACATGCAAGGAAATATAAGGTTTCATATTTCTTAAGTGCTTCCCAGTGCCCAATCACCACATTTCTCTTGCCTGTAACAGACTATGTCATCACAAATAACTTCCCGAGCAACTGCTTTTGGTTACCAGAATCAGAAATACAATCCCAGCTGTCTGACTCCCAGCCCTCCCTCTGTCACATTGATATACTGATATACCAGCAAGATCAACAAAATTATAATAGATTGTTTTTCTAACTGCTGGGTTGGAGATTTGTATGAAATAATTCAGAACTTGCTTTAAAACTTTGTTTTAGTTTCGGGAATGCTCCCACTCTATAAGTATTTTTAGAAAGAGTTATTATACCATGACTAGTAACCATGAAATGGAGGTTCTCTGTAGTTACTCCTCCCTCATTACAAAATGTTATGTTCCTGATTAGTTTTTGATGCTGGTCTGAACTTGCATTCTGTGCCTACGTCTCTTCAAGCAAGGACCCTTTGTCTCCAGGCACTGGGTTCACCTTGCAGACAGAGACACCTGTACAACATAGACACCTCCAGGTAGCAATTAAGCTCCCTCTGTGGCCCAGGTACACAGTGTGATGCACAGGGAACCTCTAAAGGGATGCAGCTCATGCCAGAGGTGGCCCCTGCCATGGCCAGACACACATCACTGCCTGTGCTGAGCAGCACCCCACTGGTTTCAGAGCTTGCCTTTATGCGTAGCTCATATACAGACCACTGCAGTTAGAGGTCTTATCCTGAAAGTAGTATCCAGTCCCTGCTCTGAGCAGGCATATCCTATGGATATTAGCTGCTCTTTATGTCACTGGGGTAACAAAAAGGGTAGTTTAACCAACAGAGCCTTGTGGCCAACTCGGAAACAGGAAACAATGGCCAATTTTTATTCCAGTTGGATTCAGAGCCATGGGACAAAATCTCAGAGGAATAATGAGACATATCTAAAATTTTATAGTTTTATACCTCAAAATTAAATTTGGGGTTTTTTTATTTTTCTTTCATTTAACTCTGCTAAGTTCTCCTTTAATGTGGAATTTCCATAGAATATTACAGCCACTGTTTTAAGTAAGTACAGTGTTCATCATCCCAGACAAAAACAGGAAATAAAAACTGAGATAAAAGAAGTGGTGAGTGCTCAGATCCTCTGAGAAACCAGCCAATTAAGTGTTTTTCCTACATACTGAGCAGGTGATGCATGTGGTAAGAGTAGATAAACCTTCATTTTTTAATCTTGGTGGCTGTTCTTTCAGTATAAGTCTTGTAAA
Organism: Dasyornis broadbenti; assembly: GCA_013397935.1. Lineage (NCBI taxonomy): Eukaryota > Metazoa > Chordata > Aves > Passeriformes > Dasyornithidae > Dasyornis > Dasyornis broadbenti. The sequence goes on from VZRN01003026.1 coordinate 1,922,615, forward strand.
GAAACCCATGAAAACCTGAAAGGACAGCTTATAGTATTAAGGTCACAAACTTATGTAAAGAATTTCTTAGAAAACCATTCCATCACAGTGTCTAGCATCCTGTGACAGACGCTAATCTTAAGAAGCCTATGTGCTCCTGCTACATCATCTTTGCAAAAGTTTGTAGGACAGCTAGGGTTTATCTGTCTGGCTTGGTGGATAAGCTGTATCATGCTTCCTGCAGCCAGATGGACATGTATATATTTTGTGCACTGTTTCATAGCTTTTTCATTACAGTGCCATTGTTCTGGATAAGTATACAGTCTGTTCTTGTTATTTCAGGCAGGTTATCTGTAAATTAAGTACACCATGGATGCAGAGACACTCTGCATAGAAATGCTTCCAGCCTTGAGCTGATAAATCTCAATTTCACCAGGGTGACTTTGACCAGTTCAGATCAGCCTAACAGTGTTTCTTTGCTTTCTGCCTTCCCCTATCATTCTTGTTGCATGCTCTTAATTGTACATGTGCTGCGTTATACTTACTTTTGCTTAATTTGTTTACCCTCTTCCTTTCAGCATTACCCATACTGATGATATTTTGCCCAAAGAGAGGTTTCTGGTTGCAGGCTGACTATTACTGCCTCTGAGAACCTGGGCTTCAGGTTAAAACTGGGAAGTATAAGGCTTCTGTTCACATAATGCTGATCCTTCTTACACCTTGCTACAACCTCTGTTGGTAGCAGAAGTGCACTGACAGGATGGCTTTTGCTGGGTATTTCAGACCTGTCCTTGGGAACAATACTCACTTCCACAATGTAAAGCTACTAACTTCTTGTCTCCACTTGGGACACAAAATTGACCAGGTCTTTTATTTTCCTTGCTACCAGGAAGAAGCAGGATGTGAATGATTTTATGATGCACCTGGATTTTTCAGTCACTTTGGTTTTTCTTTCTTCTCTCTGCTAGTGTTTTCCAAAACACTCTCTGGTGACTCTTATTCTCCACCTCAAATAGTCTTCTGTCTCTGCATCCTCTGCCATGAGCATGCTGTTCTCCTTTTATGAAGATGCCATTCATCCTTCTTCCCCAGGAGGCTCCTACAGGATGTTTTTGTTCTCAGTGTGAGGTGATCCTTCACCAATTTAGTAAATCTCCCTCAGCTGGGACATCTGTTCCATGGTGATAGAGGAGGCAAAATGCCCTGGTTTGGGATCACCTCTGCTAATAGCAGACTCTGCTCCTCTGAAATTAATTTCTAAACCAGAGCAATACTATTGAAGGATTAATGTAAGATTAGAGTATTTATATTAAAATACCTTATAATGTGGAAGAAATACATGTTCTTAGGTTATAACTAGAAGCTCGTTTTATCTGTCCTATTAATTAAGGGTTTTCTTTGCCTAATGCTAATAAAGAGACTGGATTTCATGCAAGCAGGACTAGAGCCTTAGGAATTACGAAGTACTTTATCATTCTAGTGTAAACAGTAGTGTGCAGCCCAAGCTTCACACTGGTGCTTATTTGAGCCCTTGCATAGATCATTGGGCCCTTGCTCTGACTATCACCTGTCCAAAAAGTCAACTATCCCATAATGACAACTACAATAACCCGTTAGTTTCAGTACATCATGCTCAAAAGGAGAGTACTTAATCTGGGGAAGCTGCATAAAGTTTCCTTTCAGGAGGAGCTACACTATGACTAGTGGGCTGGTGTTTGAAATTAAATCTGAACGGTTCCTACATGTCCATGTGCTTATCTGACAGTCACAAGGTATATTGGCAAGCACACACTTGCGCATTTACTGTCATTCTTCTGTCATTCATTGACAAATGCAAGTTATGGCCAGATTTCAGTGTAAATTTTTACACACACACACACGCTGATATAGGTATTAATTACATAAATATACATCACTTGCATACGTTTTAATTAATTTGGAATGCTATCTGTAAAGTGTCTTCTCACTGACATACTAGCATATTCTTTTTGGCTAGCCTTTAAGTACTGAGGGTGTCTGTGACAGTAATTTGAGCAATTGATGATGGGAGTCTGTTAAAATGAAGCCAAGAAGTCTGTGATGAGTTTGCTTTGACAAACAGGCTAACAGAAGTCATTACTTAGTTCTTTGCTCAATATTTCCCACAGTGAGTAGCCAGGGAGTTTAACATAGCCACGTAAGTGTGAGCATGGGTGATGCAAGAGGGTCATTTCCTCCAACGAGAAAAAGGGCGCATCTATATTCAGAAAGGCTCAAGCATATTCAGTATTTAGCTAACTTTATGCTATTTCACTGAACAGTGAAGAAAGGCCATATCCTATTTCATATTTTTATGACCTGCTTCTTGTCTTTATTATGAGCTGACTCCTCAGCCATTTCCAGTGTGATTGAACACTTGTGTATGAGGCACTGGGAGGTCCAAAATGCTTCTATAACTATGCCATAAATGACAACATTTGAAAACAATTTGAAAACAATTTCCCAAGATAATTTTTATAATTTATATGATTTTTCCAACTGAAACAAATGTTCATGGCCTTTGTGTGTTTACTTATACTGTTATTCCAGAGACATGACATCCTTTTCCCGGAAAGAAAACTTTGTGCACAACTTCAGTGCAGCAAACCCCCAGTCCACGTGTAGCATGTCACAGTGTCATCTGGACAGTGTCCAGGATTAGGTGGAAGCAATCTTGAGGTCTTCTAGCCTCAGATTGGTTAACAGGGTGACGGAAGGTCACAAACAGAAGGTTAATCAGAAGGTTGTAAAATGTGAATGCAGCATAAATTATCAGCCCCTCGGAAACTAAATGTGTATAAGCTGCTGTTGGTTGTCTGCCAGATGAAGAAGCTATTCAGTGGATAACACAAGAAGGCAACTCTCTGAAAGCTGCAGAAACCAGCAGCAGATTAATGGGGGCAGTGAAAATAGCTGCAGAAGTCAGGGAGCCATGAGGAGGAGCAGCAGCAGACTGGCGAAGGTTTCTAGCCCAGTCTGCAGAAGGGAAGCTGCGGACGTAATACAAAGATGTGCTGTTCTCATTTCCATGCATTTGCTTTGTACTCCTGTTTATTATACATCAAACACATTTACATATCCAGGGATGAAATGGAAATGATTGATGCAAAGGAGGTATTTTTATTAATTGTTGTTGCTCTGAGTCATGCCTGACTGGGACTGCTGGAGATGTATGAAGAAAGACAGAACTATTATTAGAGGTATTAATAACTGTCAAGAGCAACTTTTAAATCCATCCGTTACCACATATTAAAATCCAAAATTACCTGAAGAGAGGAGGGACAGCATTACAAGGACTAAGCCAATGCCCCATCTTTGTTGATGTGGATGTTTGCAATTGCCTCTGAGTCTTTGTCCGTTTTTTGTCATCTCTGCTCCCTTGGAGTTTCAACTATTTTTGGCCACAACCCTATCAGTGCCTGCTGGATGTTGCAACAACAGCTTCTTATGCTCAGAGCTGATGGGTGTTTGAGAGTTGGGGCATTTTATCTGCACAGCACTTGTGAAATGCATCCCCTTTTTTCCCTGTAAAATGGAATGTACTTCTTAATGTGTTCTCATGCATGCAGTGTAGAGCCAAGATGAGATGAGCATCCAATCTGAGAAGAGAAGGCAGTGCCTGAAGTGCCCAAAGACTGCTTTTCGTAGTGGAACTATCCTGCAGAGCACACGGCGGGATTTCTGGTACTTCCTGCTCTGCAGGAGGAGAGGGATTTGAGAAATACCTGTCCATGAAGGGTTGTGTGATTCTTGGGTGCACTGTTGATGTGGGCTGTGTAAGTAACTGAGGGGGACCAAAACAGCTGATTTGCGGTTTGGCCATGTGTGAGCAGCAGTTGGAAGATTCAAGCTCCAAATGATTCTGGAAATATATCCTTCAAAGTATCATCTGATGCTGACAGAAATCATGGCTTGCAGTGCAAGTGATAGCGAAAATACGTTCATGGCACTCCCTAGATTAAATCCTTCCACTTGTAAAGCTTCTGCTGTGAAATAATTCTTGAAACAGCTGTTTCCATTAGATAGTAGTTCAGTAAATTACCCTGCAGCAGGACATAGTCCATAGTTTGGCCTCATAACCTTATTCTGGAAAATATATTACAGGTCTTGTAGGTGGAAAATTCAGAATGAGTAAGAACGAAGCATTCAGACCTGTTTCCCTTTGCTTTGTCTTCACTGAGGAATATATCTGCATATTTAGCAGTATGTGGGGAAATAAATATTTTTCTGGTAAACCTAAGGCTTATGGAGATGGTGAATCTTTAGTGGGAGGAAGTGGGTGATATCTGAAAAAGCAAAATAATTTTCTTGGAGATTGTTACAAGTACCGAGATTTTTCATTTAACTAGAATCAGCTCTTGTATGAGATGACTTTCCCAAAATGTTCATTTGTTTATGGGGTAACTTGTCTTCAGCAAGCTTGTTTCCTGCTTGCTTCCTTCATCCTTCTCTTCTTCCTGGTTGCTTCCTTCATCCTTCTCTAGGCTGAAGAAAAAGTACTGAGATTAGACTTTTCTTAAGAAATCTTAGGGCTCATGGTTTATTAATGTGTAGTTTGCAGTAAGATGAGTCATGCAAACTCATGAGACTATTTTTGTACCAGATCATGTCTTAATTTTAGTCATGAATCTTTTTCTGGTTATTCTAGCTGAGAGAAATCCTAAAGTATTTCAGTTTTGCTTTGTGTTTATGATATCACCTTATAATTCAAGTGAGTTATTATTGAGTAAAACATCTCTCAGTGAAAAAAACCCAATCTGTGAAGACCTCCTTGATGCATATTTAATTCCAGTCCCTTTCAGGTTGCCATAAATAGACATGCAAACTGAATTCAATAGCGAAAAGATGAACTGACAATGTGAGTTCTGTAGTTATTTTCTCTATTTCCAATCAATATATCTTAGTGCCTCTTTTGTATTCTTGACAGGTGAGGCTGAATAATGATAATCTTTACACCAACAAATGCTTTTGTACTACACGATTATAACTAATTTCAGTCAAGCACTTGTCTAAAATTAAATCATATGAATGGATTTTTGGTCTCTTATTATCTTCACTCCAACCCACTTAATAATAGGGTTTTTCTTAAGAAGGTGGCTCATGCCAGTCTTCCACATGGTGTTATTTTTAGCACTTGCACCATGCACAGGAAATTGCTCATGCTTTTCTTAAATTGTGACCAAACGCTGTACGGATTATCATCTTGTGAGATGTGCATGTCTCAGTCCTGAAGAGAAGTGGCAGGATTATTTCAATCTCTTTTCACACTCTTTCTGGTATTGCTGGTAGTTAATACTTCAACGTGGAGGGGAGCACACTTCAGTTAATTGGTTTCTATATAAAGTAACTATCACTGAACAGTTGATATGTCAAAGTAATTCTGTTTCTCTGATAACTGCTTATTTCCTTTCATCTCTCTCTCTCCCAATTTACCTTTTATTTTATTCATGGTATTTATGAAGCTTTTACTGTCTCAGAAGGAGTCACCTAAAGTGCGCTGGAAAAAGTGAAGTGTGTGGTGCCAGTGGCTGGGTAATGGTTTTATTGGAGAATAAATAGTGAAATCTACTGAAATCTTAAACCTGTGTTTAATTATATGTTTCAGGAATTTCTACTACATCACAATGCTGAGGGATCCAGTGTCGCGGTACTTGAGTGAATGGAAACATGTTCAGAGGGGTGCGACGTGGAAAACTTCCCTTCATATGTGTGATGGAAGAAGCCCAACACCAGACGAGCTGCCTACCTGTTATGAAGGAGACGACTGGTCTGGAGTCAGTTTACAGGAATTCATGGATTGTAGCTACAACTTGGCCAGCAACCGCCAGGTGCGCATGCTGGCAGACCTCAGCCTGGTGGGGTGCTACAACCTGACTTTTATGAATGAGAGTGAAAGAAACATGATTCTTCTCCAAAGCGCTAAGAACAATCTGAAAAACATGGCCTTCTTTGGGCTGACGGAATTTCAGAGGAAAACACAGTATCTCTTTGAGAGGACATTCAACCTGAAATTCATTTCCCCGTTCACCCAGTTCAATGTTACACGGGCCTCCAATGTGGACATCGGTGAGGATGTGCGGCAGCGGATAGAGGAGCTGAATTTCTTGGACATGCAGCTGTATGAATACGCAAAGGACCTGTTCCTGCAGCGCTTCCAGTACTCCAAGCAAGAGGAGCATCAGAAGAACCGACTAAAGAGACGAGAGGAGCGGCGACTGCTGCGGGAGCAGAGAGCTCACCAGTGGCCAAGGGAAGAGGCAGCAGGAGTAGCTGTTACTGAAGATTATAATAGTCAGGTGGCAAGGTGGTGATGCTCCTCCATCTTGCCTAACCAATGAGAGGATCAGATTGTTTCTGCAACATGGCTACCTGGGAATTAGCCAAGGGAGACCTACTGCTTTGGTAAATGAGACCTCATCTGACAACTCCCCCTCCTTGTCTCAGTTTTTCTTGGTTTCTGCCAGTGAGAATGTATTTTTTTCTCAGTAGATACTGATTAGTGTTATTAAATGGCAGTAGAATAAGATTCCTGTCGGAAAAGACTTCCTTCAAAGGCCTAAGCCATGAGGATGGGTTGAAGAGAGAGAGATTCTTTGCATTAGCAGATGTACCCTGTACAATCTGAGCTACTAGAACTTGCACAGAAATGAATGATAAATTGGGGGAAAATACCTGGCTTGGTTCCTTTGTGACATAAGAGCTGGTTTATTTCGTACTGTTCATTGCAACTGTAGTGCATAACTTTCTAATGAATGAAATGGAGAAGGTGCACAATTGTCCTTCAAACTTCTACATGCTGTGTTTTGATTAAGGGAAGAATTTGATGAGGTGATTAAAAAGGATGTAGGAAGTGTGGAGTTGGGCCGTTGCTTGTTCTGTTCCAAAGGCCAGCAGTCAGAGATCAATTATAGGTGAGGTGGTGGAGGGTTTGGCTTATTTCCCTGCAGATGCTGAGAGTACTGAGCCCAGCCAGGTAGGAACCATCTTTCTGAGTGTATGTGGCAAAGGCAAGCTTTGAGAAATGAGGTCCATGTGGCAGCTGAGCACACATTGCAGGGATTATCTGGCTGGGGGCAATGAAATCTGCCTTCACATTCACAAAAGGGGTCAAGCAAACTCCAAGGAAGAGGAAAAAGAGAGCAGGAAAAGCTTAAATACTAGTGTGACATTTTCCAGATTTGCTGTAAAAGCCCAGAGATACATTGTCTGTGAAGGTAGGCAAGTTTATGATATTGTCTGTTAAAATACATTGAGCTGAGTGCATACAATTTAAATTGGTTTTCTCTCTAACTACAGTAGTGGCTAGAAAAAAGATCAGCTTTCATTTTTATAGGCTGCATAATGGATATATGGAAAGTCTTGATATTTATTACTCTGTATGAAGATTCTTTGTAAATTTATTGTTTTCATGATGAGAGATCTGTATCTGTTTTTCTTCCTTGTCTAGAAAAAGATTCAATGGGTTCTTCCTCCACATGTTACATTCTTGTGGCTAAACTGCATCTGTTTATTCCAAGATTTTATGTTGTTCCATTCATAATAGTGAAATTTTAAAAAGAGCGTCCTGTGTACCATAGATTTTCTCAGAGAGTTTTTTTCCTTCTTCTTCTGGCATTAATGTAAAGCATTAAGAGGAAATTTCTCTAAGTGCCTCAAAATGGCTGCTAAATCAAGATACTGAAAGTATATTGTTGCATGCATGAATGGCTTTTACCTTAAAGATTTGCTAATTAGAAGTACTGGAGTACCTGATGTGGATGCACATTTCTTGTTTGTTTTCAAAATTCAAGTGTTCTATCCAGTTGGTTGAAAAAATAATGTGTTACAGAAAAAAATGGCTCAGTTTGAACATTTGTCCCTTCATTTCCAAGTTGGATTTTTTTTTTTGTGCATGCTATATCTTCTTTTCTTCTGACAATGCTATGGCTACTTATCTATGCACAATATCAAAAATATGATCCAACAATCCTGTTGAGAGTTAATGCATACAATAATACACTGAATATGAAATATCATAATAGCATTAAGAAGTAGAGAGGGCTACTGGGATGATGTCTCCTTATCAATGTAGTTCATTAACAATGTGCTGCTTTACGTCTGATTGTCAATGTGTTACTTTGGGGTGAGTAGTGGTGGGTTTTGGTCCCTAATACCTGTTCCACTGTTGGATCATGTGCATCTTCTCCCATCACCACATTCAGAGGGGAAAATGCAGGGCTGCAGATTGTTATTCTCTCTGAGCATGGGATGTCTGCCTTAAAGAAGAGTGAGGAGCTCTCTAGGCTCCTGGACGGTACTGCTTGGATCCCCATCGCCTGGAAGAGGCACTCGGACACCTTGCTCATGTATGGAGACCAACCTTCCAAGACTTAAATTGAAATCTTTACAGTCGAGGACTGAAGTTCTCTCTGGGTGTCCTGGCTGCAGGACAGTGAGGCCATGAAGAGCTAAGGCTCACTGGTACTATTGCACCTTTAGCACAGTGCAGGTAATCCACAGTGATGTGACATCTTACCTGCTGGCACCAAGGCTTTAGGCTGGGCTGGCCCTGGCCTTGTGGAGGGAAGGAGCTTTCTGGTCAGAGACACAGGAATGATGGGAACTGTTGTATCTCCCCATTCCTGCACCCATTGCCACATCTTGCTGAAGACCACACAGCATGAGAGGGGAAGGATGCTTTTGGCATCTGATGCTCTGTCTCCAGGATTTGCAGGTGCACTTCTCAGGATTTGCAGGTGCACTTCTTGCGGGAGCCCAGGGAGCTCAGTGTGCTGGGGAGACCCTGAAGGGCAGGAGAGAAGCCAGCCATGTGGGAGGAAAGACGCAAGACCAAATTCACATTAAGGAGGAAGGTAAGCAAAGAAGTAAAATAAATTCCAACTCATCTTCTTTTTTTGTAAAGCATCCTTTCGTCTTCCTCCTAAGTGCAAGAAAAAGTTGCCCCTTCCTCACATACCTGAGTCTTTGCCCAGCGGGCCACCTCTCCATGCTGCTCACAGCAACTGGGGCCTCACTTTTCATTTAGAAAATGCAGTGTTATCGTTTCAAGGGAGAGGAGACACTGCTCAGTAATACTTCCCTGGAGCCTCAGCAGTGACTGTAAGTATCAGTTTCAGCTGTCTAAGCATACTAACTGTTCTCCAGACTGTTCCTTCTGCCTGATACAAAACAAAGCCTAATGAGGAAAATCGAAGCAGTTTTTAGGTGGTTTACATTAGCTTTAATAGTTTGGCAACATCTTAATGTGATGCCTAACCTTTTTCATCAGTCATTTCCCAGGAGTCAAGATTAGGGTCCTGAAGAGCTGTTAATGTGCTCTGGCATCTATGGTAACGGGATTTGCCTTAACGCTTGGGATTTAGTTAAAATTGAAGTTGGTTTGTTGGAATTTTTTTCCCTCTAGAGCCTGTGTAACAAATAGTCCTGGTTGTGCAGGAGTAGGTTTGTTGCTTTTGTTGTTTTGGGGGTTTTTTGGGAGGGGTGGGCAGTCAGCAGCTAAGACCTTTCCCAGAGCTCTGGGACTGAAGGACCTGGCACCTCCTTCCCTAGCTCCAGCAGCAGATCCAGCAAACTCACTGCACCAACAATCCTGTTTTTCTTAGTAGAGTTTCCCTGCACATGACAAATAAAGCAGTTTGGAAATAGCTTCAGGCTGACTTCTAAGACACTGGCCTGCAGCTCTTTTCCTCTTGGGCAATGTGCCTGAAATAATGCAATGCAAAAGCAAAATAAAGGTCCTGCTTCATATCTCTGTTATTCCAGGTTTTCATTGCTCTGACAGCATAGGCTTCACCATAATTACACTGGCCCATATAAAATCAGAGAGCAGCATGTTTCTTTCTAAAGCTTCATGAGCAGCAATGCTATAGGATTTCTGTCCATCTTCCTGGCATTATTCTGTTGCTTAAACAAGGCAATTTGGCTTCTGCTACTGTGGTGCTGAAACAAATCTCATTCTTTTGTAATGGAGATGTACTTGCTAATCTCTCTCATCACATTCCCAGCACTGCCTTTTCCAGTTATAATTCACTGTAAGCTTGGAGTGGACAGAGAAACATGCTGTGTCATTAGAACTTGTTCCTGATAATTTGATGTCTAGTCTGAGCACTCACCTTATGGCCTTATGGCCTTATTAAGGAATGAAAATTCATCTTCACTTCCCCACTCATTAGTGCTGACAGTAAAAACCTTTTTCACCATCAAGAAAAATTAAAAACTCACTGTTTCTGATGTTGGGTATTTTCCACTGCTGTTGTGTTAATAGTGAGGCTGTCATAGCCTTGCTAGGGATTCTACCCAATCCAATATGCAGCAGTTATTTGCTTTTCACTAAATCCAGAAATACAGAACAAAAAAGTGATGGAAGTCAGATCCAGAGCCAGACTTCATAACTGTATCATAGCCATTCAACCAAATGGCAGGTCACATCACCTTTGTGTCTGGAGATCTTCCAGATTTGACATCCACAACTAAATCAGGAAGTTGGTTTTCTCACTAGTACATGCTTCCTTCTGCCCTAGTGGGATCTTGTTTCCCACCTGCACTCGTATCAGTTACGAGCACCGCTGTTTTAAAATGTGTCTCACTTTTTCTTCCCTCTGTTGCTGTTCCCTGATACATATGGAAATATTATCATTTTTTTGGTATGGGATAAGGATTATTTTGTTTCCAGATGGGTAGGGACTACTATGTACAAGATGGACAATCACAATAAAGTTGTTCTGCTGGAGTTGATGGCTGTATCCTCCCTATATGTGGCAAAAGTACATTTGGAAAAGGTACCCAGTTTTCACTGTAACACTTCTTTCAGTTTGGTTCCTGTAATACTTTCTTTTCCTACATTTTGTGGAGGGAAATGGGTTCCATGGCCTGCAATGTCCTTGGCTTTCTTCTTGGCTGTTTAACTAGCTCTGTGATTTCAAATAAATGTTGGAAGAGAAGAAAAAAATAAAGAGTTCCCATCAGTTGCCATATTTAAGATGAAAGAATAAATTAATAGGCTGTAAATTACTTCATTGTTTAGGAATTTTCCTTCTGTTTATGTGCAATAATGTTTGTGAACTCTGCTACTAAGAAATTGTATTGTGAGTAATCATATATACTTTCATTCCTATTTAAAAATAGTTTGTAGACCTAGGGATTTTCATTGCCGTAAAGCACAATTTAATGAATTATTTAATGTGTTTAACCATTGTGATGTCAAAAGCAATTATTTTCATATATTTATTTGTTGGTGGTTTTCTGTAAAATGATGCTCATTAAGAGATCTGTTAAAAATGAAGTTTTGTTGAATATTGTTGGGTCCATGAATTACTTATGAGAACAAATAAACATTGATTGTGTTTTTGAAACACTAAAGATTCCATCTTATCTACAGAGCTATAAAAATGACTAAAAATGTTTCAAGTAATAGTAAAAATTTACTGTGTTTTTTTAACAAAATGTACATAGAGGAAAATCACATTGCTATAACTTATTATTTAATTATGTTAGGGTGCAATACCAAATCTTTTACTTCCAATTGGACTTCATTTCTGCTCCAACAGCACTGAGGACCAGTCCAAACTGTCAGGATAATTTCCTGAGCTCCCATGGGGAATAATGAGAAGTTGAAGTTTGTTGCTGCACTGTCAGCCTCGTACTGCTGGTTTGCTCTTGAAGTCTACCTATATGAAAGCTGTGGGGTAGTCCTGTAGGTAGGGAGTGTTCTGACCCTCCAGAGTTTGTCGACAGCGATCAAAAGGTCAAGAGTAAGAATCATGGGAAAGGCCAATAAGGCTGATATCTTGGTGGGAGTCTGTTACAAACCAGCCAACCAGGTTGAAGAGGTAGATAAAATATTCCATAAGCACCTGGGGGAAGTCTCACAATTGTTAACCTTTGCTCTTATGGGGGACTTGAACTTACCAGGTGTCTGCTGGAAATACAATACAGTGGAGAGGGACCAGGTTCCTGGAGTGCGTGGAAGACAACTTCCTGGCATAGCTGGTGAGCGACACAGCCTGGGCCTCACTGGACCTGTTGTTTGTAAACAGAGAAGTACTGGAGGTTGATGTGGTGGTTGGAAGACGAATTGGCCACAACGGTGGTGAAATGATAGAGTTTTCAATTCTTGAAGTAAGGTGTAGGTCAACAGAACTGTTATGTTGGGTCAGGAGAGCAGGAGGCCTGTTTAGGAGCCTGGTTGACAAAGTCCCTTGGGAAACAGTCCTGAAAGGCAAAGGAGTCTGGGAAGGCTGGACATTCTTCAAGAAGGAAGTCGTAAAGGCACAGGAGCAGAGTGTCCCCATGCACTGAAAGATGAGCCAGCAGGGAAGAACCCCAACCTGTCTGAACAGAGAGCTTTGACTGGAGCTCAGGGTAACGTAGAGACCTTTGATAAAAAAGGCAATTGTGAGGTTACGCAGGGAGAAAATTAGAAGGGTGAAAGGCCAGCTAGAACTTAATCAGTCTACTGCCATAAAATACAATAAAAAATACTTCTATAAATACATTATCAGCAAAAGGAGGGCTAGGGAGAATCTCTGTCCCTTATTGGATGTGAGAGGAAACCGTGACAAAGGATGAGGAAAGGGCTGAGGTACTTGGTGCCTTCTTCACCTCAGTCTTTAATTGTAAGACCAGTTGTTCTCAGGATACCCAGCCCCTTGAGCTAGGAGACAGGGACCAGGAACAGAAGGTAGTCCCTCTAATCCAAGGGGAAATGGTCAGCAACCTGCTACACCTCTCAGACAAAAGTCTATGGGGCTGGATGGGATCCACCCGAGTGTACTGAGGGGGCTGACAGAAGGACTCACTGAGACACTTTCCATCATTTATCAGCAGTCCTGACTTACCAGGGGCGTCCCAGTTGACTGGAGGTTGGCAACTGTGACATCCATTTATAAGGAGGGCTGGAAGGAGGATTTACAGGCCTGTCAGCCTGCCCTCAGTGCCAGGGAAGGTCAAGTAGTAGATCAACCTCCAGTGCAATCACACAGTGTGTACAGGACAGCCAAGGCATGAGGCCCAGCCAGCATGGGTCTGTGAAAGGCAGGTCCTGTCTGACCAACAGAATCTCCTTTTATGACATCCACACAGTGGATGAGGGAAAGGCTGTGAATTAATAATTAGGAAACATAATGTACAATTTTACACATACCTTGCAACAGGATAATGTTTTATAGCCTCTTTCACTGTCACCAATGAAATCCCCACTGCAAGTATCCATTTTCATGCCTCTCATATAATTTTGAGGAAACAAAAGGGTTGGATGACTTTGTAATCTCCAGATTTCTCTAAATTGTGGTGGTAGTATCTCACTTCTTGCTTGGTTCCTGGTGTGAAACTAGCTTCGTTCCTGGGAGACAGATGTCAGCCTCCATAAATTCACAATAATGTTTGAAACTGAAACTTCCAGAAGCTGCTGGCTGAGTGGGCCTGAAGGCTGGATCCTGACAGGGAAGGCAAGATGGCATGGGGAGTTCATACTACTGGGAAGCAATACAGGCTGCTAAACAGAATAATCCTGTGCTGCTTATGGTGCCCTGAAGTTGCCCATCTGACCTTCAGCTGCTGCTCCAGAAGGATACAGATCTCAGAACAGATGCTTTGTCATATATGTAAGCCCTGTGCAGATGTCTGGGATACTTGCAGATCTCCAAGCAACAGTCTCTCCTTGAGAGCTGTGGTCAGGAACCCAAACTGCTCTCACAGTGTTTGTAGCATTTTGGGGGCATCACTTGAGACAAGTGATCTGCAAGCTGAGAGTCTGTCATCTTCACCAGTTCTGAGCACGAAATTAAGTGTGCTGCAGGGTAGTGTGAGAGATGGAGGAAGAAAATGAATGTTGCTGCATTTCTGGGTCCTGCACTTTAGTGAAAGCAGTTATAAAGCAGGGGCAGCAAGATGGTAAGTGAAAGAAATATCTGTATTGCTGATAAATACTACTATATAGCCAAAGGAGAAATTGATTTTGCCACCAGGAGACAGATAATTTTTTCCCACATACATGGTTACATTTCAAGAAGTACATCAGAATAGTGTACTGTTATGTGCAGTTTGTGTAACAGTTAAAAGAATGAGTGAGACTCAGCATTGCTGGACTGTATTACATATGACTGGAGAAAGGCTGAGATTTTTACGATTTCATTCACATTTATTACTGTTTTACCTCTAGAAACTATCCAAGGTGTGTCACCTTTCAACATTTCCTAAGAAATTTGTCAATATGTCCCTCACCTTCTGAATAAAATTCAGAAAATGAGCAAGTGAGATTAGATAATATGGAGGTAAGTCAAAGACCTATAAATCTCACCATCCTGTAAAAGTCCAGAGTGATGTAAACGTGTAGCGGTGAGAAGATGTAAGGGCTGCCCTTCTCAGACGAGGAAGCTACTGCAGGATTTTGTCCCCTGGGTAAGCAGCTCACCATTTCACTGTGACACACATTGAATGAGACTCCTTTCACATAAGTAGAGGTCAGCTGGCAGCCCATGTCCTCAGGCAACCCCTGGGAACCTCCTTATGGGCAATGGAGGAAAATGCACTTTCAGGCCATGAGCATCTGGCCTGCTTTGGACATTTATGATGGTATAAGAAGAGTCTCATCCCAGAGACGTGTCTTTCCCCTCTCTATTCTTAAACAGGGGGAAACAATCCTCAAATACACTTTTGAGCAGGTAGAGCCTCAAGTGTGCCAAAGAATAAGGGGGCAGCACTACGCTTTTGAAAAGACCGCGCTTGAAATGGAATTAAGGCTTCCAAGTGGATAGGTCTAGAAATATTTGAAGATGCAACAAAGATCAGAGGGGGAGATTTAAGGACTGAGAGCAGATCTGGGGACCCTCTGTACAAAGGGGATGATCAAAGCCACTGTAATGAGTGAGGTAGCAAAGAAATAGGAAATAAGTGGGGGGGAGGGGGCTTGTAAGCTTTAGAGACCCAAAGAGACACCCCCTGCAAAGGGCAAGCATGGACGTGAAGATCTTCTGAAAAATCTGCCCAGCTATGCCTTCTTCTGGACTCACTCCAGCCTGCCCACACCCTTCTTATGTTGGGGACCCCAGAACTGGATGCAGCACTCCAGGTGTGGTCTCATTAGAATGGGGTAGAGAGGCAGAATCACATCCTTTGACCTGCTGGCTACACTGCTTTGATGCAGCCCAGGGTATGGTTGGCTTTGTGGGCACATTGCTGGCTAATGTTGAGCTTTTCATCCATTAGCACCCCAAAGTCCTTCTCCTCAGGGCTGCACTCATCCATATGTGGAACCTTACATGGTTGGCCTTGTCGAACTTCAGCAAAAACACTGCCAACACAGCAATAATTTTTCAGAAAACTTTAATGCTGCACAGCTCCAGGTATGGTCCCAGGGAGTGGTGGGATTCAGGTGTGTATGTGCACTTGTGTCTGTATGCCTATGTATGCAAACACCTGAAGTCTGTCAAAATGCCACTGCTGGCCACTTACGTGCAGTTTGAATTGATTCCTACATGCTAGGCCACCTGCTTTGGATTCGCAGACAGAGAGAGCCCAGCTGTGCATCTGCCCTTGTTTTGAGGGTTGTTTTTACGTAAGGACTCCTTTGACTTCTGATGTACTTAGACAAGCTCGTGCTTCTGTGGCTGTCCAAGAAGGGGAAGATACCCTTGCCTGCTCCAAGCATCCTGCTCTGCATGCAAAGAAGACAGGAAGAGATGGGTTTTACAGGAGCTACGGCCACCCTACTACCCCAGCAGTGAGTCATATGGTGACCAAGCTCGTGGGTTGTGGATTCGTCATTGACTATCTAAATTGCACAACCCTAAGTTTACTCAACTTTGTGTTTCTGAGAATTAAGTGGCAAATAAATGAATTGCAGTTTATGTAAGGTTTAGATAAACAACCATAGGAAGTTTCATCTTCTATTTGGGTCAAGTGGGCAGCTAGATCAGGAGAACACGAGCTGAATTTAAACTTCTAGGTCTGAGACAGGCTTGTCTTTGCCAGATTTTGTTTTAAAGATACATCTTTATTTATAAACTCTAAGCACGATTTATCAGTCAACCTTGTTTATGCTACATCTAAATCTATTTAAATAAATCACAAAATAGAATAAGTATCTGAAGGAATTAATATGTAGGAAATATGTAATTCTGGTACTCCTGGGCAACATATGCTCTCCTGTTGACTCATAATTGTCCCAGACTTGGGAAATGTAGGCACTAGTAGAGGCTGATTCATTTCCTGAAACACCTACTTAAACCTAGACATACTAATCTGTCTTTTTATTTCTGTGTACTAAAAAGGCAGGTAAATGAAAGAAATCTAAAGCAGATTAATTGTATCTGTAGCCTCTAATTTATCTGGTATGATACCACGCTCACTGGATGAACTGAAGCTTACAGTGACTTCTGTAACTGAGAAATCTCCCTGGCTCATCTGCCTCTGCCAACATCATCCCATGACCAAAACAATAAAGATTTACATTAAAAACAGGTTTTGGAAGAGTTCTACTAGGGCCAAGTAGACCCACATTCTCTCGCTGACGGAGGCCCAAGTGGCTTCTTATAAATATATGTATATATTTGTATGTATGCAGGAAAACCTGTGTGTCTAAGTATATATATATATATATGTATACACACATGTATTTATATATATGACTTTGTCTCCTAGCTGCCAATCATTTTTAGGTCAAGAACTTCTTGACCAAATTTAGCATCTTGGAATTTAACAGGGCTTTTTGTAGACTTTTTTTCTTCTTTAAAATTACTCAGTTGCTCCTTGAACTTAAATATTAACTTCTAGTACCTTTTAGCTTAACTGTGGTGAAAGTTTCATGAACACAACAGGAGACTACCAGTTTTTGATTGTTTCAAGTATGACACCTTCTAGGTTTATTGAAGCACACCTAGTTGTTAAATTTGGAGAGATACTGAACAAGAAGTCCCTGCTCATCTTCATGTAACTCCTGATCTTGCAATTCTCTATATTTTGTATCTCTCTCCCCTCTGTCTATAGCAGGTACATGAGCATAAGACTGTTCTGTTGGTGTCCCTTTGATTATCCTGGTTGAGCTTGGCATTTCTCATTCCGCTACATCTTCCTTTGGAGATGAGGTGACCACAGGTGCCCACAGTACTCTATACAGAAGCTCACCAAGGATTCACATGAGGTGAATATGAGTGGTGTTTTCCATGTTGTTTGTTCTTATTTTCATAATATTTCCTAGAATTCAGTTTTGGATTTTTCTGAGTATTCTGAGCGCAAATCTGACACGTCCACAAAATTATATATTCCAATGGCAAGATCTCATTTCCAAGTAGCTGTAGTCACCTCAGAACTCAGCACAGTGTATGGAAAGTCAAAATTGGGTTTTTCCCCTGAGGTGCCTCACTTTAAATTTATCTACGCTGAATTTCATTTGTCATTTTATTGCCGTCACTCTGTGTCATCAGGGTCTTCTGCAATTCACACTCAGCCTTTGTCTTTAGTACCCTGAATAATTTAGCAGCTATTCTCCAGCACAAATTAGCATCCCTAGAGCTCGTTCTGCAACCTGCCTAGGCAGCAGGGGAGCAGAACTTGAGGCAAGCTGATATAACATCCCAGTAGCAGATATAAAGGCTTCATTTGCCTTCCCAACCATTCTGATGAAAGTGCTAAGATGTGTGTGCTGCCATTCTGCTGCTCTCGCCACAGAGCTGAAAAATCAAGTTTTATTAGTGTTGAAATTGCTTTTCACACAGGTTGCCATTAACAGAAAGGTATTGATTTTGAGTTCGTTCTTTTAGCAGAAAGTCCTGTTTGAAAAGGTGTTTAATCCCCTTTCTCATCTGTAATCTCAGGTTCTTTAAAAACATTTGAAATTATGTCTCTGCTTCTCTCTTTCACATGCAAATTTTTAGCAAACGGAAATTTCTGTCTCCTCAGTGTATAAGCAACTCTCATCTTCTCTTAGTCTCCCTGCTGTAAGGCTATAAACAAAGGCATATTGAGTGAGCTGGCAGTGAAATTACAGAAAGCTGAAAAGGTCAGAACCTTAAATCATAGATCAGATAAGACAAAGAATTTCAGATATCTCACAGCAAATAAGGTACGGAAAATGTGATGAACACTGTGTATAACACAGCATGAAACCTTAGGCAGAAAAATGTGAAGTGCTATAAACTTCCTTTTCTGATTTCATTTGCTCCAACTGCATTTAGAAATTATAGCAAAAATGCAGTGATAGCCACGTTATTATTTACACACAGTAGGAAGCAAGGCTGAGCTACATGCAGAGATTGTCAATAAGGGGGAGGCACTTTTACTACTGCAAAAATCTCATTAATTGTGTTTTGGTTTGGAAGCTCAAAAATCAAACTTACTGTCCTAAGAGATGCTAGAAAGGTACAATTATAATGATTTAATGTTTATATTTCAATAGCATGCAAGAATTCAGGCTCGGTTAGCTCTCTGGGTGCCTGCAGTAGGATATGTATGTGAGAAGGTACCCACTCCAGAAGCCGTGGGATTAAAATGGGATCAGCCATGATACCTTGCTACAGCCTGGTCTGTGTCTGTGGTGTGTTTTCTTTAGGAAAGTGCAGCTGGCCCAGGGTTGGTGCTCAAGGATACCAAAGCCATTGTGAAGTAAATAACTTGAGTTCCTCATTTGTTGGAAGCAAGCCAGCTTTCATCCTGAGCAATAGCTGATTTCGTAAACTGACAGATTAGGAGGAGGGAGAATAGCAGAAGAAAGAGAGGTGGATGTCTCTCTCCTTGCAGTCAGTTACTGGGGAATGGCAGGAAATGGAGGTGAGCAGAAGGCTGGAGGAAGTAGCTGTTACAGAGGGACTTTCTGGGTAAAATCATCACTCTTGCTTTGTTCTTTCCTTTGCAGAGGCAGCAGCCACCTGGTTCTCCTCTGCTGGTAGGACAGTCAGAGGATCAGGTTGGTGTACAGCAGAGGTGAGCTGGGGAAGAGTCAGGTTAATAGATTTTGACAGCATTGTGGAGTGTATATTCTTCAGCTTTTTCTTGTAAGGCTCAAGGACAGGAACTTTAACGTTTCTTCTTAAAATATAAGACTTAACTTCTTATTTATGAGCTGCTTCTGAAACTGAAAATGTCTTGTAGCCTTACTTCAATAATATGGTGTTTAGCCTAACCTATAAATAATACAGCAGTATGAGGAAATGCATTCCCATGCCAAGGTTGTAAGGATGTGGTGAATATTGAACACTCTCTCCCCTAAAGCAAGCATTTCTCTCTTAAAAGCTGCCTGCCCGTTGGTGACTCTGGAGTTGGGTTGGAGGGTTGAGGGGGGTCCTTCTCCCCAGTGAGAATTTTGAGTCCTGGTTGCTTCATGCATCTAGTGCAGAACTTTGACTCTTATCAAACCTCCAGGTAAGGAAGGTCTGCAACAATATATGTCTTTCCGTCTCAGAGGAGAGTTAATCCAAGACTGTCAATTAGCTGTAAGGAAGACAAGCTGCCTGAAACCCAGAGTACCTTCTTGCCCCTCTATGGGGAGGTCTCTATGAGGACATGGGTGAGGAATACAGCATGGAAAAAATATCATACATACCTGTGCACCATCCATCAAGGGAGTACCTTGGAGGTTTTTTGAAGTATACTCCAAAGTATCACTGAAAACTCAGAATGAAAATAAAACCTAGTTAAAGCAAAGTCTCCCAAACCAAGACCACATCTGACAACATCTTCCCCCAAGCAACTTCATTATTGGAAAGAAAATTGCATCCCAGGGACATTTTCTAAGTTCTTGTCTGCACACTAAAAGCTTCTTTGGGCCATGTATCATTCCCATGCTTGAAATTACCGCAGACCCTCCCCGCAAGCCACCCACTTTCTGGTTTGAGTTTACAGTTCATCAAAGTGAAACAAGCCCAGAAGGGGGAACAAAAGGGGTCTGGACCTGCTTTAGGGGAGGAAGTTCCAGTGACACAAGGCAGGGAGAAGGGAAGCCAAGAGGGGCTTGCATTACACCAGGTCAAATGCACAGGAGGTGGCAAAATCAGAGTCTTCATGAAGAAAGCATTTGCAGTAAACAAAAGTTGACTGTACTCAATACTTTAAACCACACGGAGGAAAAAAGCCAGGTAGACAGCAGGAATGGCTGGAGGCCTGGTGACACCAATTATTGGCTTTCTAACTCCACTGGAAAAATGTTTTCAGAGAGGTCTGTAGAGCCAGTGATGCAGTCTTGAAGTACAGTAATCAAAACAGAGTGATCTCAGAGACCAGGAGTGGTATTTTCTACGCTGTAATTAACCAGTAAGCTGTCTGCTTATTCCCTCTTCTCAGTGCCCTCCCTTTTCTGGCAAACATTTTTAAAATTCCCAAAATCTGTGTTCAAATACTTAAAACTGTGAAGACCCCCACTGCTGTAAGAAATAATGTAATTGGAGTGCATGGTCATGTAGCTTTCAACTTTGCCTCTTAGATATTAGTGAAATGGCTGAATCTCTGATTAAAAAAATAAAATCCAAAGCTGCTCTCTGATGATGCAGAGAGCATCCCATGGAGCAATTACTGTTTAAACTCTATGGTAACTGTCATGCCAGGAGGCCAGAAGAAAATCTTTAGTCCCTGAGAAATTCATCAAGGACTTTGAAAAGGCAGGAAAGACACCATCTCTTTCTCCCTGCTCATCACAGATGTGAGATAAATCCCAAAGAATCATTAACCCCATCATTGCTAGAGATATATGGGAATCAGGAACCTTTGCATTAATTTCTCCCTCAGATTTGGTCTCTGTGTTCTGCCAGCTTGTGAGAGCTGTAACCATTCCTCTGGACAATGATTTCTCAGCTGTTCTTTTAAATCTGCATCATTAGTGGGAAGACCATTAGTAAATTATACACCACGATGTGTTGGTAAGTTTACATCAGAAGTCGAGTATTTCTGGGAGTCACAGGAATCCCATATGGAGCTTTCAAGGACTGCAAACAAACAAAGAAACAAAATCCCAGACCCTTCCAGCAAATCCGTGTTACAGCTAATGACAGCAAACAGCCCAAGGTGTACATCCTAACACACTGCTTTAGTTAGTCCCTATCCTTCCCTGCATTAATTTACCATGTCTGTGTCTGGCTAAAACCCACCTCTAATTCTGGCCCCATGTAAGCCTTGGCACTGTGTAGAGTTGCTCATGTATGTCAGAGGAAATAGGATCAGGTCACTGGGGTATTCTTACATTATGCTTGAACCCCTCTAAGAGGGAAGAGGCCAGGTTTGCTCTGCCCTGCCTGCCTTCTCTGACCCACAGCCTCCCGTACACTGAAGCCAGCAGCCATGTGGCCATCGTGTGGGTGGCAAACCCTGGAAGACCTGGAGAAGGGGCTCAAGCTGGCCCCCCACTTCCTCTGTGGAAGCTCCAGCACCTGACATCAGGGAGCAGGGGGGGAGGGAAGACTGTGGCTATCTTTTCAAGCAGCATCTTGCAGCAAGGTCACAGCAAGCACAAGTCCTGCCAGTCTCCAAGGGTACATTTGTATGGATGGTGGCTCTCAGAGTTGATGAAGTCTAAGTTTGCTAAAGATAGCTGGTGAATAAAGACAATTAATAAAAAGAAAAAGCAGGCAATAAAGGGTTAATAGCTTCTGTTCAAGCAAGGTTGGAATTTCGGTTATTCCCCTTATTTGAATTCAGAGTATGGAGATATATTACCTTTCAGTGTCTGAGTTTGATTAGATAGATACCTGAGCTCTGTCTTCTCCCTAGGATATATCACTAAAATGCTATATCCTTTTTAATTCATTCTACACATGACACCTTTTCTTCTTGCTCACCCAGCAAGGTATTTTCCCAAGCTCTCTCAGTGACTATTTACCTGCTGCAACATTTACATTGATGCTCCAGTGTGGGCAGCTGCTCTTGGCAGCCTTCCTTTTGGACCTGTTGGGCCACACTTTGAACTCTGTCAGGTTGAAAAGGTCAAACCATTACAGAAACTGACAATTTTTAATTTGACAACTTCTGTGGGTAGCTGAAAGGTACTCACAGAACAAATAAATTAGTGTGAGACTGACTGCTTTAACCAAACTGCAGTTGTCATTTGGGGGAAGAAGTAAATTAGTTCCAATAAACAAAGAGAAATCCTTGATGCCCTTCTGACAACACTGAGATCTCAATGAGGTGGGAAAGAAGTTTAGCTTATTAAGTCTTTGGCAAACTCCCAGAGTTGATCTTTTCTGTTTGGTAACGCTAATATTTTGCCTTTGTGTAGACAGAGGGCCCATTAACAGCCCTTTTGCCATGCTGTGGGCTGGGGGGAGGTGGGACACTGCCTGTAGTGGGGGATTTCAGGTGGGTTGTCACTCTTCAGGAACAATTACAGCAGTTTGGGTGGCTCCTGGCCACAATATCTCCTGCCAGAGGCAAAATAACCTGGCACAGAGAAAGACATCTGGGCATCATCATGGCCGCAGCCACAAGGCTATGGGGAAACAAAACCATGTTCTCTATAAGAGACAAACTCTAACGTTTGAGTTGGTGGGGTTTTTTTTATCTTGAGGATGTGGCAGAACCTGTATAATGAGCAGCATGTGCTCTATCCACTAAGCTGTGAACACCGTACCTCTGCTGCTGCACTACACAGACCAGGACTGTGGTTCAGCCCATGGCACATCCTTTGCTGGCATCATACCTGCCATGCCCGTGCCACCCAGCACCCTCCTACGTGGTGCCCAGGCAGAGGCCAAGATGTAACTCAAGCCAGAGACTACCCTTAAAGGCATTTTGGACAAGACTGCTGCCTTTCAGTTCCTCATGTTGTGTTTCAGCCCTGTTGCCAGCAGAAGAGGTCAGTCATGGTCACTGACCCATTCTGTGAATTGCTAAGAAAGGGCACCTTGCATTTGAGGAGGGGAGGAGCAGGGGGAGGGCCAGGAGCTCTGCTGCAAACCTGGGCAGGTCCCTCCTATTGCAGCTGCTGACAATGGATGCCAGTTGTAAGCAGCCACACCCAGGGGGAAAGGATCACTACTCGCATTCCCTAAGACCTCTAGGCTTCTTACTGACACCACACTTAAGAGAAACAATCCTGATTTTCCTTTCTCCTGCCTCTGAAGTGGATACAACCCTCCCAGGGGCACCAAGTCCTGTCCCTGGTGGATTGTCTGAGACAAGTGAAACAAGGTAAAGCCTCCTGTTGAAATAAACTTTACAGGCTTTCTTTAGAAAGATGCCACAGCAGAGTATCTTTCACCTTTTTTTTCCCCCCCTTAATAAATCTAATTTTTAAAGGAGATGAAAATCATTATTTCAGCTGTAGGATTTTCAATGGATGTGGTTGTGTGACTGAGAGGTGAGTCCCTGGTGCCCTTGTAGACTTTTGTACCCTAAACATAGCAGACCTTGTGGAAAGGCCAATGGCCAAGGTAGTATTAGATCAGCTGCAGAATATTTCCATAACTATCAGCCACTGACACAATACTATAATTTGGTGATATTTACATGGAAATGCCTAAAAGTTGACACTAAACTCCTGAAGTGGCATTTGGAGTGTTGAGTTAGGGGTTGGTGGGGAGCACAGAGGGCTTCAGTGGGACTCATAACATTGAGCCCTGAAACAGTTGGTCTGAAATGCTCTTTCATGAGTGGACAATGCTCAGAGCCTCCACCTTCCCTCTGACTTGGCTTCCAGCACCAATGGGACATCTCTGCCAACCAGGGTGTTCCACTCACTGTGCTCTTGTGCCAATCTTGTGCAAGTGGGCCTGGATGCCCTGCACCTCTCTATGCATACGTGAGGGGAGGTGGAAGTGAGATTAAAATAGATAAATGTAGCTTGTAAATACTTCTGGTCCAAGGAGGTTTGAGCCTACTGATCTTTCTTTCTAAGAGCCTGGCATGCCAGTCTGTTCAGCTGAGGGCAGAGTTGAGCTGAATATAGAGATGGATGAATACCAGGTAAGCAGCCTTCTCTGCACCAATTTCAGCTGAGCTGAGAGACTGTAAAGGAGATGATAACCTCTTATATGTACATCTCAACACAGAGGAAGTTGGGTACCTGTGTTTCCAAGAGAGAATAGCTGGCTGAGGTTTCTGGGTTTGTTTGGATTGCCCTTCTTCAATTCATCTCCATATTGAGTATTTTTTTTGGTTTTGACCTCATGTTCTTTTTGCCACAGAGATCTTGCATTTAATCTTGGTTTCCTTTGAAGTTAAATCAGTTATCTAGCACCCAGAGACATGTTTTCTTTTACTCAAGCTGCTGTTTGGAGGTCAGGGTTTGGTATGCAGCTCTCGCGCTTCAGCACCGTTTGGGAGATCTCACTCCATTTCCAAGGACGTGCCTTAAGCACTAGGCCTGCAGGTGGATCAGTCTAACATGAGACAGACCTCAAAAATAGAGGGGAAAACATCACCTTTTTTTCCACGAGGATCATCTTGAATATGAAGAGCCATGATACCCCCTCCCCTACCACACATTATGGTCTGAATCATTTTGTCTTGTGTTTGCACACTTTATCTTAGGTGGAGATTTGCTACGTGGAGCCATCTGTTGCAATCCCCATCTTTGGGTCCCTGTTGAGGCCGAAAACACACTTGAGACCACAGCTCTGTAACTCACTCCTGGCTGAGCCTAAGCCACCTACCAAATAAAAGAATACACAAGTCTATCACTGATACTCAGAAAGGTCAAGAGCTGGTCTTGCCAGGCAGGTCCAGTGCAATGGTACTGTATATCCTTCTTGGAGAGGTCCATCATCTAATGATTCTGCTATTGGGTGCTTGGGAGGAAGACTATGTGGGGAGAAGACTGTGGGATTTGGAGGAGTTTATGGTAAATAAAAAAGGTTGTGGGGATGAGGACTGGATTGTAAAGTAAGATGCCATTTGGGTTTAAAAAAAAAAAATTTCATCACTCATTCCAGTCTCTGTTTTGTCAGAAATGAAAGCCACAGAAAATTTAGGACCTCCGAAACCTGTGCTTGAGTTAATATAGAAGCTGTTATTTAGCGTAACAGAGCCCTTATCAGAACTGCTATAACAAAACAGAGTATTTAATTCTTTCTTTCAGTAAAACTGGAAATGAGACCTTGTGTCCTGTTCTCCAGCTGTCTTGGTATATCACACTTGTTTTAAGCTCCATCCTGTAAATCAGCAATCACATTCATGCTATCTGCCAAGCAAATAATGAGTACCAAGAAGGTTTCCAAGAAAACTATAGTGAGTTGAATTATGTAGCTACTGTAATTAATATGGCCTGCCTTAAAGAATAAGAAACATCATGTTTTTAGAGGCCAGAGGTCTGAAGAAAGAAAAACCTGTTGAAGAAGAACTGTGCAGGGAATAGCAACAGAATAGTAAGTTAAAACCTAGGATGTCCTGCTGCTCATGTCGTGAGGTGGTCAATGCATTGGTCAACACAAACAGAGGCTACGCTGTTGTTGACTATACATCACCTAAGAGCTAAAAACGCCTTCCCTAGTGCCACCTGCATGGGGTGGGGCCTGGCCTGGCTGTTCAGCTCATTAGCCCATTGCTGAAATGATGGCAAGTGTACATGGTTGCATTTTCTGTTCATGATTTCTGACAAGCTGAGGGAAAACTTGCTCTCCCTTCCCTACTTATTTCAGCTTCAAACTCAGGGCTGAGAGCTTGAGGTACAGTTCCTCTGATGAAAGCATTGTGTCTAAGCAGTATTTTATGATGTCTGAGATACAGAAATGGGCTATTACTGTTTTCATTTGCACAGTAGTTATCTAGACTTTGTAGCTCATAGATCTTCCTCTGTGGCCAGATCTTGAAAGTGCCTCACATATACAGCATTACAGACTCTCCAGCATGCTACAGTGAAATGTCATAATGGTGATGATTCAATTCCTGGGTCTACAGCAGCTGTTTTGTGGGAGAACATTGACATGATCCTGCAAAGTCCTGACAGATATCTGAATTTATATTATAGGCAGAAATTGCCAAAATCATTGGAAAGAGGCAGTGGCATGTGTAGTTTTGTAAAGGCCCCAGCTCAGTGGGTTGAAGCTTGATTACAGCAGGACAAGAGATGGTCGCAGAAGAGATGGGTGGGTGGGCATAAATAATGCCTGAATAATGCCTGTAGTGCCTGTGCCGTGGATTGCAGTTCAGTCCTGTGGGAGGCAGGGTTACCCAACTCATGCTGTATGGTCAGACACTGTTCCCTCCTCCCAAACCAGGCAAAGTTTGCCTGCACAACTTGTTAGGAGTCTTCAGTGTAACATGCCAGCCCCTAAACTATCCCCAGGCAGTGTCTGAGGAAAAGCCAGGTCAAACCTGTGCTGGGGAGCACATCAACAAATCAAGAACACCTCAGTTTGGACCAATGGTGTAGATGTAGCCAGCTGCGTTCTCCATTAGAAAATATCTCATAGGTTTTCCCAGTCTGGCAGCAGCAGGCTGGAGACACCAGAGATGTTTGCCTGAGATCTTGAACAGCTTTATGGGAGCAGTCAGTAACTTGTGATAAACCCTGAATGTATGTTCATTACACCAAGCAGGTGCCTTTTCTGAAGAGGACAGCAATTGAGGGCAAAGGTTTCCCCTCTTCCCTGGAGTTTCTGCAGCTATAGCTTAGCAACAGATATAAAGAGCAGCAGTGATCGAGGAGTCTGGGTCACAACCCCATGAAGGAGTTTGATAAGAAGAGAGCACAAAGCTTCCTTCAGCTGCCGGGCATCTGACCAGCAGAAAAATTAGTTTGACTAGATCATAGTGGGGTTGCTGCATTTCAGGAGTTCAGATGTCCTTAGAGCAGGTGATAAAGCAGCAAAGTTTAAAAGTGCTTGTGGCTGCAGTCCCTCGGCATAGCTGAGAGCGTCAGGCACACTCTCCATTTGCTCCTCTGCTCCCCAGGGTCTCACTCTGTGGACTGTGCCCTGTCTGAGACCCAGGACCTCCCTGCTGAGACCGCTCACCCCACCCCGTGTCTGGAGAGACTGGAGGTGTGGCAGCATCCATTGGAAGGCTGTCGATTTATAGTGTCACAGACTGTCTAAACATTGAGATGCGCACCCCTGGCAGTGAAATCAAGAATGTAACCTGCTTTGTCTTCCCTGCCTTTACAAGCATTGTTATCCCCTGACTGAAATGGATCTTTAAATAATGAATGTGCAGTGACACGTCGTGCTTTTTTAGCTATGAAGTGAGAGACTGCAACAATGTGAAACTCACCATCTCCAAGAAACATGACTAATAAGTTTTTACTTTTATTTGCTATCACTTGCATTGGTTGTGATTCATTTCCCAATCTGAACAGAAGCAAGTGTGATGAATACCATGTGATACAGAAATCAGGGGATGTTGGGGTGTCCTTCCCTGTGGTCCCTTGCAGGGAAAACCATCAGGAGAGGGTCTGTGTTTTGGAGGTTTGTAGCAAGCAGTGAGTGATGGCACAAAGGTGATGTGAGATCTGCATGGCCTGCATATGTCAATTTAATTGAGAGATGTAATGGCTGTTTTACTCATGGGCGATTTTATATTAAATATGCACAAGCTGCATAAGTGCTACTAATGGAGAAGCCTTTCTGGTGATTGGTTTCTGCTTTTTGAAAAAGTGGTACCGCATTCAGCTGGAACTAATGTGCTTAGGCTAAACTACACCTTTAAAGCATGCCTAATTGTCAGTTTTTATGCTGGGTACAAACCATAAAAAATATACAAAGAAAAATGCCTACAAACCTTTGGTACAACTTCATACAAGAGAGGGCAGGGACGTGACCCCTGGGCTGAGCAGTGGAGGGATGCAAGAGCATCTCAAAACCAGCAGCCAGTACGAGGTTTGGTCGAAGGCAGGAGAGGTAGGTGGGCACTTGGGTAACTCATATGTAAGCTACTGACTCAGAAAGATACCTTTGGAAATGTAGCTCTGGTAAATTATTGTTGAAAGATACTTTTTGTGCTATTTGACATTAAAATAAAAAGAAACTGCAGTATGGTCCCACTCTGCCCAGCTGTGCAGTGGCTGTCAGGGACTGTACACACCAGTCTGTGGCTCCCATTCACCATCAGGGTGAGGAGAAGAGGTTGAACTGAAGTGACCCCAGACAGATTTCAGCACAAGAGGATGGCTGAGTGTGCAGAGCCATCATGGGGTGTTGTAGCACGCGACAGGAAGTGCCACAACCTTCTAGGAACGCCTCAGCAGCACAGCCACTCGGCAGGGTTGCCACATATAACACACTCACACGCACACCCCGGATAGCTGATAACACGGTGGACGGCAGCAAGCCAAGAAAAGTCCACGGGAGAAATTTATTCCAGCTGTGCATGTGAGTAGAAGAGAGAGCACAAAGCAGAGGTCTGCGATTTTATATGGGGTTGGTGGGGGCGGAGAGAGCATCAGGGATCCAATGGTCTGGAGGCGTAGGGACAGTACATAGGCGAGGCTAGGTCCGAGGGAGCGGAAAAAAGGACAAGGGATCTGCCTCTTCCACCTGGGGCTGCAAGCGCTTCCGCAATGGGGTTATGCAGAAGCCCCTCCGTGCCCTGAGGCTGGCACTACCTGCAGTGCCAGCTTTCCTGCTGTGCCGCTTCCCTGCACGCCAAGAGGAGCATGAGGGAGGTAATGGCAGCTCCTAAGAGACGTGCAGTGGTGACAGAGTGCTTTTCCTCTCACAAAGCCCTGAGCCTCCGCAGCTGGCCCTGGACCCTTCCAGCAGGGTGATTGGGGGTGCACAGAGCCGTGGGAGCACCCTGAGAGTACCCTGGGCACCAGTCTGACCACTGCTGGTGGAACTTGTGCCACCGTGAACCTGAGGAGGAAAAGCATGAGGGAAAGGCGAGTAAAAGACATCTGAACAGGAGCTGAAGGTGTGAAGAGCTGACTGGGGGTTTGTAAAGCAATCAAGCACGAACTTAGCTTGCGCTACTACCAACTCCATGTCCTAAACCTGTCCTGGCCTCGTGCTGTCTGCAGTGCTCAGTTGTGTTTTGCCATTTCTGTACATGCTTGTCTCCGTGTCAGGCAGCTCTGTGCTCCCTGACATCCCACCTCATGCCCCTCGCAAGACACTGAGGGGCTGTGGCCTCCTCCACAAGCAGTCAAGGGCAATCTGACCACATCTTTCAAACCTGGATTAAAATTTTCTTCTTGATAAAGAAGGAAAGACACTTTTTCTGTCTTTTCATCTAATGCTTGCCATTTCAGGGGGACACTCAGATGCTCAGTTTCTCCCTAAAATGAATCTGTAGGATGCGGAGAATTGCATTCTCCATTTTCAGTGGGACTCTTGGGGTGATTTGCCTGTTTTTCCTTTTTTTCCCATTTACATATGATAATCACATTGGGACCTCACAGTTACTGCAGACTTAATGACACTGAGATATGAAATGTCTCTGATGGTTGTCAGGCAGGATATCCTTAAAAACAGGCCTACTCATTTAAAACTGTATCTATGGCTATAAGCTGTGGTAGGCAAACTGTGGAAAACATACGCTGTAGAAATGTTTATGAGCAGAGCTGTGGTTTGATCATGCTGCTGCCACTTTTTAAAATTTATATTTCACTACTGCAAATTCTTACAATAAATTCTGGCTATAGTTATCTGTATTCTTATTAACAGCTTGGTTTAAGAAAAGAGGGATGTGTGGGAGGTAAAGGATTAAAGAACAGTATATGCATGCCTCAGATACCTCTTCTTAGCAAAAGCTCGCTTAAATGCAAAAATGACAACAAGCCCTTATATCCTGGGCAGGAACAGGCTGAGTAGAAGCTGGAAGGTGAAAAATCACATGCAGCCAGTGGGCTGAGACATCAGGTGAAGCTGTTTGCAGTGAGCTAGAAAGGATTTAGAAAACAGACTATGCTTTTGATAAACAGGCATGTCATCACAGAGGAAGATAATATGCCAGAAGAAAACTGGCTTCATACTAGAGGTGTCTTCAAAGGACAGAGGTGGGCTGCTTGGGGAGGGCATGCTGTTGCCTGTGGTGACTGCAGGTCCATGCTGCCTGATCCCCTGCTTATCCCAGCAACATGCTGCTGCTGGGTCCTGCCATGCTCTTGGGCACAGATCACCCACAGATTTTTGGGCTGAACCCCAAAACATTCCCTCATGTAATGTGACTGAGGTGAACTTTTAAGTATCATGGTGTGCTTTTTATATCGTGACGATTTCTCCCAAGTTCTTCTAGCAGTTCACCTGACAGAGATTTTTTTTTTTTTTTTTTTTTAATTATTATTTCAAAAGTGAGCCAACTAAAAGTGACCTGTCACCAACTTTTAATCTGAGCTCAAATGTAGGTCTCCTCAGATTTGGAGGAATACCAGGTGCTCTCATCTGGGCAAATGTTACCAAGAGAGCCTTGATGGAAATAAAGTGCATAAAACTTGACCTGGCGTTTCCAATGGCAAAGTTTTTTTCACCACAAATGCCAGAAACACAGCTATAGCTATATCTACATTACACGTGGAAGCTGGGATCTGGCCCAGCACATCTCTCAGTCTCTAATTGCTGTATCCAAATTAACGATAGCCAGACCCTGTGTCTCAGCTGGGAAGCAGCTACTAATGGCAAAGAGGCACTAAAGCATTTAAACTGTCTCTGAGCTGTGCCTAATTGCACAAAGGCTCCTCTCCTGGCCACACTCACAGAGTTTAAATGAACACTTTTTTGTTGTTGCTGTGCTGAAACAGAAGGTAGGTATTTACAATGACAGGAGGAAGGAGGAACTTCACACCTGAACAGGAACAGCTTCTTGAGCCCCTCAGCTTTCTGTGGTAGCCATCCAGCCGTTGATTCCAGACTTTCTCCATGCAATATCCAAGATGTTAGCATAAATCACCCTTAACATCTGAGTTTACAGTGCAATGGGCCAAAACCGGTCACAGCCAGACACAGATGAGAGACAGTTTAAGAGGCATTTCCTCACCTCCTCTTATTAAAGGTGGGAGTCAATCTGCCTAAACTGGAATAGACTCTGACAGCCTTGCAATTGCAGACTAAAATTGGACAGCAGAAACTTCCTCCCACCCACCTCCCCCCAGGCCATTCACTTTGTCCCCTGGCTCGTCAGAGGCGGCTGCTGCTGAGGCAAGGATGTCCAAGCTATTCACAAATCAGTGGGGTTGCCTGCAGTCTGGTGCACCAGGCTGAAGGAAAACCCAAACAAAAAGAGCAGGTGCCGTAGGGAGCCAGTTCTCAGACCAGGTGTTGTGCCCTTCCCTGGGATCCAGCAGTCCCTCCTACCAGGACCATCTCCAGTTCAGTGGCAATCTGATGCCAAATGTGTGTTCCAGCAGCCACCTCTACCAGAGGAGCAAGCTGCTTTAGGCTTTCAGGTTGAGCAGCGTTCAGCTTCAAAAGGATGTGTAAAGAGTGTCCTCCTCCCCAGAACCCCTGGAGCCAAGGGGAAGGGACACCTGGCCACGTGTATTTTTAAAACTGACAGCCCAGCTTCCCCTCACTCCTTCTTGGGAAAGTTATAACTACCTGACTGTCCATCCTATCTGTCATCTAAAATAGAAAAAAGGTGGCCCTGCTGCATTAGGTGCCTCTGCTTAAAAATGCATGGGCATTGCATGCTAAATCATAAGAGAAGGGAGGTGCCTAGTATTTCCTCTTACTGGATCAGCCTCTGGATATCTTTACAGCAGCCCAGCCCAGCCCAACCCTTCCTCCACTGGAAATGGAGATGCCTAGGGCATCACATATTACCATCCAGGCCTGCACGCAAGGTGTGTTAGCTACAACTTTGGGTTATATTCCAAATAGCCACCCAACCTCTCCACTTAAGTTTTGCCATTGCTCCATGCCTTTGCTTTTGATATGTGGATGGAAGGCAAGTTTTTCTTGTCAAGTATACTCTGAACTTGGACAACATGAGGATGTCAAGCCATGTGTTGAGGGTTGGTACAGCCTGGAAATGGAAGGTTGATCATATAGACAGCAGTGAGATTAAAGAAAAGAGTTTGGGCCCAGTGGTGTGCAATATAGACATGTAGTATATGATCACATGGAAGTGGTAACTTCATAGCACTGTCCTGCTAGCATAGAGGAATAGTAGCTTTGTGCCAAAAGCAAGGAGTTCTGTTTAAATGAAAGCTTTATCTTTTGATATTTTTCCAGTTCTTTGTAAGATTGCACTTTTTTCAGTATCTGTCCTCTCACGAAACATATGCAAAGACCTTAAGCTAAGACTGATCACTAAAAAATTATTATTTCAGTCCCAGAAAGAGTCTTTTGAAGTCCCCATCATCTCCCAGGAGCTGAGAAATTCATGTCTTCTCAGCAGGCAAGTCCTTACTGTGATGTTTGATGAGGAGTAGCTGCCTTGTTGCTCCTAATTCAAGTTTTCCCAATATGTTGTAAACCTGAGCAATCTAGTTCCTGCTGTGCTTTTCAGGAAGGCTCCCTGGCAAGAACACTCATGAGGGGAGAAAAAGGTAATTTGGGTTAAAAGACTTAAATCATCTGTGAGCCAATCTGCTGACATGAGTGGGTGTGAAGTGAGTTCAGCATTTGAGAAAGCAACCACCACCTTGCAGGCTCTGAAAGAACAGTTAATCTGCAAAACAGTGAGTAATCATTCTGGTTATGTCACTGTCTCTCCTTGGGGAAAACTAAATATATCCTGATATCATTGCTCCTAAGTTTGCTTTTTGATTGCTGTTCTTGCATTTATGCTCAATTAAGCACTGATGCCATCCCCAGAATTAGCCATGGAAATCAAGGAGACCAGTCACTCCAGTTGCTCCAGCCAGCAGCTTCATTGGGTCCTGCTTACTGATGCTCCTAAGCCCTCTTAGTCCCCTGCTACTTTTGTCCATCCACTTCTGCTGGAGCTGGACAGAGGGGAAAAAAGAAAGACACCTTCCAGAGTCCGTGTATTCACAGGGCACATCAGTCTGCAGTTGTTGGTGCTCTCAGGCAGCCTCTCTGTCTCCTGAGCTATGATTCATGGGTAGCTGTTTGTCTTAGCAAGTTCTTGCCTTGCTGGCTAAATATGCTTACAAACTAACAGGTTTTGGAATGAGCTGAGGTTTGCTTGCTTGGAGTACAGCATTATCCCTGGAAGCCATCTGTGCACTCATCTTGCTCCAGCACAAAGGAAGATGTGTTCACCCCTGCACCTTTTTGTGGCCTTAATTTGGGGAGAGCGGTCTTGGGAAGAAGCAGTGATGTACCTGAGTGACGTCTGGATGTCATAATACCCCACATTGCTTCCACAGCCTCCTCTGCCAAGCAAAAGGAGCAAACATGATTTAGAAAAAGCATCTTGTTGCCAGAGCTTCTTATGGCTGTGTTAAAAGCTGCAATGGTAAACTGAGCACTTCAGGTCCTAAAATAGGATGGGAATAAGTATGAGAAGTATGATTGGAGTTCTGGGAAAAAAAACCTGTCACTTGGGCATTGTGCACCAAGTGCAGCTTGGTTTGTAGAAGGCCAGTGTACTGCAGGGGGACACAGTGCAAAAACCAGATCCAACTTTTGTTGTTGATTTTGGTCCTCCAGAAATTTTAAAGGCAAGAAGGGACTGTGTGCTACACACCATAAAAATGTATCAAGAGATTGCTGCATCAAGCCTGTAACTTCTCATTAAGCTATGACATGGCCTTTAGAAAGGCATCCAGCCCTGTTTTAAAGCACCTTGAGTACTGGGGAATTGAGCATGTCTGTGCACCTCATTTTGAATCTCAATCAATATAGTTTCTGCTCCCTGCCCAGAGGCTGTGCTTGATATGCATTTGTTCACTGGATTAAAGAATTTTCTCTTAGCAGTGATTTTATCATGAAGATATGCCTAACATCAGACTAGCCCAACACAGCCCCTTCTTTGTTAAGCCAAACAGGTTGATCATCAGGAGTTTCTCAGTACATTTGCTCCTGTAACTGTGTTTTGAAAGCTGCTTTTCACATTCATTTGAAGTGTGGGTACCCACAGTGGACACCACTGGCTGGTACCAATCCCAACAATGCTGCTTGCAAGATTGACACTGCCTTCTTGTGTACAGCAGAAAGCCCCATTCTTTGCCTGGGGATTGTATGAGAGCACTCACATCCCTCTCTGCAGGCAAACAGGCCAATTTCATGGCTCTTCATTGCTTTTTGAAGTTTATAGGGGGGAATCTTTAGCCCACAGTCTGCTCCCCTGTTTGCCTGCTCCTCTCCCTCTACTCCCTATTAGCTCGTACAGGCTTGGCTTTTATTCAAACTCCTGGGTGAGCTGCTTCAGTTGACTCCAACAGCAGGAAACTACACAAATTGAAGTTCTGTCTAGGTAGTTTTCTGCAATTATGTGAGGGAAGATGGCCCACAGAGGATCTGTCACTCACTGACACAAGGCAAGCAGCAGGAGCAAAAGGCAGGGAGCAGGGAGAGGACCGAGGGCAGGCAGGAGCTGATGTGTGCCCTATTGGTGCCTGTGCACAGGCCAAGGTTGTCCTTGAGAGGGAAGCCTGCCTCTTCCCAAGCTCTTAGAAGCTGGAGATAGGAGCATGTGAGCAGTGGTGTCTAGGTCTTAAATGATACTGTTTTACTACCATGACCTGGTTCGGAAGGCAGGTCATTCCTAATGATCCTTGTGAAACAGCTGTCTGAGCATTTCCAGTTAAGAGAAGGGCCTGATCTTTTAAATGCATTGTCCATCCTTATTTTGTAAATGTGTTGTCCCCCGTGATGACTATGGGGTGAACAGTGCCATTACCATATCCAGATGACAAAAAATAGTGACAGCACATCATACTTAACCACTGTCTATAGGTACTTCTGTGTCACTGATCGCTTGACCGCCCGGTTGGCCAAGCAGGCGACTTGTTTCAGTGCCTTGGCCACTAGACAGCCTGCAGCTGGGCAGTCTGATACAAGTCCCAGTGTAACTGTTTGCTTTTTGGCTCTCTGGGGAGCTGGCAGCAGTCAGATGAAACAGTAGTGAGTGGCAGAGGCAAAGGAGAGAGAGGGACTCTTCTGCAGCAGCAATACCCAAGTCTTTATTGCCCGCCCCGAGGGCCAGGAAACAGAAGCCGAGGATGGGTGGCAACAGAAGAGTGAAAAATGAGGGTTACAGTGTATTTTATATGGGGAGAAAAAGGGGGAGGAGAAAAGGGATAAACCAGTAGGGAGATGATATATAATGACAGGGAACCAATAACAGGGGGTTTAAGGAGGGACTAATACAAACAAACCAATGGGGTTAGCAGTGAAACAGAACTTTCTGGATGTGAGGGATGGCACATCTAGTCCTGGGGGAGGACACTTACTAGGATTGACATCCCTGGGGTGTGGCTGGCTCCTCAGCACTGCCCTTGGCTTCGCTGCCAGGCTCATCTTCAGCATCACTATCTTTGGCAGGAAAGTTCACCCACTGGATCTCCTGGTTCATATGGAAGCCAAAGGTGGACTGGGCCATCGCCACATTTCTGCAAAGATTTTTTGCAAAAGTGAGCCTGTCCACTTTTATAGATACATGAAGAAGTTAAAATGACTTTTTTAGTGGCTCAGCCACTGAGAACAGGGTCCAATTGACACTGTAGAAGAACTTACCTTTCATGAGCTCATTTTTCAACCATAAGCTGCAGAAACCTGCAGTGAGAGGTTTTTAATCAACCAGGATTTGGTATTGAGCCAGGTAGAATCCTGGGCAGCTGCAACAAAACCATCTTCTTTCCTACCTTATAAATGCTGAGAAACTAGTCAGATACTCTCTTGTGAGAGACGATAATGTGGTGGATGCTTTGTCATCATCAGCTATTCAGAAAGCATTGCACCTGGATCCTGTCTTTAAGTCCTCGGTGCCTTAGACGAGACAGTGATATAAAAGATGAGTGTATGTTTTCGTGTGTGTAAAAGCCTGGTATTCAGGGCATTAAATCTGCCTCCTTGCGAGGAATTTCTTGAGAACTGTTTGTCAGCTTATTATTCTTCGCTTCAACACTGGATACTTGGTGGCTGACTACTTCCACCTATTTGTTCCAGAATTATGGCAGCTTTATTTGGGTGATAATAGGAGCACTGTGCTGTTTTATGAGACTGTAATCCAATTCTCAAGTGAATGAACACTCTTCAAGGCCGTGTAGTTTATCCCAATGATTCAAGGAACTGAACTTCTGACCAAAAAAGTAGTGGTGATCCTTCTCATGTTGTTATGCTCCAATTCTCTGCAGGCTAAAGTAAATGTCCAAAATATCTGTGGCATGAGAAGAAAGATCACAAGGAGATGATGGGAATGACAGTGAGGAGCAGAATGGCAGAAGGAGCTGGAGAGGGGGATATTTTGTTGTTTGCTTATTAGTTATGGCAGCAATTTTTCATACAGGGACTGTACCTTCACCTAAAATCCTGTGGCTCTGAATTAGTCACAAACTATATAATTTCCACAGGCCCAAAGAGCTGAGAGATAAAGGCTATTCACAACTGGCAGTGATGCAAAGAATTAGAAGTTATTTCTTAACTTGTTAGAAACTGCTTATTAAACAGTTTATATTGCTTACTTAACATTTATTGTGTTTGTCAAAGTGAAATGGGGAATGAAAGATTATTGACAAAAGCAAAGACTGTGACCCAGCTTGTGCTTGTGGACCCCCTACACTGGCTAAAACCGGAGCTGTTGTTTAGACTTGGGCCAGGAACTCAGCGAGCATGTGCAAGACAAAAAGGTGAAAACTTCAGAACAAGAAGATGAGTGTTTACTTCCTCCCAGGACCCCCGGAGCCCACCACCAAATACTAATGCGCAGGCGTGAGCACATGGAAATGACTTTTGAACTCATTATAATACGAAGCGGGGGATACGTCATGCATATGTATAAGCGTATTGTGAAACTCAATAAATGTGTAACATGTAACCAGATATATACCAAGCAATACTGTGCTGAGGTGTGCGTGTCTTTGGAGGGCTACCTCCCACGTACCCAGCACTGCAATGAACATACCTACTTTACGACTTAAAATTATATAAGTTGTGAAGTTTGTCATTCTGTGAATCAGCAGAATCCAGTCTGTAGCTGAACATCCCATGGGATAAAAATGCTCCAGCTCTTGCACCGTGCAAGTTCAGGCTGCTTACACGGGGAGCCAATATGGGCTGGCTCTGCTTTTTTCTTCTGCTCTGCTTTGTCATACCGCTCACTTTTCAAAGGAATTTAAACTGACTTTTACCCTTTAAATAATAGGATTTTGATATAAATGTGCAGGTGCATGAATATGCATTATGCAGAAAATAAACGCTTACCTGGTGGCAACTTGCAGCTCTCAATAAGGTTGGGGTGCACAGGGTGCAGCTCAGGACTGGAGCCATGGTCTTTAATTAGAGCGATGTTTATTACTTGACAAAAAGTGGTCCCAGCAAACAAGCTAGGAGTGAAACCAGGGTTTTTCTGTGGACACGTGAATTCACTGACTCTCCTTGTCTGTTAATGGATGCTGCAGGCTGCAAGAAATACATCGCTGAGAACAATTATGCTCCCAGCCTTGCTCTAAGGCCTTGTGCATCTCTGCTGGTGAGGTCTGTGCTCTGATAGGAGGTGGTTGGGATTAGGTCTATAAATGGCAGTTTACCTTAAGCCTTGCACAGATGGCGTTTGTACCTTAGGGCCACCTGATTTCACAACAATGGTGGAGGATATTTTCTGCTTTTCTGCAAGGCGTTGGTGTAGGGTGTCTCT
Organism: Dasyornis broadbenti; assembly: GCA_013397935.1. Taxonomy (NCBI): domain Eukaryota; kingdom Metazoa; phylum Chordata; class Aves; order Passeriformes; family Dasyornithidae; genus Dasyornis; species Dasyornis broadbenti. The sequence continues at coordinate 1,960,166 of VZRN01003026.1, forward strand.
GGCACTGTCACGTCTGCACAGACCTGAGCTCAGGATACTCCCTCTAGCCTTAGCGGGGGATCCTGGGAACCAGAGGTTTGCTGGTTGCTTCTCAGCCCCAGCTTCTGGAGTCAGGTGAATTTGGAGCTGTTTGGAGGGTTGCCCTCCAGACACTATAGAGACACAGCTCATGCTTCAGCCTAAAGATTCAGGTCAGAAGGGGGAAAATCTGTAACTCTCATCAGGGGTGCCCAACACCTTGAAAAGAGCCTGCAGTGAACTATTTTGTGAGTTTGGAGAGCACTGAAATGCTAATTAACATTACAATCAATTTAAAAATACCAGATAAATATTACTACTTCCAGTATACTTAGATATTAATTCCTGGTTTGAGCATGCAGACATGATTCTGGTGTACTTTTTACTTTGGACTACGTAAAAGTTCAGGCTTACTAAATCTCAACATTTCTTAGGTCCTGTTGAGGTTGATAAAACAAAAACATTCAATAAATGTAGTGTCTTTATTTTTTTAGTCATTACTTAATAGTGTATATCAAAGTTATCAATGATAAACATCACTGGCCATGGTACTCCAGTGTTGTGCTGGAGGGAGGATGGTTGCCCAGGCATTGGATCTGCTATTGACTTTATCTTCTGCTGGTGGCTCATTAGGACCTTTCAGATGAGCAGTAGACTCACAAATGTTTGGCTAGGAATGCTTTAGAGGATAATTTTTAAAAACTAAAATTAAGTAATTAGTCCAGGAGCTAATTAAACTTTGCATTTGGTTTTCTGGGGTAGCACATGAATTATGAATTTGAAGACAGGGTTCGTTTATCTCTGGGTTACAAATCTATGTAACTGATGTGCCATTTTGGGGGCAGACGCGGGTACTTATTCAAATAAGTCATGGGTAGAAGATATGTGCATTAATTATCCTATGACAGCTGCAGCCAGATTTAACAAAACATTTATCTGCCTAGAATAATGTAAATAAACTCTCTTGCTCTGAGGGATGCTTCTGGCATGGTACTTTCCAGCCATCTGAGAAGCACATCTTCTGATAACCAGTGCCACTGGTGATTGCAAAGCACTTGGAGGAACAAGTCCTGGTGAAGCTATTTAAAGGGATGAACAAGGATTCTGGCACTAACTGGGAACTACACTGTATTGCTATTCATCACTGCTCTAGTTCTTTTTCCATTGACCTTGTCAACAAGTTGGTAGTTATACTCAAATACACTGTCTCACTGGTGAGGCAAGAGCTGGCAGTGGTGGTCTCAGTCCGCTCCAATGTCATTATTCTGAGTCAAAAAACCTTCTACCAGACAAGTAGGGGTGACAAAAATGTGGCAATATTTACATGCACACTTGGCGACAAATGACCGGTGCCTCAGAAATGAAAGCTGAATAATAAACGAATCTTTGTCTTAAAAGAGAAATAAAAGGGATCACACGGGTATGCAAGCAAGATGAAGGTAAATCTGAAAATAAGGGGCTCTCGGGGAAAAAAAAGAGGTTACCAATACATGAATTTTGCAGGGAATGGAGACATGATGATGCTAATAGGGAGATGACTGGTGACTGTCACAGCACCTAGGTATGACAGGATGACAGTTCAGACCCTGTCCCCCTCCATGGACTGTGAGTTATGGCTGTTTGCAAGAGATACTCAGGCTGAAATGCCCTTGGCCTCACCACAGTGAGATCAAGGTCTGGGTTTTTCAGTATGTTTTGAGGGTGATGTGTATGCACAGGGCACCTGTGTGTATAATACTTTGGAAGAGGCTGCCCAGAGAAGCTGCAGATGCTCCATCTCTGGAAGTGTTCAGAGCCAGTCTCCATGGGCCTTTGAGCAACCTGGTCTAGTGAAAAAGGGGATGATCTTTGAAATTCCCTTCTAATGCAATCATTCTATGATTCCCCGGTGTTGTCCTTGCACAGGTATGTACAGGGACATCCAAGTGCCTGGACAAGAGACTCCGTAGGTGCTTCAGGCCAGCTGGCTGAGGAGGAAACAAGTCCCTCTGGGCAAGCCTGCCTCCTTCCACTGACTGGGGGTAGGTCCAAGTGGATGAGCTCAGACTGTGGGTCAGAGCTGTGGATAGATACAGAGAGGGTCCTTCCTCCCTCAGCCATCAAGGGTACCTGCCTTTCTCCTCTTGCTGATCGAAGGGTGTAATGTTTTGGCCACTGATTTTCCATCCTCTGAGCTGTAAGCACATTTTAGGTCCCATCCTCAGCAGATGGATTTCCTTGTGTCATTGCAAGCTGGGCTAGATTACAGAGAGCTCTGTCCAGCTTGTGATCTCTCAAGAGTACCCAGTGTGGAAGAAAAGCACAATTCTCTTAAGGAAACAACACTGTAAACAGGTTGAGAAAAATGATCAGAATAACCTGTATTTATGAGTGCTTTTGCGTATCTGAATAAACTTAGATTATGAGAAGATAGGGCAGCTTATTTAAACACGGATCCTGTGAGTAGATAAAGGGCTTTGTAATCTCCTAATTTATTGCTGTGGTTGGTAGGTATATCTCTGTAAATTTTAAAGGACTAAGGTAATACTGAATGGACAGTATAAAAACAGCTGGATCAAGAAGCTTCAGTACACGAGGAATAAGCCACATATGTCCCTCTAGAGCTCTCTCCTCCCTGTTCATCTCTCAATGTTTGGTTAAGCTGTTATGTACACAATTATCATCGTGTACACAGAGCAGATTTTTGTGCCATATCCTTTGATGTGGGCATCGCTTGGGTACAGCTGAGACAAATTTTCAGCTGTGTCAGTTTTTAACTATACATGTAGCTTAGAGATTACTAAGCATTAGAAATGAGTATTAATGCTTGTCAGAGCAGGAGCAAGTTCCACAGGTGGTGAAGATATCTCTCCAGCAGCTGTCATCCTGCAGGCTGCCACTCACTTTAATCGCCCTGTCACCCATATTTCTCAGGCACTTGGCAGCCCCTCAATTTCAGTTCTGAAAATTATGTGCTTCAGAACTTTCATGAAGAAATTTAATAGTTTGGTTATATTAGAGGGAGGAATCCACCATAAATTGTATTTCTGAATTTCCTTAATATATTTTTTTTTAATAACCCATTTAATGTGTCAGTCACAAGGTGTCCCATCTCAGAGCTATGGCAAATTAAAGGTGTCTAATGAGAAATCCTTTTTGGACAAGCCACTCTAAGGGCCATTCAGAAAAGTTCTCCAGTGAATTGGAAAAGTTTGGAGGGGTACAGAGCAGTGACACTTCAAATGTGCACAAACAGGACTTGGGCATAACACCCCTCTGACCAGCTTCACTCCATGCATGTGTACCTGCACCTGTGTTGACACACAGGAGTCTTTCTCTTCTTTTCTTGTGATGTTCCCCTTTCTATTTATTCTATTTAATTTTAAAATAATTTTTCGTACATTTTTCAAATCCTGTAAGTTCTTTTTCTTTCCCCCAGCTTTTTTTCCTTTTAACTCAGCAGGCTCTTTCTTTTTAGCTATAAGAAGGGCTCCAGTCATCCTTCCCAAATCTGTTCTTGCTCTTCCCTGATGTCCAAAACCAAATCCTAGCACATTCCCCTGCCTTGCCCTGACCTTACTCCCCCATGCAGCAGAGTCCTATCAGCACCTGGCTTGCACAAAAGAATCAACTCTTTAAATGGGTTGTATTCCCTGGGCATGTGCAGGGGGTTAGTGGGATGCCCCATGAGGGCTGGGAATGAGGGCAGATCGTGGAGAACCCTAATTCTCATGTACCACATGTTTGAGCTGAGTCTTGTCCTTAGAAGTTTTTACATTTATTTTTATTTCTTCACAGTTCTATGTGTTTCATTATAGATTCTCTCAATATACAGAATACATATAGAGGGCAAATATAGGATGTTTTATGTTCTTTTCTGTGTAACTGTAATCTCTCACTTAGTGAGATACTTAAGTATAATCCAGACTTCTTAAACTAGGTTACCTGAGCATGATGATCCGGGGAGCATTTTAAAAATTCACTGTAGTGCCCTGCAGATATACTTCTAAAAATTGTCATAATATCAAAACCTACACCTTTTCTTTTTGCCAAACTTTTCATAAGAAATAACAATCAGCCTACAGATAAGACACAGTGGACCATGAACATTGTGCCAAAGCCTTGGCATTGAAATCAGAAGCACAGACACCTCTGACTCCCTGTGCAGGAACTTCTAAGGCACAGTTCATCTGACCCACCTTAGTCCCTCCAAGCTCCCATTTCTGCCAGCTGACTATAAAAACACCCTAGACAGCTATCTCAGAGATAGGCCTCTCTGTTATCTGGAGCTGGTTGAGGACATTTTAACTGGAATGACTTCTGAGAAAAAAAAGAAAATTTAAAATAAAACAAAAAGGGATAACAGACAGACACTTACTTTTTTTTTTTTTCCCCAGCGGAGAAAAAACCAAGTCCTTTATAGTACATAGGGCAAAAATAGTCAACTTAAGAGGGCAATGCAGTTCAATATAATGTAAATTATATATTTAAAACAGGTCAGATGAGAATATTCTTTGTGTTCTATATATGTGAATAAGCCTCAACTGCTGAGATGGTGAGACACTCTCAATTTCGCTAAGGAGAAATGAGCAATAATCCTGAAATATCAATATATTAGCAGTAAAATTTACATCAAAATTTACACAAGCAAATACCCTGGACTAGAATAGCCTTCCCTTGAATACACATCCAAATCCATTTTAGTACAGAACATTGTAATTTATCACACAGGAAAATATAGCTAGTTTCCACGGGGAAAATAAAAAGCTAAATAGCTTTAGGTGCTGTTGATATTAAGTATAAATAAAACACATACTTAGAGAATGGTCTTCAAATCAGCAGTAAAATCTTATTAACTTGTATACAGAAGAAAATTATACCTGAAAAATACAAAAATTTGGAAAACTGCTTCAGAAAACTGTGTGCATTGCTGCAATTACTTTTGTAGCAATTGCTTTTTGTCCTGAAAAGGGATTTCTGTTCTGCTGACTTTGTCCTCAGTGTCACACTGCTTTTATTCTGCAGGAGAGAAAAGGAACAGGTACAATGTGTATTCATATCCAGAGGAAGAGGCTTAGGCACAACATAGTGTTGTTACTTTAAAAGAGTTGTATTTTGCATTAGGCATTGCTTCCCCACGCATTCGTATCTGCATATGTGTGTTTATGCGTCTCTATACGCACAAATGATAAGTAGCTACATCGTTTACATTTTTATGGCTGAAGCCCTTGATTGAATTTTCATAATGCCAGGAGGGCCCATTCTGGATTCAGGTCCTGCTGTGCAAATATACACTAAGACATCTGCCCCAAAGAGCTTGTAACTCTAAGAGGATAAAATGTGGCAGGGGAAATAATTAGGCGGAGATGCAGTGACTCTCTCTGGTTACAAGGGAGGGTCATTCAGCTCCAGGACTAGAAAAAGTCTTTGTGCTTGTCTGGTGTTGATTTATTGGTGAATCAGCAGCACCATCCTGGCTTTTTATCCTGGGCTCACAGCCAGACTGTCCCCCACTCTTGTGCTCAAACCAAAACATCAGGATGTCCCCAACCCCAGCTGAGCTGCACAGCAATATCAGCCCCTTCCAGAGAAGACCCGCAAAGGCATAAATCAGCTCTGGTTTTCCACATGCACATTTCAATTCACGTAAGGAAAAGATTTTGCTGTTCTCAGACTTTTTTTCAAGGTAGGAGTGAGAAAGAAAACATTTTGCTGCTACACGTTTGTTTTCCCATCACACATAAAAGAAAGGGCAGGTAAGAGGAAGCTCTCAATCCTCTACATCTTTCCTCAAGGGGACATCACTGGGAATCCCCAAGGGGTGATGATTTCTGGCATATCCTTATGCTCTGCATGTCCACCTTCCACAATGCTCCCCCAAAACACCAGCATCTCTGTGCCTAAAGTCCAGGCCCTCATCTCCAACGTGGTCGTAGCTGGGCAGGGAAGGAGAGATGCTGTGTTTGGAACTGGATCAAGGAAACATGAAAAGCAAATCACAGGAACATGGCTGAACCCCCACCCCTCTCTGGAGCCAAGGTACCAGAGCCATCCTGAAAATCAGACACCTGCATTTGCTCAGGACAAGGAGTTTTGGTTTACACTGGTGATTCTTGCAGAAGTTTTGTTGCTCTATATTTGTATTGGGTGTCAGCCCTGCCGGCCTGGGGAGAAGCCAGAGCATCAATGCTGATGGACTCAGTTCAGCCCCTCTGTGAGTAGTGGAGGAGAAACACGATGGCACAAATGCAGATGTTTGGCTGTTGCTTCCATGTTTCAGTATCCCTGGTGAGAAGTTGCCCAAGTGATCAGAGGAGCGGGCAAAACAAACTGCTTTCTTAAGGCCTGCTCAAGTCACTTCTGAAGATCTGTAGGAACAAAGCCTTCTATTGTGGTTGTGATATGCAGTAATGAGAATAAATGCTGCAAACTGGTGTGATTGCCCACTCTACCTCCCCTGGTAGAGTTACATGAAATCCAGTAATCCCTAATACTCTCATTTTCGGCTACTATATGAAACCATTATTTATTTACAGTGTCAAGAAGTGAGCCCATGGGAAGCTCAAGAGTTTCAACAAGGCTAAGAGCAAAATGCTGCACCTGGGTCAGGGCAGCCTCCAGTATCAACATAGGCTGGGGGATGAAGGTATTGAGAGCAGCCCTGCTGAGAAAGACTTGGGGGCACTGTTTATTGAGAGGCTAGACATGACCCAGCAATGTGAGATGGCAGTCCAGAAACTCAAATATATCCTGGGCTGCACCAAAAAGACCATGGCCAGCAGGGAGAGGGAGGTGATTCTGCCCCTCTACTCCACTCTCATAAGACCCCACCTGGAGTGTTGTATCCAGCTCTGGGGCTCCCAGCATAAGAAGGATGTGGACCTGATCTAGTGGAAGGTGTCCCTGCTCATGGTAGGTAAGACTAGATGGCCTCTAAAGGTCCCTTTCAACCCAAACTATTCTAGTATTTTATTTTGGTGTTGTCACCATCTCTGTCATCCTGGTCCAACATATCACAGGAATTTGGGAAGACTTTAGACAAGAGATTCAAAAGTTCAGCATAATTTGTGGCTAATGCCTGAGTGGCTGTGCTAATGCCTGTGGCCAATTTGTGCTAATGCCTGTGGCTAATGTTCTCCACGTAGTGCATGTGCTTCCTTTCAAGTTAAGTCATCCCTGTCTCCGTCCCTCAGGGTTTACATATGCAAACCCGTGAGCAGCCACTGAGGTTGATGTTTGGGGAGGTGGTTTTATGAAGTGGAAATCTGCTGATGGATCTGTGGGGATATTCTCAGTGGTTATTTGCATTGGATTTGTACATATAGAAAAAGAAAGGTTACTGGCAGTCATAGATTTTCAATACAGTCTTACATAATGGTATGTTTAATTGAGGTTCACATTTACTCCTTGGGAATGGGCCCAGTAGATAAATTGGCATAAGCTCCTTGTCTTCCACCTGTGATGCAGGATCAAAGAGCATTTTGTATGTCCTTCCTTGTGTGGTTACATGTCTAAACTAAATGTAACCATCTGACTTGGTTTTGTGGGTTTGTCTACAAAGTCTTTGTGTGCAGAGCCTTCCCTCCCCGCAGCTGTGCTGGGCAGGTGGACCAGTATGTCCTGTCTCTTGTGGGAGTCTGCAGAGGTACCCCAGAGCACAAGGTGCCAGAAGAAAATTAAAACATTATTTAAGAACCAGAAGGAAAGTGTGTGTGTGTGTGTGTGTGTGTATCATATTCATTCAGAGAGGATGAGAGTCTCATAGAAGTTGATATGGGTTTTCCTCCCCATGTCATTGTCCCTTCTGCACTCCCACGTATGACACTCATACATATCTGTAGGAAGTACAGGGCATTTCGTTAGGTAGGCTTGGGCTCTCGGCTGGACTCTTTTAAGCATTCTTAAAATGGATATTTCTGTCTCCTTAGAGGTATGGAGCAAATGAAGTTCGTACATCTAGCAAAACTAGCCTGTTGATATGCAGTAGAGGCTTAAAAGATAACATGTAAGCCTGATCTTGCTTTAAGAAAAATGGTGGGTTTTGGATAGAATAACTTAAAATGAAAAAATCAGCTAAAATGCCATGTTCATCATTGCCTTCTCATGGTGGATCAGCTGCATCTGCTGTCTCAGGAGCAAGTGTTTGAGAGCAGCACTGCAAGTCTAGTGGAGAAGGAGGAGCTGCCCCTTGAAGACTGTCAAAACCAATGCAGTGTGTGTTGTGGAAGGCATTTTCTTTACACCTTTTGGATGTTTGCATCATGCAATATCTCTCCAGACCAGCATTAGGTTAGCTTCCTTCTTCACCATAAGACCTCATCTACAATTTGAGGCTGGATAGTGGTCTCAGGGGAGAGATCATGCTGTGTGGTGCAGAAGTTTTTAAAGTTATCTTGATGAGTAGCTAAAGGTGGATTAAAATATAATGGCTTATCTTGGGAGCAAAATGGCTTCCTCCTCTGATTTCTGACAGAACGTTTTCTTCACAGGACATTTTCTACTCTACCCCAGAGAAACGCTGTTGTTCCTCTCCCCATCTTGCTCTTTCCTATGTCAGGGATGGTTTCTTATCTCCTCTCACTCCCTGGACAAGCCTGCTGTTTTCTGTTTGCTGTTGTTCTTCCCAAGCTGGCTGCGAGATAGGCAGCAAATGGGCTCCCTATGCCACAGGGGAGTCACAGGCTGTCTGCCAGTCACTCAGGCATGTGCTTAATGGGAATGGGGCTCTGGTGGTCTTGGTCTGGTGGTCACTTGAAGACCAGGCTGTGCATAGAGGGGTTGGATAAGGAGAAGGGTCACATGAGAGCCTTGAGGCAGCATGTGTTCTCATTGATTAATGGACATTTTGGAGTAGAGAGCAAACGTAATGAAACATGAAATAAGGCTGTTATAAAAATGTATTGGAGGATTCACTCTGTGATCATACTTTCGGGCTCTGAATATTATGTTGCTAATATTTTTGTATTGCTGTTGGCTGAGGTACCTCAGCTGGTACTGGGACCTCTCTAGATTTTTCTTCAAGTATTGGACTCACACTTTCCTACAAGTCTATTTTTTCCCCCATGAGACAGCTGATTGCCTGTCATATATATTATTACCCAAAGCTGTTTCTTACTTGCTTTGACCAAGCAGAGATTCACTGAATAGTGAAATGGGCAAAAATTATTTCGATTTTCTATTGTGGAGAAGGACTTGGTGGTACAGATGAAAGAAAAACAAGCCAGCATGGTATGCTCACAGCCAAATATATCCTGGGCTGCATCAAAAGAAGTGTGGCCAGCAGGGCAAGGGAGGGGATTCTGCCCTTCTGCTCCACTCTCATGAGACCCCACCTGGAGTGCTGTGTCCAGGTCTGGGGCTCTAACATAACATTGGAGAGAGTCCAGAGCTAGGCCACGAAGATGATCAGAGGGCTGGAACACCTCTCCGATGAGGAAAGGCTGAGAAAGTTGGGCTTGTTCAGCCTGTAGTAGAGAAAGCTTCAAGAAGACCTGATTGCAGCGTTTCAATTCTTAAAGAGGGCTTATAAGAAAAATGGGGAGATACTTTCTAATAGGGCCTTTAATGATAGGAAAAAGAGTAATGGTTTAAAACTATAAAAGGGCAGTTTCAGACTAGATATAAGGATGAAATTTTCTCCAGTGAGGGTGTTATAACACTGTCACAGGTTGCTCAGAGAGGTGGTATATGCCCCATCCCTGAAAACATTCAAGGTCGTGTTGGACATGGCTCTGAGCAACCTGGTCTAGTTGAAGATGTCCCTCCAGCAGGGGGACTGGACTCGATGGCCTTTAAAGGTCCTGTCCAAGAAAAATTGCACTGTGATTCTATGGATTCTACATTAATAGTGTGGAAGACCCTTAAAAGAACAATCTTGTATTATCCCACCATTACTCTTCAGGCCATCACTAAAGGCGCTGAATAGGGGTCTTACTGTGTAAGCCACATTTTAGCCACCTCTGGAGAGTGATCCATCCCAGTCAGTACTAGAGCCGTGCCTCAGCTCTTTAAAAGCAGGCACGAGCATTTGAGTCTCTGTCTGATCTACTTACCTTTCACAGTCAGTGGAGAGAAACAGACATTTCCAGGTCATGATTCATTTTGTCCAAATGCAGACAGCAAGAATAATTCAGTGAATCACATTCTAAAACTGTTTGTTTCTTTCCATTCCATTATAATGAAAAGTTATAGAATGAGGACAAGGTGATTGGCTATATGTATACACCTACCCTGTCAATGTCTCCAGAGAGCTGAGATGAACCTCCTACAGGCCTAAGATGTGTTTTGATCTCTAGAGGGTCTTACTTGTCTCCACGGCTTAGGAAGAAAGTCAAAGACAGGTCCCTAGCTTAGACTAGACACTTACCTTTCAAGTTAATAAAATTAATTTGAGATTACTCCCATCCTGAATCTGTTTCTGCAACTAATAAGCTAGTATTTTTTTTCTGGAACTGGCCATTCTCCAAAAAAACTACCATGGATTCAGGAAGCAAATGCAGAAACATTTCTGAGAAGTTTCACACTTCATTTATTAGTATTTTATTTAAAACTTTTTATTTTTAATCATAAATTTTCTCCTTTGATGATCAATTTTTAACTCAGAACAAATTAAATCTCCTTTGGCACTGGCTGGGTTAACCTGAGGACTCTGATGGTAGGGAGGTTGTGCCTGGCTGGTTGAGGGCAGGTTTTGATCCTTCCTCCATAAATGTTGCATGGCATCAATCTCTTCTACTTCAACCTCTTGTTTGTCCAAACTTGAAGAGTGAGAAGATCGCCTGCTGGAAGTTATCTCCTGACACTACATAGAGCAGCAAATTTCCAAAAGTATTTAATGCTGCTAAAGGTTTAGTTATAATAAACATAAAATAGATTGTTTTCTTCAAGTAGCAGCTAACTGGTTGTACTTGGAGCTCCATACGGATCCCTCGAAAGACATGGAAGGGGAGGAAGCACACATAGAAGACCACCAAAAGGAGAACAGTGAGTCTGCGAGCCTTTTGTTTGTAGCAAGCCTGCATGTTGGGCCCAGTGGCCAAGATGCAAATGATGAGCACGTAGCACAGAGTCACCGTCAGCAAGGGCAAGAAGAAGGCAAACACAGTCAGGACCCAGTTGTACCAGCGACTGCTGTCAAAGTCCTCAGCAGCAGCCAGGTCTGGGCAGATGGTCTTGTTCTGAATGTGGACTGGGGCAATCAGGATGGCCAAGGGGCTCAGGGCCACCAGGGAAATCATCCAAACAACTGCACAAGTTACCACTGCCCACCTCCGCTTCCGAAGAAAAAGGCATTTAATTGGGTGCACAACTACCAAAAAGCGGAAGATGCTGAAGCAGCTAAGGAAGATAATACCACTGTACATGTTGAAGTAGAAACAAAACTGAATAAACTTGCACATGAAGTCTCCAAAAATCCAGTTATTTCCATTAACATAGTAGTGTATAAAGAAAGGAAGTGTGACTACATACAATAGGTCAGTGATAGCCAGGTTTAACATAATGATGGTACTGCTTTTCCAGGGCCTCATCTTAACACAGTAAACAAAAATTGTCACAATATTCCCTGGGAAGCACACGAGGAAGATTAGACTGTAAAGGACGGAGAGATAGGCTTTCACCTGTAAGAATTCTTCATCCTTGCAGCTTGTCAATTGGTCTGCAGGGCCGGGCTGAGCAGTAAAATTGCTGGTGTATTCAGATGCCATGCTTGCAGAAATCTCCTTAAAGCTTTACAAAAATCAGATGTTTAGTTTTAATTGATTTGTTGGAACAAATATTTTCAGTTAAACCTTTAGTCACTGGAGAAAATGTATGTTTGAGAAGGCATAGTAGTGAGAGGAAATGAGGATTTGCTAACGTACCCAGTCTGACCTAGATAAGCCCAGTGAAATGTTTAATTTCACCTTTTCCTCTCTTTTACATTTAATTTTGATAATTATAAATTTTACTCTTTCTTTGTTTAGCCTCCTTCATTGAAGAAGACAATTGCTGCTTATCTGCAAACCTTGAGGAGTAAGAAGCACACACTTAGAGAGCTAGAAGGAGTTTGGTCTTAGATTTTGCAAAACTGTGAACTAGTCTCAACCTTTCAGAAAGTAGAACCATATCTATATATTATCTTCATTAATCTGAGCTAATCAGTGTTTCGTGCTCACAAAACAGAAATGCCATTCTGCTTTCCTGAAAGCCAAAAGATGTTAGGTTTAGTTACAGATCTCAGGACCTGATGCTCCCATAACCTGACAGATTGTTCCCTGGATGTGATTTTGTTCTCTTGGAGTCATCAGAGTATAAAACTAGTATAAATGTTTTGCTTTGGGTTTTTTGGGGTGTTGTTTTCTTTTTGGGAGGAGGGGGTTATTTTGTTTTGTTGGGTTTTTTTTAACTCAAGCTTCATAATGGCATAAAACTGATTTGAGTTATTAAAGACTGTTTCTCAAAGGGCAGAAGGAAAATGGAAAGCACAGATATTGAGGGAAGGCAATGAACTTGCTTTCCATTCTGTGCCCGTTTGAGCGAGGTAGACTTGTCTCTGAAATGGTTTCTTGTCTCAGTTTGGATCTATCCTCAGTGGATTCAAGACATAACTTTTCTTGGTAGTGTTTTAACCTGAAAAATGGTAACCAAGGATTAAAACCATCTCATCTAACTGCGGATGCTTAAATTGAAGCCAGTCCCCCTAAGTACTCCTTTATCACCAAAGGAGAGAAGTAAGTTCCTCCAGGGCATAATATATCTACCCATAATTGAGGTTTCCAAGATAAATTATTTACTCTTTTGACATAGCTTTTTCTTTCCATTGATACAAAAGGCAGCCCAAAGTGACTAGTTCAGACCTGTGTATCTCAAGTGAGGTAAGAGGTGTGCCTCTGTGTGTCTTCAGCATCTCGGGTGAGTACCACTCTTCCAGATTCTAACCAATTCCACGTGAGAAAATATTTTAAAGCAACTTCATAAAGTGCTAGACAGGGTACTGTCAAGCCTAGATCCTCTCTCTTGTCCCAGAAACAGTATATTTAAACTAAAACAGTGCTACATCAAACAGACAGAGTGAAATCAACACATTTAAAAAAAAAAAAA
>VZRN01003026.1:1979497-2005216 GCA_013397935.1 Dasyornis broadbenti
CTAATCTTTTTCCTCTGGCTATTTTGTGCTCATCTAGATGAAAGGGAGGTGCTATTCTCTGCAGAGACTTTCTCTTGCTTTGCCTTTCTATGCCACGTTTCACCAAGTGCTTCAGGGTCACTGAAGGGCTTTGGTTAGATCTCTCTCTGAGCTTTGCAAGACTTGAATTAACAGAGCATCAGGCTTACCCACCACACCTGGGTCAGCTGGGGAGCTCTGCTATAAGCTGATGTATCATATTTGTCTCTATTAGGGCATGAGCTTCAGCTAAAACACCAGCTCTTTGTTAAATGTGAGTGTCATTCTATTGTATTTATCAAGATTTTCAATAATGGAGAAATAGGGAAGAAGTCACATCACCATGGGACAGAAGATGACACAAGAAAAGACAGTTAGAAAAAGTTCTCTGTGCTTGACCTTGGCTTTTTATTTTTTAAAAGGGAACTGCTTAGTAGTTGCTGATAAAATGAAATTATACATGTTAAAGGATATAAAAAATGCAATGCTCTGCATGTTCAGGCTGTTCGGGACTAGGCATTTTACCCACTACTCTGCATTTTGCCAACATACAACTCTCCTGCTTCATATTGCTATGACTGATGGCCTGCTGGGATCTGAGAAGGGGATCTCTAACCAGACTTTTTCATCAGGTTTTGCACATTGTATTTTAAGGAGGTCTAAACTGGTGGACTGCCACTGGCTTTGAAGCCAACTTAATCCACCCCAGCAGAGTGTCTAATCCTATGACTTTCATGGCACAGTCACCGCAAAGACCTGAGCACAGAATCTGCCCTCTCTGAGGGACTGTCTTGGTGCGTGCAGCAAGATGCTGGTCTCTCCTGAAATCCTCTGTCATGATTTAAAGGGGTTTTCCCCATGGCATTTCAGAAGACGGGGAAGAAGGAAATTCCTCAAGACATGCAGTCCATCTGCTGCCCCAGACAGGGTCATATCTTTGGCAGTCCCAGCAGGTGCTTTTCCAATGCCTTTTAAATTTATCTCTGTACCAAACTACTACTCTGCTTCTCTCTGCCTAGGGGATGAATTGTCTCATGCCTGACATCTTCCTGATAGAGTCCTAGCCGGGGGCACTCTGTTTTCTGGATACAGGTCAGGTATGTGATCACCATAACTTTTATTTCAGTGGTCCTTTTCCTAGACTGAACAACTCTCAGTCTCACAAACTTGTTTTTGGGGGGTTGGTTTTGGTTTTCTTTTTGTTTTTTTCAGTTTTGTTTTTTTGTTGTTGTTGCTGTTTGTTTGGTTTGTTTTTGTTTTTCTGAACCTCTGTTCAGAAACTGAACTCCCTGTCCAGCAGGGTCCGCTCCTTGAAGTGCAGTGTTGGACCACACATGCCTCCCCAGGAGACACATTACAAAAGCAGTAGGGTTAATCATCCTCCCTGGAAGCCTGTGCTCTTATTTCTACATCCCATTCTGCTGTTTGCCCTTTTCACAACAGTAGAACACATCTGACTGATGTTCAGCTTGTGACCTGAGTAGCTGTTTGACTCTTTACTGCAGTACTGCTGCCTAAACACATAGTCCAATCTGTGGAGTTTTGATTAATTTCCTAGAAACATAAATTCTGCATTTGTCCTCATTGTATTGCATCCTGGTTTTTTCAGACCATTTCTGCAATTTCTGTAAATTGCTTTGAATCTAATGCTGTCTACCAGCAAGCCTGCAGTCCCCTCACTTGTCATCTGCATGCTTAAAGGGTATACTTTCTACTCCATTGCCCAAATCGCTAGTGAATATAATAAGGGTGAGCTCACTGCATAATTTGGACTTGGATGGAAAATTTTGTCATGCTAAACATCCTAGAGCTGAGCCTTGCACTTCTCTCCTAGAAACTCACATCAGTATTATCTGTGCCTGGAGTAGCAGCTTAGCCACAGGTCCCAGCAGCGCTGGCTTTTGTGCAAGATCTGGGAAAAGAAGCAAATTTTACTTCTCAAAAATACCAAGTTTTGTGTCTGCTCTGTCCTCTTACAGAGCATTTCAGATGGAAGTCTGCTCCATCCCAAGAGACAAGCTGCTTGCGACTGGACCATCCTGATGGATGATGCAGCAGACCTGTCCATCCCACCATCATCAGCTCCGCTGCTCTCTGTCTGGGGCTGCTTGGTTAGCTGGGGAGCTTGCCTGCTTGCTTTCTATCAACCTCTTTGACAGATTAAAGACACACACATGAAACCTTTTGATTCTGTTGATTCAACAGTTTGCAGGGAAGAAACATTCTGTCAGGAATTATTTGATTAGCTGAAACCAACGTGTCTGATTTCTTCCCAAATAAACTAGATACTGAAACAGCCAATCCTAATTCAGGGATCAGATGAATCCTTCATCTTGGGCAGGGCAATTTCTTTCCTAATACTCTCCCTTAGTACACATACACAGATAATTTTCAGCACTAACATGGCAGCAGCTGGATTGAGTTGAAGTCTTCAGGACAGCAAGGGGCAGTTGCTCATCACTTGGTCAAGTAGCAGCAAAGTATCACAGTGCCTCTGCAGGCCTAGGTGGAGGACAATCTTGGAATCATTTAGGGTGGAAAAGACCTTTAAGATCATAAGGTCCAACAGTCTACCAGGCATTGGCAGGTCAGTCACTAAACCATGTCTGTAAGAGACACATCTACGCGTCTTTTGAATACCTCCAGGGATGGTGACTCCACCGCTTCCCTGGGCAGCCTGTTCCTGCGCTTGACAACCCTTTTGGAAAAGGAATTTTTCTTAATATCTTAAGCCTCCCCTGGCACAACTTGAGGCCATTTCCTCTCGCCCTATCACTTGTTACCTGGGAGAAGAGGCCAACCCCCATCTCACTACAACCTCCTTTCAGGCAGTTATGGAGAGTGGTACGGTCTCCCCTGAGCCTCCTTTTCTTCAGGATAAACAACCCCAGCTCCCTCAGCTGCTCCTCGTTGGTGACAAGGCCTAGGCTGATATCACTCCCACACACACTCTCCTCAAG
Organism: Dasyornis broadbenti; assembly: GCA_013397935.1. Classification (NCBI taxonomy): domain Eukaryota; kingdom Metazoa; phylum Chordata; class Aves; order Passeriformes; family Dasyornithidae; genus Dasyornis; species Dasyornis broadbenti. The sequence goes on from VZRN01003026.1 coordinate 1,982,476, forward strand.
GTGCAATCCATGCCTGTGGAGAAACGTCAAGGGATTTGATGTATTTCACTGAACCTGAGGGGAAGCTTTGATGGGTACCTTTACACACACAGATACAGATGTATATATTCCCCTTTGCGTGCGTGCGTGTGTGTGTGTGTGTGAGTGAGTGTGACAGAGACAGAGACAGAGAGACAGAATTGACCATGGTATGAAAGTTGTGAATATTGTGAATCTATAATTAAGTCACTGTTATAACTGTAGAAAATCCTATGGAATCACTTTATAAATGCTACTTAGAGTAGTATTTCACCCTTGAATATCCTTAGCTCACCTGCTTGGGAGCAGTAGTGTAGAAACTTTTGCTGATGAGATGATGCATTTCATGGCCCCAGGAAGACAGGTACAGAGGATTTACTCTACAGCTGAGGCCAGGTGTGGGGTTTAAGATCTGTAAGCCCATTGAAGAGTCTTCAATATCTTCAAAATCCTTACAAACAAATGGAAAAGAGGGTCTCAGAATAAAGGTAATCTCTCTCTTTTTCAACATCTTTAATCCATGCAAGAAAAGGAAATTTTGTACAAAATTTAACAGCAACTGCCACCCTGAGGCAACTACATGGTGAAAGAGCACAGCTGCTGAGATCCATCTGTTTCTTACCAAATCCACCTTCTCGACTCCCTGAGATTTTCTGCTTTTCACCTCCTATCACAGACTTTTGTATAACAATAACTCTTTATTCAATAAAATATTACTTTATTTTTCAGAGTGATGAAGACAGGAGATTTTTGCATGAGATCTGCATCATTTGAAGTAGTTCTTGCAGTTATCATGGCATGGACAGGCAGGAGAGGTATTGATAACCACAGTGTAGGGAAATGTGAAACAGTGTAGTAGACACCAAATGCAGCCCTGCTTCAAATTCCACATACCTCTCTTGAGCCCATGCCAGCATCCCTCAGACCCATCATTCACACCTTACTGTACAAATCAAATAGAGAACATGTAATTTAACCTCATTTGGCATGGCTGTATTTCAGGATTAATACTTCTTCCTTTGCTCCTAATACTGTGCTGTGATCTCTTTCCATGGATTCACGTGCCTCATTGCAGTGAAAACACATCTGGCTGCCCAAAAGGCTCCTCTCTTTGGCTCATTAGGGCCGCAAATGTAATCCTTCTCTGGGCACATCTCCTGTTTAGCCTTTGATGTGTCAAGTGTTGAGACTGCTGCCTGTAGCAACACCTAGTTTCAGCAGCTCACTTGACTGGAGAGAGAGTTGTTGCCATCCACAAGATTATGTGGGGCCAGCAGATGGGACCCATCCAGAACAGAAGGGCAACAGAGGTTTTCTTTTCAAAAACTCACACCTATTTAGGGGGCAGATGAGATAAAAGCAGAGCAAACACTGGCATGCCAGTCTTCTGAAGTACAGTTAATTCAGCCTTTAATTATCCTGGCTGTGGGAGGAGTCCCAGCAGCAGGAATGCCTCTCAGAGCTCTGCTGCTTTGATGGGTCTTCTTTGGTTCTTACCTCTATCAGCATAAACAAGTTGATTTTCACAAGTTATGTTTCAGAAGATTGAAGCAGATCTTTGCTTAGCATTCAGAAAAGTCATTTAGCTCACAGAAGTGATGCTTCAGGGTCTTAGGACGTCTTTGTTGATATAGGACTAAACTAGAAAATAAACTCTGAATTGCTTTAGCTCCCCTAGCATTTGGCTTGTTGAATCAGTGTGAAAACTTGCTTTGGAGTAGTCAGATATGTGGTGAGAAAACCTTTCCCAGTGCCCTTATCTGCAATGCAGGGAGCTCCCTGAGACAGGCAATCTCACCTGGAGAAGAAACTGCTCTTTCAGGGAAAGCAAGAAGAGGAAGATGTGTTGATGCCTGCAGCCATACTTTCCCCTCTCGCAGCAAGGTTCAGAGAAACCTGTCTGCATTTCAGCAGTGCCGAAATGTGTGAGGAGAAAACACAAACCATTATTTCCTGCAATAGTAGACTGGTCAATAATAAAAGAGAGAGGTAAATACACATTTGATATGTCTGGCTAGACCATCAGGATGGGGTGAATTCACTATCAAAGTGGATAAACTCTAATTCCCTGCATTTATCCTTTCTAACTATTTGAAATTCTTAATTGGCCACTATCACTATTTGTAAGATAACATCTGCAGGGGTAATACCAGCTGTATTTCTGAAAATCAGAAATCTATATTTTCTGTAAATCTGATTTACAGTTTACATGTTTATAACAGCATAGCCACTCCAGCTGTATTTGATTTTAAAGTATTAAGCAGAGATTATGTTTATTTAGAGAAAATTGGAACAATGCTCCCACCTTGCTCTTGCACGTGGTATAAATATATTCTTCTTTTTCCTACTCTTTGCTGCTTCTCTAGTACAGATGTGCTTTTCCAAATCAGACACTGCTTTCCTGCATACTCTACGCTTTTCCAGAGCGACCCTTTTACTGGAAGAGTTTTGTCTGCCCTCTAGTGGAAATTTGAATTACAGCACCTGCGGATCGCAGCTGCGGAAGTACGGAAGGCTGGAGTCCCTTGGGCACAGCCTGGAATTATTTCACGACCGATCTTCATGGGTGTTTCCAGCAATGACAATGCCCCGTTCCTGTCCTTCCCTTCCGTCAGTGAGATTCAGGTTTGCATTTCGGAAAAAAGGATGGGGACTATGTTTGCTGGGATTTTGTTAGGGTAGAGGGACAGATTTAGTTTTTCACTGGAGGTCGTTGGCAAGCATCTAGCTCTGATAAGCAAGTATAGCTGTATTAATCACCTTGAGTCAAAGTAAGGATGGAAATTTATAAGATGTATGATAAGTCTACATCTTAATTCCATTTGCTCTTCTCCCAGTAAAAGAAAAGTTGTGAAGGCAGAACATGGGCTGCTGGATCAGTGTTAGTGTCTCCAGGGAGGGGACTCGGCCCACCTCTGAGGAATGAAAGCTGGACCCAGGTGGTCTCCAAGAGCTGGCACACATACTTGGTGAGCAGTGGTACCCTTTCCCTGGGTGAAGGCAACTGGCTAATTATGGAACCTATTTCTGTCCTTTACACCCCACAAGGAACAACCTCCCGACCTGTGATGTCATGCACATATTTCAGGCTGAAATGTTTCCCTGTCTACTGCTAATATTTTGTGTTAACCTGCAAGTTAGAAAATAGCCAATAGAAACCTGTAAATGGGATGAGTACAGCTGTTAATTACTGGCTCTTGGCTAAGACCACACACAGTGGTACCCAATTAACTTTGGTGAGCTGGTTCCTCAAAACCTTCTCTGAAAGAAAACAGGAATGCTCCTTCCAGAGATACAGAGTTTGATGTTGGGGATGAACTAGAGCCTGAGTAGTGCAGATACTGCTCTAACTCAACTTTTATTACTGAAGTGCCACCACTGAGCAATCAAGACTCCCATGAAAATCTTTCCCTAAGCCTAAAATGCACTTTGTAAAAGCTCTGGGCTGAGAACTGATCTCTTCCCCGCTTGGCTGCTAATTTGCTTTGTGACTGGAGGCAAGTCACTTAACTCCCCTGTGCTTCAGTTTCATCACCTGTAAAATAGGGATGATATATAAATATCTCAGAGCAGCTTACTAGCAGAAAGGTAATGTGAGGAAACTGCTCTAGGCAGGTGCTGCTGCCTTGTCTGTTAAGATAACTCTCCGTTGATAAAAAACATCATGAATTGAAGGGAAAAGAGAATTTTCAAAAAGATTTATTGCTTGAAATTTTTGCACAGTACATTTGTGTGCCACTGTCTGCTAGGTCGTCTTCATTATTGCTGAGGCCATAAGTGATTGGGCCAGCCTGGCTCACTCAGTGGAAAATTGCTCCTTTGGGATCATTTGGGGCTGGAAATAAATCCACCCATAATGCTTCCCTGCTTTGTGCCAAGTCGCTTCTTTTTTACCCAGCTTTACAGATCTGTAACCAGAGCAGAGCTGAAGTTTTTACCTTGGATACCCTTTGAGGCACCTACAGAGAAGGTGTTTTCTAGCCCTGTCAGCTGCAGGTCCAGGGCATCACTTTACACAATGGCTGGCACTATGAATGTCCTTGAAACTTAGAGGAGAGGTGTGTGAATATTGCAGGGTGTTCTCGTGGTAATATCAAAATACTTTGTCACAGGTCTGCCAACAAAATACCAGCTCTGCCAGATGCACTGGAGTTGTCTTGAAAAGGCCTTGGGATGCAGCCAATTACCTTGTGCCATTCAGGGGAAAATGGGAACCACAAAGACTCTAGCAGAGCTGTTAGAAAGGACAAAATCAATTTTCTAATCACTTTTTCAGAAAGCTGATGGGTCTTAAGCAACTGAATGGGTTTTAAGCTGGATGGGAAAGGGAAGGACAGAGTAATCTGCTATCAGGTTTGCTGGCTTGGGTAGCAGGGAACATGCTGGAAATATAACTGTATTTAGAAAAAAACACATGAAGGAAAGTATCTCCAGTAACTATACTTTCTAGCTTGTTTTACTAGCATTCAATCTGGCATTGTCTGTCTGTGTGCAAAGTTGCATTTCTTTCTGCTTCACCTTATCTTCTTGCATTATTTTACAAAATAGAAGGAAATTCATAAAGTAATTTGAAAATCACACTTTTCCTTTAAAAAGAAACCAAACCAAAAAAGCAGAAGCTCAGAACTTTTGTTTTTCTTTTAAGAGTGGAGAGCATCACTGGTACTATAGCTTCCAGGCAACCATCTCTCTTTTGGTTCAGAAATCAGTGATATCAACCATTTTGGGGAGTAAACAAACCAAGGAATAATCTTAGAAGATAACACACCTTATAATTCAAATACCTTTTAAGGTTCTAGCAAGGATGAATCAAACATACTGTGCATTATACTTGCCTGCAGCAGCCCTGAAAAATCGTTTCCTCTGCATATTTAAAAAAAATCAGCATTTCAGCTTCAGATTTTATTTTGGAAAGATATGCAGTTTTGTTTACCAGCTTTAATTGTCTCCTTCTCCTTTTCTCCAAAGTACAGCTCTGACTGAAAGCAGGAATGCAATTTTTTCTCCTGCTTTAGGAGGCATCCAACTCACTCTGCCCTCTACCACAGCACCCTGTAGGCTAGGGAAGCAAGACAGAAAGACACCTTAGTCGACAGTACTGCTCTTTTTCAGCTATTTGGAAAACAGAGCTTGAAATACATTTTCTTTAGCATAAATGGGTTTTTCCCCTCCTAGACTCAATTGTGTGGCATTTACATTGAAGTGGCATCAGCTGGCACTCTTGAATGCCTCTACCGTCAAAAAACGTAAGGGAACACACAAAATGTTTTCCTTTACATCTCTCCTCCTTTTCTGCTGGCAGGCAAAAGCAAATTGAGCTCAGAGCCAGTTGGAGTTGAACAATGATGCGCTCATTTGTTGTTTGCTGCTTTTAAGTTTAGGTTCACTCAACCTGCATTTTCAGGGTAGAAAATATTGGCAGATGGAAACAATCATTCAAAGTTCATTTTGCTCACTTAGCCTTATCAGCAAAATGGCAGCATCCATGTGAGTTCTAAAAGACTCAGTGGTGAGCCTGGCGCTGCCCTGCACTTGATGTGGTGGATCATGGCTCTGTGCACTGTTACACCTCACAGCTGCTGCAGCAGCACCCCAGCTGCCTGTGCCGTTACATCGGGACAAAATTGAAGCCTTTTGTTGCAGCAGTATCCAACACTAACATTGTCAGAGTAGAGCATTCCCAAGCTATTTTAGCCTTTCTCTGCATTAGCTGTTTACCCAGCTAGTCATCTTGATGCTACATGCAGTCCACTACACACTGTCTCCTTAGGTGTTCTGCAGAGTAGCCAGGTTGGGACACATTTTGGGAATTCTCTTTTATGAAGAACATTACTGTCAGTATTTTTGCTCTCTGGAAGGTTTGAGTATGAGGAAGGCCTCTTTGCTTTCATTTCTTACAGGAACACAAGAATTGGGGAGAAAAGGAAAAAAAAATTGTTGATGGCCTCCCTGGTCAAACAAAGGTAGAAAATAGCTCTGCTGCTATCTGTGACAGTACATGAGTCACTGTGAGGTATAAGGTTTGACTTGTCTACAAAAACAGTTGGCAGTTCCAAAGTTTCATCTTTAACGTCATCAGAGTTGACATTCCCTTGAGAGGTTTACCTTGCAGAGTTATTCTCTTGGTGCCTCTGCAGTCCCAGGCAGGGAGCAGCCTGCTGGTAGGTACTTGAGTTGACATGGCTGTCCTTGCAGACAAACCTAGCAGAGGCTTTTGATAGAAGCCTGCTTACTGGAGCATAGCTGTGGTGTGAATTAGCCTGCAATAGTGTAGTAATTTATGTAGCTATGTTGTCACACTTTGTACAGAGCTTGAAAAGTGTCTCCTGCTTACTGCAATTGAAGTACTTATCCTTGTTTCAGCAGTAAACTCAACAGCAGCTAAAAATAGAAGCTATCGAGCTTCACAGTAAGCAAAAGGAATGAGTTGCATGAGATAATGATCTTTCAGTCCTGCAGAGCACCTGAGCAGTCCTTGAATCCTTTAAAAGTGTCTGTGTTAAGGTTGAACTTTTCTCCTTTTCCAGACCCAGCCATGCTACTGGAAGACATGACTGCCCTTCTCCTGGAGGTTCTTTCCCCCGCAGTGAATTACAGCTCCAGGACCGTTCCCTAATCTACTTTAGCACTTTAAAATCAGCTAGTTTAGGCCAAACTAAATGAAGACAGGTGGTGAATGAGCAGATGAGATAGGAAGAAGACAACCAAACAAGAGCTACTACACTAAGGAAAGAGAGGAGGAGGCAAAAAGGAAGCCCCTCTCCAAGTCACTGAAACTGTGAGACTGTCACTCTTTCTGTAAGAGACGAAAAGCCTTGAACACTTTCATCTCACAATTTTTACCTCCAGCTGCTTCATTTTATATTGTACGTGTAGTTCTATTGAAGAGCTTCTGCTTGTGTGTGATAAGCTCGGCTTGGGCTTGAGAAGGAAAAGCTTCTGAGAACAAGAATTAAAAATGTTCTGAGGGAGCAATAAAGATGATTTTTAATCCACTCCTTCAGATGTATATGTGTAAGTGGCAGACACATCTTATTCTTTCACCGATGTGGTAGAGGAAGAGAATTTGTGCAGCGTGTTTGTAATTTTTGCTCATGTTGGAGAGTTGGGATGTTATGAATCTATGTCAGAAAATATTTATTTCGTGTGAATCACCTTGTGCATTTCTGTAACTTTTGGGTTGAATTAACCATGCCTATGTGAAACCAGATAGCTTGTCCATGACTGATCACTATCTAGTGGCATCCTGTAAAATTTGGCCTTTGACAACAGTGCGGAAGAGGAGAAATTAAGCTAGAAAACATGTCAAAAGACTTGTGGCACTGCTTCTGAAAGACATATCTGATGGATGGTCCCTTAACAAAGTATTTTAAATATCCACCAGGCATTATAAACACAATTTTTAATTAATACATCTGCTCTTTTTTGCCACTGTCAGCCCACTGAAACTATCAGCTTCTGTCCAGCCTACGATTCATAGTAACCACAGATCATTTTCTACCAAACTGCTACCTAAATAATGGTTTCCTTTTTTTCTCTTTTTGTCTTTGCGCAATTATTTCTGCTTAAACATAGAACTTTGCACCTGTCACTCTTTGACAGCAGCCTGTGTCTCTGCAGATCATAGTTGCAATTTGTTGGCTTAATTTTGTCCTCTCAGCTTCATGTAAATATGTAAATATAAGACTTTATTTCATCATCCAATTTGATAATGAAAACACTAAATATCCCTGAACCCAGGACAGACTGGTCAATTCCCCACTCAAGGGCTCCCCCTATTTTGATAGTAAATCGCTAGTATCTTAACTCTGAGCATAAACTCTGGAACTAGCAAAAGTAGATTCCTCCAGACTGTTTCCTTCACTTACACACAAGAAAGTCATCTCAGATAGTCAAAACTTCTGGAGTCAAGATATATGATCATCTTATCCTTTCTTATCCTTCATGTACAAGCCTGTTAATTTGTTGTAGTAGGAAATCAGAATGATCTGGGATTATACACAGCTGATAGATTCACACAGGCTGATACTCATCTATAATCATCTTCTGTAGACTAATATGATTTAATTCCTTTTTCCTCCATTTCTCCACACACACACACACACACACACACACACACACACACACATACATACATAAGCTCAAGGATAGATTGGATGGGGCTCTGAGTCACCAGTTCTAGTGGAAAATGTCCCTGCCTATGGCAGGGCGGTAGAATTAGATGGTCTTTAAGGTCCTTTACAACCCAAGCCATTCTATGATTCTCTTTCACACACACACACACACACACACACACACACACACACATATATATCCTTTTCTTCACTGTGTATGTTCTTCTCTTATGTTCTTTTCATCCTCCCCTAGGTCAACTCTGAGATTTCGCCATTGAGATGCTCAGTGCTCTATGCTGAAGTTCATTGGGTCCATCCAATCTGAAAACATATGATTTATTTAGGAGCTTTCTAAGTGTGTAATTCGGTGATTTCAGCAACTGGGACAATACCTACTGTGTTTTATTCAGGCTGTAATAAACAAACCACTACATCAGAAACAACACTGAAATCAGTGGAGGTTGTTCTCATGTCCAGACTAAGCCATCCATGTTTCTGTAATCAATAGCAAAGCCCAGAGCTAGAGAATGCTGTGCTTCCCAAATGTCTTTGGGAACAGTCTGTCTGGATGATTTTAAATTTCACCTTCAAGGTGGCTTACAGTCTTGTCTTTTCCCTCTCCTTTCTTTGGTTGCTAAGAGAGGTGTAAATAAACCTGCTCCCAACACAGCTTTTTGACAAGTGCTCTGCTGCAGGGAGAGGGTGAAGTCAGCTGCAATTCTTGCTATCACATCAACACAGCTGCCTTTGCAGGAGCTTACAGCACCAAAGCCATCCTGGGTTTGCTGGAATTTACTTCAAGGAACTCCTTCACAACTTTAATGTGATTTCTGATTTGGTCACATAATTTTTTCTCCTGGACTACTCGATGTATTTGCTCCACTTATACCTTGAAAGAGAAAACATGGCTTTCTGGAAGTTGCCTTCCATCACAGCATAAAGATATAGGTTGCCACACATTTTGAGTGGAGCCAGTGGCTGAGAGATGATGTAGGCAGAGTGGATTTGTTCTCCATGTGGCAGCTGACTGGACACAACCGTAGTTAACCTGAGCTGTTGCCTGAGATCGGAAGAAAAACTTTCCAAACGATATTAGAATTGATAACATACTGAAAGCCCTCATTAAAAGACTGCTCTTTATGTTATCATTTGAGTACTGTTTGGAAAGTTTTTCTTCTGATCTTAGACAGTAGAGCCACCTGAAAGGGCAGGAAGCACACATAGAAGACCACCAAGAGGAGACAACAGCAAGTCTGCAAGGCTTTTGTTTGCAGCGAGCCCATGTGTGGGGCCGGTGGTTAAGGTGCAAATGATGAGTGCACAGCAGAGAATCACCTTGTCAGCAAGGGCAAGAAGAAGGCCAGGCTGGTCAGCAGCCACCTGATTGTGCTCATGGTTTCGGAGCTGGTAAGGTTAAGATATAAGGACCTTGTGTTTTGTGTCTCTTTTGAAGAGATCAAGAAATTGACAGGGCTGACAGCTTCCAGTGAGATCAACCAAATGGTTGTGCAAGCCACCACTGTTCACCGCTTCCTCTGGTTGTGGAAGAACTTCATTGTGTGAACAATCACCGCATAGTGGAAGGCACTAAAGCAGGTGAGGAAGAGGATGCTGCTGTACAATTTGAAGTGGAAGCTGAAGCAGATGAACTTGCACATGAATCCACCAAAAATTGAGTTCTCCCCAGTACCACAGCAGCGTATCAGGAAGGGGAGGCCAGTGAGGTAGAGCAGGTCTGTGAGTGACAGGTTCAGCCTCATAATGGTGCTGCTCTTTCAAGGCCTCATCTTGAAGCTGTAAACACAAATGACAGTGAAGCTTCCCAGGAAACCCACCAGGAAGATGATGCTATATATAATGTGGAAGTACAAAGTCTTCGGACCAACTTCCACACAGGGCATTTGGAAAAATCATCATCAGTGTGTTGTCAGGTGATGGGGTTGGCTAAGTTGTCATTTGTTGTATTCACGTTTTCTCCTTCGCTATTAAGGAAGAGAGAAATGCTTAGTGTTCACTGGTCAATAAGACCTCCTCATATCTCATTAAAAACAACTTATAACCGGGTCTTTCCTTTCAACTGCTCATCAGTGCTCCTATTAAAGTGCCTTTTTGGAATAAGGAAAGGCCTTACTGCTTTGATAAGAATTGATCCTGATCTTGAAGCCTTTTATCATATCTGTATAGATCCAATTTTATTTTAAAATACATACTTTCAAGAAAGGGCCTGGAGAGGCATAATGAAGCTGTAATATTCAGGATTCCCAGTTGCACAGTGTTTGATGTGTGTCCCCTGGTACACAAAGTTCACTTTCTGCTCTCATCAAGGCTCAAATGGAGAAGAAGGACAGATAAACTAGATAGATTAGTTATCAAAAGTATAGAGAGTAATGTCCAGAACATAACAGTTCCATAAAAGGCATTTGCAGCCTTGTTGGTTAAGTGGAAAAAAAAAAACCAAAACAAACAGGACTGATTTTGAAATGTTTTCACATTCTTTTTGCTACTGCAGTCAGTTAACATTTTTCTTCTTGCTTCTTGGAAACCACTGATAGAGGAATATTTCATTATTTTAGTTCATTAACAAGATTGATGTTGCTAAGAAATAAGTTATTTTTAGGCTTGTCGTTAGCTGCTCTGTAAATTTCCATCCCTGTAAAATTTCTAAGTGGTGTTTTGCTTTGACATTAGTCTTAGAACTTTTCTGAAACATCAGAATAAATTCATCCAACTTTGTAAAGCAGCCAATTGCAAGATACAATATGGGACAGGAGCAAGATTTGACAAAAGTAAAGACAGCCTGGTATATAGTCTCTAAAACAGAAAATGGACGATCACTGATGCACATAGCAAATAACTGTTAACATGGCATTCAGTAAATGCACTTGCTGTGAAGAAGTGCCTTCTTTCTTTTAAAATGGAGTAAATGTTCTGTTGGAAAAAAATGAATACATCTCTATTATATTTTTTTCCAGAGGAATGCAGCTTCTTATAGGATGATGCCTGTCCTCAAATTACTGTGGCCTGGATCTGTTAAAATGGATCCTACTGAATCACTGCTTCTATTTCTTGTTTCACTCTGAATTTTCTTGCTGTAGTTTCTCCCCTCACTCACTTGTGAGCTCTCACAGAAAAAGGTTGCAAGATTTGAATTCAAATTTGTGTAGAACATTTGGTTCAAACATATTTAAAGTACTTTGAAAACTGAAGCTGAAGCTTGAGAAGATGCATGCCAAACACTGGCAATGGTTTTTAAAGAGCAAAACAGTTTTAAACCTCTTGTCATGGCTGGGGATGGTTGCAGGGGTGGTTTGGGTAAATCCAGTGGTTCTAATTCACAGTTGCAGAGCAATGCCATCATCTCCAAACAAACTTGCAACCTCTGCTGTGGCTAATGGGTAACCAGGCTGACAGCAGAGGCCCCACCCTGCAGTAGCTGTGCTGTTCTCACTGACCCTGGGAGCACCAGGGCTGTGCCCATCCCGCTGTTTACAGTGCACAGCTACTGAGCCAGCTGAAGGGCATGGCTGGGCACTGCTCCTCACAACACTTTCTTTGAGGTTTTGTGGGACTTTCATTCTGTCAGCAGCTTGTTTACCACCAATCAGTGTGCTGTTGGAGCAAACTGCAGAGGCCAGAGGGCAAATGCCTGTCACCACCAGAAAGCACATCAGAGGCACTCAACCGTGCAGTCCCTACCGGCAGCCTCTTGCCCTCAGGGGCTTTTGGAGCCTTTGCTGTTGCTGTGCAATATGATATGGCTGGATTCAGGTCAAGGAACTCTCTCAGAGGTCAGACCAGCCCCCAAGCCCTGCACTGGTTATGGAAACACACAGTTTCCATAACAAGCACTGCAAGAAAAGCAGGTGGGCGTGGGGTCTCAGTTCTGAACTGCCCCAAGATTTCAACAGGTTACAACAGGCACCAAAGGAAGGAGACGACAAGTCTTTCCTGTTGGTCTTGTTATGTTGCTGCCTGAATTACAAATAGAATTTAGACAAAACTTAAATCTAATTAAGGAACAGTTTGTACTTTGGCAGATTTTATCACACTAAGTAATTGGCCATAATGGCACTTCTGCAGCCCAAGCTGAGGGCAAATGATATATGCTGTAGACACATAATGAAATTTAAATAAATTATCCAAAAGCAGAACTCGTACTACAAGGGAACTAGATTATTGCAATAGAAACTCTTTCAGTCTTAATGGTAGAGTCACTGCTTTATTACATGGTATTCTTTACTGTAACCAATTGATTGGAGTCACTTTAAAAAATGTTGTGATTGCATGTCTTTAATTGCAGTCACGTATAAGGGAAACTTGTCTGCTCCTGCATTGTGATAATTTAATTACAGCCTGCTGGAAATAAAAGCCAAATGGCTGCAGCCATGGCAAAGTAACCTAGTGCCTGTAATTGGACTATATTTCACACAGATATGTTGCTGAATAAATTAAATAGAATTTGGCTTACAGTGTTCAACTCTTCAACTGACTCAGGTTTAAAAGACACAAATTATATACTTAGGGATCAAGATGTGAGCCCTCCTTCTCTTACCCTTCATAATTCAGGAGATATTTTCATGCAGAAAGAGCATGTGGGTTTAACTCAAGTGTTGGATGCATCCCAGATAAGTTTAATTTGTTCCATGCTTCCATCATCTTATAACCCTTTGCTCATCTCTCTCCACTTTGCCCTGCCTCCAAAGTTCCTACCTTTAAATCAAAATATGCATTTTACCTGTAAATCATTGATGTTGTCTTCTCTTCACAGCTGGTTTCTTAAATACCTTACTCCAGCTGGCAGAATTTGCTTTTACATTCCACAGGCTTGTGCAGTGGGACTGGCTGGGAAAGATCTAGCAACCCACATGGGCTATCAGGCAGGTAGTAGGAACATTCTGGCTCCGTTCCCAGGTTTCTGCCAGGTGAAGACAGCGTGGGCTCCACGGTGCTAAGCGAGAGCAGCTCTGCCCCTCTCACCTACCTGCAGATTGGCTGCCATGTCCCCATTAGCAGGGCTGTCCTGGTGTTGACTGTCCTCCCATATGGCCTCTGACATCTGCTGGGGACAGGAGGACCTATCCTGTCTCACTCACAAAATCGGCTGGGACTCCCTGTAACCTGCCCAGGTTGGCTGGAGTGGATTGTTATGGTTGCTTCCAGCCCTCAGTGAGGGAGGCAGGCCAGCAGCACTCAGGCAGGGAGAGGCGGCTCAGTGCCTGACGGAACGAATACCTGCCCTCCGAGTCCCAGAGCACAGTACAGGAGAGGTGGGAGATGGGGATAAGGATGGGGAAAGAGCTGGGTTTTGAAGTGGTAGGAACTTCTCTGCAGAGAGCTTAGTGGATGCTGGGAGCAGAGACCAAACCCTTGCCCCTCAAGGAGGGCAAACGTACCCATGCTCTCCGAACTGGGAGCTTGGCGGGACCTGTTATCCCTTTTGCATGCATGGACCTAGCTCTGAGAAAAGCAAGAACTGTACAATGGAGGGTCAAATGGGTCTTGTGACTGGGAGAGATATTTAAGGCCATGTGCTTGTGAAGGCAACACAGCTGGAGAAAGGTTTTACTGGAGAAAAGGTTTGCATGAGTGATGGACAGCTATCCTCTCCATATTACATGACTAGTACACTTTTCTGCTGACATGCCTTGTCCAGAGGCCAGAGGAAAGGCTCTGTGGAGAGACCTGGAGAGGCTGGATAGATGGGCTGAAGTCAACTTTAGAAAGTTCAATGAGGCCAAGTGCCAGGTCTTGCACTTTTGTCGAAACAGCCCCACACAGCACTCTAGGTTTGGGGAAGAGTGGCTGGGAAACTGCCTGGCAGAAAAGGATCTGAGGGTGCTGGTCAAGAGCCAGCTGACCATGAGCCGGAGTGTGCCCAGGTGGCCAAGAAGGCCAATGGCATCCTGGCTTGTGCCAATGGCAATAGTGTGGCCAGCAGGACCAGGGCAGGGATTGTCCCCCTGTACTCAGCACGGGTGATGCCTCACCTCGAGTGCTCTGTCCAGTCCTGGGCCCCTCACTATAAGGAAGACACTGAGGTGCTGGAGCATGTCCAGAGAAAGGACTCAAATCTTACTCAAAGGGTCTAGAGATTGAGTCATATGAGGAGCAACTGAGGGAGCTGGGGTTTTTTAGTCTGAAGAAAAGAAGGTCTTAAGGGGAATCTTATCACTCTCTACAACCACCTGAAAGGATCTCTTCAACTTGTGTTCTACAGCTGCCTGTAGCAAGTTGGGGTTGGCCTCTTCTCCCAGGCAACAAGTGATAGGACAAGAAGAAATGATCTTAAGATGTGCCGGGGGAGGTTCAGGTTGGACGTCAGGAAGAATTTCTTCACTGAAAGGATAGTTAGACATTGGAATGGACTGCCCAGAGGCCACCATCCCTGGAGGTGTTCAAGAAACTGGATGTGATGCTTAGTGCTATGGTTTAGTTGACACTGTAATGTTCAATCAGAGGTTGGAGTCAATGATTTTGGAAAACTTTTCCAACCTTAATGATTCTATGATTCTATGAATGAAGAAGCCTATGTCAAGCCGTGTGCTGCTATTGGTTATGGTTTATAAAAATACTCATCCAGCTGTGTGATCTGGAGCATTTTATAGTCCACAAATAACCAGGCAATAAAGCAGAAGAAAGACCAGCACTTCCTTGAATAGGATGGCTAACCCTCAGGAAGGGGCTGGCACAAATCTCCTCTTCCTTTGGAGATGGAAGAAGGACATATTCTTGTGTGTCTTACACCAGGGGTTTCACTGCCTGTGCACGGTGAATTGGAGGGAGCATGTCCTGCCTAGAGGTGCTGGTGTAACCGTGGTGTGGACAGTGAAGATTTTATGGGATGCCTTAGCTCTCCAGTGTGTTATGCTTACTGCGATCCTGTAGTGACAGCACAAGGAAGAATGGCTTTTAACTGAAAGGGGGGCTTTTAGATTAAATTTAAGGAAGAAATCCTTTCCTGTGAGAGTGGTGAGACACTGGAACAGGTTGCCTACAGAAGCTGTGGATGCCTCATCCCTGGTAGTGGTCAAGGCCAGGTTGGATAGGGATCTGGTCTGCTGGGAGGTGCCCTCATGATAAGGGGTTTGGAACTAGATGATCTTTAAAGGTGCCTTCCAATCCAAAAAATTCTATAATTCTATGATTTTATGATTGCAGAGATCTCCTACAGTGCCAGTATTTGCATGTTTTGCTTGATCTTCTCTTCAAAAGGTTTTGACTCTTGTCCTGACTGTTCTGTGTTGGCTTTCACCTTGTTTCAGAGCAGTGATCTTTACTGGTTCCAGGCTTCTTTTTTTTCAAAAGAAAGCACTTTCAAAAGCATGAACATTACAGATTTGATTTTGAATTAAATATTTGCAAACTTCTGTGAACAGGTAGGACAGTTATTATCTTGAGAGGGAAATGTTTAGATGAGGCTGAAAAAAACCAAATGTTTTCCAGCACTGAACTTCATTTCAGATCTCATTTGAAGATATTATTTGCTTTCTCATGATGATAAGAGATGTGAACCTGGAGATAAGAGCAATTATGTACTGCATAATGTAATGGTGAATCAGGCTCAAATTGTTTAGTAAATATAACTTTTTAAATTATTGCATAACTGTCCTGTTTCTCTACCTGAAGCTTTCAGTATTTGGCATCTTCACATGAACGACTTTCAGTTTATTTTTCATAAACAATCCATTCTCCTTAACTCTTTCTGGTATAAATATTGTAACATCAGCCTTGAGTGTGAGCATTAGTTTTGGACTCCTAAATGCCTGAGTAACAGCTGATATGAGCCACCACTGTTTACACAAAGGGTTGAAACTGCTGTTTGCCATGTGACTGGGTACCAGATGGGTGTTAATTTCTGTACTCTGCATCATGGAAACTGTACATGTTACAAAGGGCATATAGAAACCAGGGCTGTGAAGCTGTATGTAGTCAGGAGTACCAGTTTATCCCTACACACCTGGATGAAGGACTTTCTGCATTTTATTTATGAGTTCCTGTCAATGTATAAGAGATAGAGATTTTTTTTTATTTTTAATTCATTCTTTGAGAAACAATTTTCTGCTCTGGTATGGTATTTTGGAGTAAGACTAAATATTGTTCTGGCATTACAATTCAAATTCTATTAAAATGGCATCATTACTTGAATGCTTCATCTCAGGTTTAGTGTTTGTAGTTCAGGAAAAGATTTTGAAAAATTATGAGTAGTTGGAAAAGAGCTTCAGGAATAAATGAAATACTGGGAGATGTTGTGACATGCCTTGCAAGACTTTGAGGCTTTAGAGATTCTTTCTGGTTAGTTTGTTTGAGAGCATATTTGAACAGAAACAGGTGATAGCCATGATCCCAGTCATGGGAAGAGAGCCCTGGAATCAGCATAGCTGAAGCTTTGACAATCCAGGGTGGCAGTAAAGCACAAGTATTTCTTTATGAGAGTAGGTACCTACTGAAACCCTTCCAAGCCCTGACATTCTCCTGCAGCAATCAGTGAATAATTCCTGCTTCTCTGTCTCTTCATCCACTGATCACATAGGTATTCCTTCTTACTGTGACTGGAGCACCAGGTGATGACCCTGGGCTCTTTCTGCCCAGCCATAGGGGAGAGATGAGAGATCATTGTATCCCTGTTCCCTTGAAAAATCTGAAAATGGAGAAAATTTTCCCCTCCACCTCTTACTGGTGAAGAGACAGGAATATAAAGAGATGTACTGGGCTAGGAAAGCATCACCCAGAATGGGAAAAGCAGAAAGAAGAATTGCAGTTAATAGGGTCTAAGAATCACAAAAAACCCCATGCTGTTGCTGCACCAGCAACAACAGAACAAAGAATGTATTGTGCTGCCCACTTTTATCATACAGAGAGCAGTGAAGCTATGCAGCAAAGCAACTGCTGTCACACAATGTCAGCAAGAAAAGTGTCCACAGCACAGCGCTTGTCAGAGTGTGACTGCTTTTCAGGTGTGACTGTGCTGTGCTATGTAGTCTCCAGCTTGCTTCCAAAATACAAATACCTTAAGGTGATTCAGTTGTCAGAGATTGCCTCCTTCTGTCAGAAAATAAATGGGATCCCCCTGCTACATTCCCAGCAAAATCTGATTGCTTTTTTCTCCTTGGAAAGAGATTTTCTTAAATAATTTAGTTATTTCAAATTCTTTGCTCAAATTTAGATGTTCCTTAGCATTATTTTTACACAAATTCTATGTGTTCCACTGTGTAATCTCCCTATAAACAGTTTTGAACAACTTTCATGCTGTGCAAAGAATGACTTTGAAATTACTCTTGTCATTGTGTTTTGGGTCCCTTATAACTGAAGACTTCAAAGATGTTATCTGTCAGATTGCCAGATTCCGCATTGACTGATACGAGGTTTTCAAAAGTGTTATGGGCATCAGTGGGAGTTGGATATTAATTGCCCTTGATTCCCCCAATAAATATCATTTGACTTTATTAGCCACATGCTTCCCTCCTGCTGTGCTGCTCCCTCTTTTTTTCCAACAGAAAGAGGTTATGCTTGCAGCTGAGAGATTTTAAGGACCTACCATTGAAATGCATTCCCCAATTGTCATCAAAGTGATTTAAAATATGCATGAAACACATGCATGTATTTTCATTCACACCCACAGTTTTTTCTTTGGCAAAAGCTTTCCTTTTTCTTTTGATTCTGCGTAAAATTCCCAGGGTGCAGATGTCCTGTGAGCTTTGGCAGCTTAGCAGTTTTTACCACTGAAGCACCTACACCATGCGTTCTTCCGGCTATTCATTCCCCTTCCTGCACTGAACACTTCCTTCCTGCACTCAGTGGGAAACCCAGACTGCTAAAATGTGATGCCAACACCTCTATTTCTTTCTCCTGGTGTAACATCTTTGCCCCCATGGGAGTATCCCTGTGACTGCAGGACCTAATATGGAAGATGGGTGCATGCTGGATGGAGCCGCACCCTTCCTGTGCATGGCAGCTCTGCAAATCAGATGTGTATTTTCCAAAGATATAAGTTTGTTCCCAATTTATTTTCCCACGTTTTGTAATTGTTTCTTGGAGTGAAACAGCAAAATAATTGAAGGATGCCAAGAATACCCATGAGACCTTGTACAACAAGATAGGAAATGTTAGTCTTGGTGTGGTTTATTTGCAGCACCTTTTCTTTCTTTAAGATCTCATACTGTGTGAAGATTAGCTCAGGCAAAAAGCTAAGATTTCCCTGGACTACCTTTACCCTTAGGTCCTTTCACTGGAAAACAAGAAGTCTTGCATAGGACATCCTTGTTCAGCACAGTCACCAAGCACTGAGCATGTTCAGTGGAAGAGCAGATGAGGGTACAGATCTAGGCATGATGGTCTTCTCTTGTGAAACATTTCTTAGTCCTAAGCAGTGCCTGAGCCAGTCTGCCGGTGACTGCATATTGTAGGTGTCGGCATCTTCTTGATGTTTGCATATTCTTGGTGTCTGTGTATTCTTCCTCTCGCATGCTCAGCTGGCCCACAGGCCCAATGGTGTTTCAGAATGCCTGTGTCTTCCCTTATTCCCTCTATCGCTGCCTTTTTGTGGTCAAAAACCAAAAATGTCATCCAGTCAAATTTTGTTGGAAGCATTTGGAGATCACAGTAAGAGAAATCTTTTCTCCTTCAAGACAGCCAAGAGGAGAACAGGCCACCCAGAGAGGTTGTGCAGGTGCCGTCCCTGGAGATTTACAAGTCCCAGCTGGACACAGTCCTGAGAAACCTGGTCTGAAATTAGTGCCAACCCTGCTTTGAACAGGCAATTGCACTGGAGGCCTCCTGATGCCCCTGCCAACCTGCTTGATTCCAGGAACTTTTGATCCTCTGAAGTCTGTAAAGGGTAAGATTAAGTCATCATTTCAAGAGTGAGAAGTATCTAAGTGTCCTACTGCTTCAGGAAAGACAGAGCTTGATATATAACAAAGCTACCCTATGCTACATCCAATCCTTTCCACAGCCAGAGAGTTTTGTTTACCAGCCGGGCTTGTCTGTTCACTCACTATTTTTCATGAGGCTGCAAAACCAAAATTTTTAGCTGAAAGAGCTTAATTTTTCTATTTTATTAGTCCTCAGTGTTATACAGTCCTTTATACTCTTTTTTCATACCTAGGATTTGGATATGTATGGCTGTGTGCATATGTGCGTGTTTGGTTACCCTGAGAATTCACATGCAAAAAGTAGTCTGTATTTAGATAGAAATTTTTATCCTGTAATTATTCATTTGAGTTGAATTGTGGTCTGAAAAAATATTTCTATTGTTTAATCTAATTTCTGATTAGCAAATTCTCAGGTTAGTTTTTAATGGGAACTTTTTTTTTCAGGCCTGCACTGTGTTAATTCAGTGTAGAACAGGGCAAAGGGCATACGCATGTCCATATGAGGGGCCTTGGGATCTGTTCACAGATTAGGTTGTATCCCTTTTCAGTATCAAAATACTTCAGTGTATTTGATTTGTTTGATTTCACAGCCCGGATTCTCATTCCCTGCAGATTCTTCTTCAAAATTAAAGAGGATTTGGCTCTCTGGTTACACCCCCTCCAATTGCTGAGAGCTTCCACCTTCTTGATTGGTCAGTTTTGAGCTGCTGGTCTTACTGCTTTGATCATGCGTGCCGTAACTTTGGGAATTACAACTCCAAACTCTTTTTTTGTTCATCAACCAGAAGTCTGGGTGATTGAATAATATTTACTAAAATACTGTCTTTCATTCATTTTAACTGAGAATACAGACTGAAAACCTGAGGATGGAAATGAGCAGAGACTCCTTCCACCAAGGGTCCTTATGTCCCTGTAAGCGAGGATTTTGGCCAGCGGGGCAGCACTGCATCCGCTCTGGGCTGCTGGTGCTGATGGACAGTAGATGTCACTCTTGCCTAATATTTAGAATCATGGACTAGTTTGGATTGGAAGGGACCTTTAAAGGTCATCTAGTCCAACCCCTCTGCAATGCATAGATCGGGTTACTTAAAGTCCCCACTCAAGCTATCCTTGAATGTTTCCAGGGCTGTGGCATCATCAGCTTCCCTGGGCAACGTCTTGGTTTCTCTACTGAAATGTTGTATCCTTGGTTAAGTGTGGATGGGTGTGAAGGAAGAGTGACTGCTGATCATAATTGCTACTGAGTGAAAACTGTGTTTTGCGATAAAAAGATGTCTACATAGAAAATCATAGCTTTTATAGAATCACAGAATGGTTTGGATTGGAAAGGACCCTGCTGTGGGCAGGGACACTTTTCAGCAGATCAGTTTGCTCAGGGCCACATACAGCCCAGCCTTGAATGCTTGAGGCATGGAGCATCCACAACTCTGGGCAACCTGTTCCAGTGCCTCACCACCCTCACAGTAAAGAATTTCTTCCTGATATCTAATCTAAACCACCCTCCCACAGTTTAAAGCCATTACCCCATACCCTATCGCTGCATGCCCCTGTAAAAAGCCCCTCTCCAGCCTTCTCATAAGCCCACTTGAAGTATTCAAAGGCTGCAATAAAGTATGCTCAGAGCCTTCTCCTTCCTAGCCTGGATGTTGTACCTACACCTTGTTCTTAGTCCCTAAAGAAAGGTATATGGCGTTCCTAATGAGCTGTATATTTCTAGTGGGGTTTTGGTACACGGTTTTTTGTATTTGTTTGTTTGTTTTGGTTTAGCTTGGTCTTTGAAATGTGTGTTGAAAGCCTGCTAAATTATGCAGAACTATACATCTGGTCAAAAATTCGCTGTTTTGATGCATTGATCGGTGGAAACTTAAAAGTAAATTTGGGTACTGAGGGGCTAAAGGAGAATTTCTTGGCCATCCGTCTTATGGGTGAAGAACAAACTCTGTGGCAGCATCTGACAGTGGAAGGCTGCCAGCCCGAGCCATGCAGGCAAAGCCTGCTTCCTTTCTGCCCAGCAGCTCTCTGGCAGCTGTACAACCGCTTCATCACAGTTGTCCCCAAGCACCAAGGGCTGGAGCTTTCAAAAGGCTGCAGAGAACTTCCTACAATCGACAGCATCAGCATGTCACTCTTATTTTTTAGTAACGTGTTCAGAGTCCCTTTGAGACCAGTCCACTGGGAGATCAGACCAGTGTCCAGGCACAGGTAAAAAGCCTGCAAAATTGCAGCCTGTGGGAGTACCTGTACTGTTTGCCTTTTCTTCTCAGTAGGTTAAGAATCAGGTTCCCTGGAAAGAAATATTAGTTGCTCTCACAGGGATGACTGCTCTCACTGTACGTCACAGTACACTTCATTTTTTAACAATGTGGGGAAATCACAGTAATTTCTGACTTCCTCTAGAGATCTGGCTGGTGGTGTCCTATCAAAATCAACTGCTCTCTCAAACAGTGAACTTTTAAAAGGTTTTTCACATAAGATAATTTTCCTGCCAGAAAAAAAAAAACATCCATTGTTTTGATATAATAATTACATAACTGCTTCCATTTGTGTCTGGACCCCTAGAGTTTCACTGCACAGGACCAGAAGGTGTTTACAAAAAGAGACACCAATTTTCTTTATCATTAATGTCTGCTGTGGATATGCAATTTCAAGAGCAAGGCAGAATGGAAGAATTGCACAACTGGGACATCGTTTGAGAGAGATGCTGAAGGCGAGATTTTTCACAAATACACATCTGCCACAGATTCCATTCCTTCTGAATCCCACTTTATACCCACTCCAACAGAGATATCAGTCAAGCATTAAACACTTGTTTATAGAAGAATCTTTGAAAAAATGTCAGATTTATCAAATTAGCAGTGTTATTAATAACCCTGACAGCATTGTATGTCAGCCTGGCAGTTCTTAAATTTCTCCAGAGGAAGTAAATGTACACCTTCTTTCAGTGAGTTACATCTGCCTAATGGATAATGAAAAATTATGGTCGTGTGTCAGCAGAAAAAAAAGTAAAATTGTTGGAAAGTGTGTAAGTGGAATTAAACCAAAGAGTTTAGGTAACATAAAGGGAAACCTCATGGATTCAACCGTACATATTAATAGGGAATAGCAGTTAGCTGAAAAGGATCATCTGGAAATAGGGTGCCCTCGTGGGTGAGACACAGTGAACAACAACCTGCAGTGGCTCTGGATTAACTGGGGCTTATTTAAGAAACCAGAGATTTACTGTGCTTTCTGAGCCACCTTCTCCCTGGCTGACCCCAGCACCGTGGTCACAAAGTGTTGCCATCCATCTCAGCAGCGAGGGTGCTGCTGACCGAGGACGATCAAGCAGAAAGTCAGGTTGGTTCGTGCTGTGCTGCTGCTCTTCATTAACAGTCTCAGGCATTATGGGGCTGCAAGCAGTCTGGTCTCCTCCATCTTCCCCACTGCTGGGTTATGCCTGCAGGCCTGATACATGCTTTCATTTTTCCAGACTCCCTTATTCTTTCTGAGACTGCTGCTTCACTTTGGGAGCTCCTCTTACCAGCACCAGCTCTTCCTTGTGTCGAGTGGAGCCTAATTCTTGTGGTCTGAATAGTCCATGAGCAAAAGCACAACGTGATCAGCTTCCTAACTGTAGGGTTCCTCTCACATTTATTTGTTCATTGGAGGATGTGCCGTGTTTGTTCAGTTCAGGTGGGATGAAAATTTACAACCAGCACATACCAGTTGCAGCTGGCAAGCCACAGGCTTCAATTTGAG
>VZRN01003026.1:2010961-2023442 GCA_013397935.1 Dasyornis broadbenti
TTTAATAAAGCAGACACATAACTCTTGTTTCTCTTACTATTTCTTCTGCTTCTAGTGCTTCTCTTATAAACTACCAAAAGAAATTAAAGGAACTTGACAGCCTGATCTGGGCATTACAACATCCCATGCAGCATTTCACTGTGCACTGCTCTCTCGCCCATAAGCCATGCTGGACTTCCCTCGGTGGCTGTCAGGACACAGAACCAGCTGTTCAACTGTGTAACAGTGGCAGCACAGGAACAGCCATTCTGCTCACCACTGCCAGTCACATCCACCTCTGTAACAGGCATTGGGGTCTGTGCATGACACCGCTCTGTAAAATTGCTGCATGATGTGATGGTTGGCACCCACTGTAGTGTCTGAGCCCTGCCTGCCGGGGATAAACCCCATTAGTAATTAGTGCCCTGTCTGCAGGACAGCAGGATTTTTGGTGTGACAAAGACAGCTCTCCACTGGTTCCTAGTGGAAAAGAGCTTAAGGGTAGAAGCTGGCCCACTCATGCCTCCTTGCCCAACCTTCTTCAGCTCTCACAACCTTCTTCACCTAAATTCTAAAGCAAGAACATTCATCTCTAGCAAAGACCCGCAGGATAGCCTGGCTCTTGGGCACACCCCACATGTCATCACCCTCTTCCCCACAACCGCACACATGGAAATTCTCCCACAACGACTGCCTCCACACTTTCCCACAGGGAAACCTGGGCTCCGCCAGAAGCTTTCATTTCCTGCCTTTGCACCAACAGCAATGAGAAGAAGCAATACATCAGAAGGAGAAATGTTTCCAGTGGAGAAAGATCACATTACTGAGGTCTATTTGTGTCTCCTGCTGCATCATGCTGCCTCTTTCTCCTCTCTGCAATCACCTTTCCTCTGGGTCAGGCCCTACTGAAACCAGTGCACCGTCTTTGCTCTGTGTTGGGCACCCAACAAAGGGAACACCTGCACCTCCAGAAAGCCTACTGAAAACATTTGTTTATATCTACTCAGCACTGCCGCAGCCTCTCCTTGAGTACTACGAGCAGTTTTGGGCACCACAATATTAAACAGATATTAAGCTATTTCACTTGATCTTAAAACACTAGTGACTTTACCAACTGATGAAACCAGTTTGGGGTATAATTGGAGACAAGATACCAGCTCAGGTGTGGATCCCCTCACCACTGGCACCTAAACTGAGGCCAAAGGAATTTGGAGAGGGGTTTAGTAGCTGATCTTGTAGGGTCCCTGAAAAGTGAACACAGGCGCAGGAAAAACTATTTTTCTCCCTCGTCCTTTGACAGCAATAGTACAAATTCATGTGGTTTGGCTGATGGTCAGCTTAAAGGACAGCTTCAACCTGTAAGATAAACAGTGCTGAGGACAGGTATTTTTTCAGTGGATTTTAGATCAAATAGATTAGAAAAGCCTCTGAAGTTTGTGTTCTATATTTAATACTGTGAAATCTAAGCCACAGTAAATAACCTGCAGTAACACTGTGAGAGCTGATAAGGACAAAAAAGGAGCATGATTTCCTGATAATCGGAAAAATGCACATGTGTGCACAAGATGGGCAAACCTGATACTTATTAAATATTATCACAGATTTGAAGGATCCAAACAGAGTATTAGACCTCCAATGCGCCTGACTTTCCACAAATATACAAAAGAAAAATTCTACATCTTACGGAATTCAAATGTCCATAATGGCTGAATGAACTCCAACAGAGGCATGGAAAAATGATGCTGTTTTTTTTTTAAAGTAGTAGTTTTAGTATTGATCACATCTGAAATACACTGTGTGGGATTCTCATAGCATTTTCCCAATTATATATGTGTCTATATCAATGTATTCATTTAGGTGAATGGAAGACTGTATCTGTATTTGATACAGAGAGCCAAGACCATCTCCACTCTGCATATTTTTGCCACAGGGCTGTAAGGGCTGCTCTTTCTGCTTTATTTTTCTCATTTATTTCTTGGCCTCACCCTGGACATACTCCTTCTTCCGTTGCTTCTCTAATTATTTGATGAGAAAGCTGTCACATAAGAAATGACAAAATGTCCTTCTCACACGTTTTAAAATAATGCGTTACTGGCATTTTTAGGTATTGTTACTTGGGAGGGGAAAGTCTGAGGCTCCCTTACAGTGTTGGGGCCCAGAGGGAAAAAGAGATGCTAATTCTTGCATCTCTTTTGGACTGAAACACGACAGAGGTACCAAATGGTTTAGAGAGAAATGTTTTCTGTGACCAGAAATTTAAACTGAAGTATTCAGGGAACTTAAAATGAAAAGAGCAAAGCAGTTACAGACCACAGGCATCCCCCAGAGGAACACTGACAGCTCAGCAGGGGAATGCAGGATCTTTTGTGCTGGGCAACTAAATTCCACCCAGGTCTTTACAGGTTGTGCCTGGACCTTAGAAGTTTCAATCTACATTTGTTCCAGGACCCGCTCATATAACAGACTAACGACCTGTAAAATTTCAGTTTAAAATGCCTTTGGAGAGTTATAGTAAACATTTTAAAATGTAACTGAAGATACATTTCCAGTCTGCTTTTATTCTTACAACCCATAAAGTAGAAAGCATTTCATATAAAAAACCACTAAACCAAATGCCCTCTTCTCATTTTAATTTTACTCATATAATCTATAAACAATTTTATATCAGAACACTGTAAAATGTGAAGCCTTTCTGCTTCTTGGCTACGTTGAATTTCCAGAGTAGTATGAATTTCTAAGTCTAAGCTTCTGGAGAGAAGGGCTTACAAGAAAATGTTGATGCTTTCTTAACTGTTGTGCTCTGACCAACACTGCAGTAACAGAGAACACCAATAAAGTACTGCAGTGCTGTATAATTGTCTTATTAATTGGAACATTATTTACAGAGAGGCCTGCCTTCACAGCATGCACCTACTTTCTGAAATGCTCGCAGCACTCAGGACGCAGCAGGCAGCCAGCATAAAAGTTCAGTTAAAGCAACAGTAAAATAGCCATCCATATAAGTGCAAGTTAATGAATTGAGTCCTCCTGGCAGGAAGACTTGAATGTGAGCAAGCATTTTCAAATTTAAAGAGAGGTGACCTTAAAAGCCTGCCAGACCTCAAAGGTAATGAATCATTTATGATGGTGATGGTGGGGCCCTTTAATTTTTAGATGAAGAACACCCCAGCTCAGCTATTCTATCAAAATATGTTGTATGTACATTTTGACAAAGACTGTCTTTGGAAACCAGAAGGTAAGAAGGCAAACAACTCTTTTGAGTGTGCAGGGATCTACCTTACATTTAAATTAGCTCTTTAAATAGCACTGCACATACTAAATCCTGTGCAAGGCAGTTGTTTATGAAGTCCCTCTTTGAGTAAAGTTCTCCACAAACAATGAAAAAGAACTGCCATGCTCTCTCTATGCTTCTAAAAAAAAAAAAAAGACATTAGTGACAGCTATTCAACAAAGCATTTCATAATTTCAATGTCCTCATAAAATCCTTTCAGCTGGCAGAAGGGAAATTATGGTGCCTGTCCCTTTGCCTTTGCAGTGTCCAACTGACTTCTCAGCAAATTCAATGGGAAAAAAATAACAAACTAATACAAGGCATGCAGGACCAAGGCTTACTGCTTTGAAGGACAGTTTTCCCCAAGATTAATGTTTCCTTATCGTATATAAAGTAATGAACAGTTACTATGTCACTATTTACATTTACAACTTCAGTGCTAAGTTCGTGAATTGCTACATGGCTTATTCAGCACAGATACACAACATGGGATTTTAAAAAGTTTTGGGGCAGTCAATATTGTAATAAAATACCTTGCAAAATCCGTTTCATAATTTACTTACT
Source organism: Dasyornis broadbenti (assembly GCA_013397935.1). Classification (NCBI taxonomy): domain Eukaryota; kingdom Metazoa; phylum Chordata; class Aves; order Passeriformes; family Dasyornithidae; genus Dasyornis; species Dasyornis broadbenti. The sequence goes on from VZRN01003026.1 coordinate 2,014,776, forward strand.
AAAATATCTGATGATTACAGACTTTTGGACAGATTGCCCATATTGCTTAGGGCTTTCCAACCTATCTGAATGCAAAGCAGGAAAATGATTTCTGCTGTTAACACTGAGTTGCCATAAATCAGGCTTTCATTGTGGGATGTTTTGATGCGTCATTCATGATGCTACAACTTGCACTCATTTCTCAGAAGCTGAAGCCAGTTTCTTCCGTGGCAATTATATGGTATAATAGCAGCCTAGATCCCAGTTCATCTGCAATGAACATTAAAGCATTTTATGCCAGTTATTTGGTGGAAAACAGAGCACTCCAGTGCCTAATTTCATCTGTGGAGCTAGTAATTTCTTTTTTACTCTGAAAATGCTAAAATCAACATTGTATGTTTTTAAAATGTTTTCTCTGGTGCTTTGAATAAAATCAACTAGTTTGTGGTTTACAAAAAGCACCTGTGAATGTAATTCATCCCATCCATGTCTAGGTACCTATCTGAGACAGATCCACTTCTGCTTTCACCACTTGCAATCTGACTTCCACTGCTCTGCAGCTCATGTGGGCAGGGTCTGCCAGCATCCACCACCACCAAACCCCCACCAGCCTGAAGGGAAAAAGTGCCTTCTGATTCAGACAGCACTGAGATGCTGATAGGTTATAGGCACTACCAGTTCTTGGGTCCTCCATGTTCATTTCAGGAAAGTTACAGTGCTCCTGAAAAGCAGAAAGCTGGAGAGCAGGGAAATCCAGATTCCTGACTTATCTTTATTTCAAAGCCCAATTTTAATCTTTTTCCCCCCTCTACAGATTAGCTATATTAACTTCAGCATTCTAGATCACATTGGGTTGAGACAGACAATAGGGAATTTCAAACACTGGTGGCATTTCCTTGGCTCTCTGCCAAGTGTAAAACGATTACATATTGTTGCTAGATTTGTATAAATAATCACCAGCCTTCCTCTGAAAACCAATTGCACTCCAGTAGTGTTTGGAAGAGCATTTCAATAATTCTATGATCTTGCATTAACTAAGGCTGTAAATAGTATAATCTTCCAATAGAATCTGCCTTCCAAGTATTATACACCGGCATTACTTTTTTCTAAACAAGTATGCCTCAAGAAAGATTTTCCATGTCTCTATTTGGCAAAGGAAGTTATAAAAGACTTAAGAAAAGTCTATTTAACTTGCTTCAGTGAGGTAAGCACCGAGATTTAAGATGGCATAGAAATTAGTGTTCCCATAACATAGATGAGACCAACATCTATTTGGTTCATGGGCGAATCAAGTCACTAGAAGCTTACATTTCAAATGCAAACAACTGTGATGAAAGAAATGTTTTTTATGTCCCCATGCTGCCATCCAGTCCCAAGTAACAGAGATGACCCAGACTCAGGCCAGCCCATACCAGGCTGGATCCATATCACAGCTGCGTGTTGGGCTCTATTCTGGCACTGAGCCTCTTGTAGCCACCTTCTCCTGTTTCTTTCCTTAATCCTTGTCAATGACAGAGACATTTGCTGGCTGCTGCAAATATAGTCTTATTTCTTCTGTCATAAAGTCATGGAACAAAGTTTGAGTTACAAGTGTGAAATGTGAATTGCTGAAACCTGTGAATTCATAGTCATTTATGATTTCTGGAAGTTTCATAGGTTGGAGTTTTGCTTCTGGGTCCAAATGTATCAAAAGCTGTTTATGTTACCAAATGCCAGAATACACAGATGGCATCCATTTAACTGAGTAGGATTTTACTATTGGTTATGGACATTTCATGATATCAATCTGACAACTTCTCGAAGCAGCATTAATTTATTTTTTTTTAGCTCTTTTTTAAGGTAAATAGATGTTTGGCCAAATCCTTCTGCCCCGATTTTTATGAATTAACTTCACTCTAACTGCTTAAATATGAAGAGAATACTACCGGGTCTGTGATGTTTCATTTATTATTTTAGATTAAAAGCTCTTGAAAAGCCTAGTAAATTTAATCATTCTGGTAATTCCAAATGCAGCACCCCAGCCATATGCATGCCACACTGTACTTTTGGAAGAAAAAAGAAAAAAACCAACCTGCAATCTCCTCAAATGTAAAAGACATTGGAAGAAATAAGGACCACACCTCTATAGATGTGTTCTTTGACCTAGACTGTATTTATGGATGCAGGATATGGATTTAAACCAACCTGAAATTATTCTCCAGAAAGGCTGAACCCAGCCATCTCCTCCTTCAGAGAGTCTGGAAGTATACCTATGGAAGATGGCTGAATTTCACAGTGATCCCTGGAGCCTGGGCTATATTTAGAATAATAGGATTATGTTATTACAACTCTAGCTGTGATAGGGCTGGAGAAGGTTACTTAGACCCTGTGGCTACACTGCTAAATAGAAGAGAGCCAGGAGCTAATCCTCAATGCTGAGGCTGAGTGGTAATCACAGACTGATCCATGCTGCACAGCTCTTGTGCCTGTGACTTATGTCATCCCATGTGGTGCCTACGTGGTCCAATGGAAAATGCTTCTCTTCATGTGTTTTTGACCAGTTCAAGATGTCTGAAGTAATTTATAACCCGTGTTGCGGCATACCAGGATGGTGGCTTTGTAACATGAAGCTGCATATGTGTACGGCATGTGTGAGGGTGCAAAACTTGCTGGGATGGCGTTGGAAGATTGTGTCGGATGGAAGAAGTCCCAGCTTGTGCAATCTGCCCGTGCTGTCCTAGAGTATGTTCATTTGCACAAGTGAGCCCAGGCCCTGGTGAGAGCCAGGAGCTCAGCAGAGAAGTCCATCTCCCGTTGACTTCAGCTGGGAGTAAGATGCAGCTTACAGAGGTGTACAAGTCTCCACAGTTCAGCATCAGACTTAGTGTCTATTCTGGTGTCCAGAAAGCTAAAGAAGTGGCGAAACATTGGCCTTCCAGGTGCTGTTCCGGCCAGAGGATTGCACTTATGGGACAGGATTCTGAAGGAACTGGTTTGACTGAGGAGATTCTTGCATGCTGTGTGGGGCAAAAGAGGCACTGCTGCCTTCTAGAGGCAGGCAAAACATCAGCACTGAGGAGAAAGCTTTTGTACCAACTCTGGGCAGAGCTAACTGTGATTTCAGAATCCTGCAGGGACGTTGTGATTTCATCTTGTTACATGCAGTCACTTATGTTAGGAGAAGGAAGTAAACTACTCATGCAGGACACTCTGCAGCCATTTCCAGACCAGCAAAGGCAATTCCCAGGGAGCAAAGGGGTTTTGGTAGCATTCCCAGATATTTCCAATGAGCAGCACAGCACATTGCCAGCAAGTTCCTCAGCAAACCTAGCCAAAGCTCTGTTATTGATCTCGAATGTCCTCTCCTTTTCCCAGCAAGACACTGGAAATAGCATAAGGCTTTCCAGTCACTTGGCAGTGCAGCCTACAGACACAGCAGGGAAGTACCATGGGACTCATCACATGGCAAAGACAGATGGGCTCTTCCTGCTTTTTGCCTCCCTTCCCTTTGCCTGTGCTGACTTGAACACCCTCTCTTTCTGTGGCAGACTAAGCCTCAGGGATATTGCATGTCTGCAGTCGGTGGCATTGACACCAGGACCATGCCAGCTCCTCCAAGCTAAAGTTTTGCAGAGAAACTTGTCTAGCTGAATCCTATAATCATAAAATCATAGGATCATAGAATATTCTGAGTTGGAAGGGACTCAGTAAGATCTTCTCACACGAAGTCCCACATTTTAGGTGCAAGATGTGAAACAAGAATTTGAGATACCCACCCTGGGGTTTTAGCATCTCCATGCACAACCAAGAGTATGGTGGATGCTGTCTTGGGCTTGTCCCTGAGTGTCTTCCAGTGTGGAGCTGGATGCCAAAGGCTACCCATTGGTGCTGAAGGAGGTGGAGGCTGAGTTACAATTTTCTGAGGGATTGCTCTAGGTCTCAGGTAGGGCTGCCTGTCTCAGTGGCATGGAGTATGGGCCACTGTGATGGAGATAACACTCTCATACTTATGATAACTTTGGGACAATTACATGGGAAAGACCTTCTACTCCATCTCCTGATGAAAGCATGAGGTACTGAAGTTTGATTCCAAAATAATTTGGACCTATCATGCTAACCATATTTATGCTGCAGCTATGGACCAAGACTAAAGTGAACACTGTTATCTTGTTTCTTGATACTAATTCCCTCCTCTTTTTGTCACTGATAATTCTTTTCTTGATCACTGCTATGTGGCTGCTGCAAGGAATTTAGGGAATGCAAATAAAGGGGTGTTTGTTTGTTTGCCTCATTGCTGCCTTGAGGCACTTCTCTTGTGCTTGGTGCCCACCACTGAAGCCTGCTCTCCACCCCCTGGGTCTCATTTCCAGATATGCTCTCTGGCCCCAGGAGACATTTTGCATGGTTTAAAAATTAGCACTCAGTCTGAAGGTGGGAAGGTTGCCAGCTAGTCAAGCAGCACTGAAGTCATCCCTTTTTCACTCTGCCTGGCTCAGTACTCCACCTTCCAGGAGCAAATGATACACTCTCATTTCCAGTGTTTTTCCTATTCTTGTCTTATTGACCTGAACTTTCCATTGAATTTTATTCTTACTTGTGTAGAGCACTGCCCTGCTACAACGAGATGCAGGACTCTACTTTTTTCTTTCTGTTTGGTTGTGTTTGCTTTCTTAAAATTTTAATTTAATCTTTAGGAACCTAGATGACTAGAAGGAAATAAGGAGGTGAAGGTAAACACAGGGCTGATGGACACTGAGAAGGAAGATTAGGGATAGCAAAGAGTCAGATTAGCAGACAGCAGCCAGAAGTCAGCTGATGCATGCATAGGCTGTTTACTTCACTGCTGTCTGGGTTGTGCGAAAGAATGAGGTCATGAGGTGCATCCTCTGGGCTCTTCACTACTTTTGCTTTGCTTATGCAACCTCTAAGTCAGTTTAATCTCTGTAAGGGCTTTCTCTGTTGTCTAGTGGTCATTGCAAACCAAAGAGGGTGACTAGGAGGCCATGCAAGTCCCTACATAACATATTTAATCATTATTTCCTCTAATGCAAGGCTTACAGCTATGGGCCTGCTTTCCATTTTATGCCCTTGGGCCACATATAATCCTTTGTATTGCAGGTGATATTCGGGCATTTAAATTACAGCTCTCTATCCTGTCCTGCAGACTGCAATGACTTTCTTGGCTTTAGAATATTTGCTGTCCAGATGGTTCCTGTCAAGTAAGAAGCAAGTGGCGTCACTGACATGTGGTTTGCCTATAAATTTCTTCAGAAAAACAGTAAAATATCAAAATGTTCTTAAGCTTGATGGTCTGTATTGTTAAAGGGCATTTCAGTCCTAGGTAGTTTACTAATCTCTACGGGACCTGGGAAGAGAGAGCCTTGAAAAAGTCTCTGCATAGCTTGAAGATATCTATTTCTGATCTTCTTTCCCCAAAGAGCTACCACAGACCTGATGAGCTTAGCTCCCACCTCAAATAATTGGCATTATTTCTTCTCCTTTCATTTAAATCTCTCTTCAGCATTCCCTCCACTAGATGGTACTAGGGACACACATTTTTATCTTCACAGACTTTCCCAGCCCTGATAACCATAATACGAGTGTCCCTGCATATAGAAGGAGAAAAGGGTCAGACTTTTTGGAGTGCAAGAAACTTCTGTTGAAGACCATTAAGCTTTAGCGATGACATACACAAAACTGAGCACAGAAAACAGGTGGCCTGAGCAAGTATAGCTTGTTTTGCATCTACAACAATCTTCAGTTGCACATATTGTGCTCAATTTTCCATGTTTTTGTTTTAATTTGTCCTCTAAGGGCTTATATAATTGAAAATATTGATACAGCAAACAAATTGTGAACATTATGTTAAAATTAGATCGTACCACTATCTCTGGCCAAATGTTTCCATTTAACAAAAAAATAATTAATTTTTCTGCCATTACCAACACATATATTATTTGCTGCTGTTTATGGCATCCAAAGCAAGGCAAACCTAACACCTATAGGTCATATAGCTGAATCCAGCAGCTCATTGGTGTCACTGGCAGCCAGTAGCCCAGTAAATGACAGTACCTGTGCACTTCACAATATTCATATGTGTTACACTGATGATTTTAGTATTGTGACTTTTCTACTTTTGGGACTTTTTTCAGTTGGAGGGCTGAGTAAGAGTGCAAAAAGATGAGTGACTCAACATATTCACAGTTGTACCAGGATTTTTCTGTCCTAGGCTGAGCATGGTACTCTATTCCATAAGCAATGTCAAAATCAAGATCTATTTGATTTGTAAGATCATGAGAGTGAGGTGAGTTACATTTTGTCATTTCTGCGCCAAGAAAAATAGAATTGCAATAAGGCTTGTACAACTTGTGCAGCAATAAAGGAGGAGGACTCCCAGGCTGTGCTGGAGACTCAGACAGCTCATCTGATGAGCACAAAGCTGTTGGAAAGAAAAAAGTGAAATCAGCACCTAGCTGTTAAGGCATGCTGGTATGTCTCTCAGACTTTTAAACCCAATAATCACTGAATTATTATTATGAAAAATTTGCAGCCTCTTTTCTCTGTGTGTGACTGGAGCATTTAAAGCATTTTAAATTTCTTCTCATATCCTCTGGCTGCAAGATCTCCCTGACCTCTAGAAAACCATTAGAAGAAAAAAAGGAAATTATAATGTACTTTCCACATTATTTATTTCTTATAAATCTAGAAGATTTTGTTAGTTATTAATGTTACAATAATCTATGACATTCCTTGGGAGGCTTCAGGTTGACAGTATTCATCTTTGGCCAAAGTGTATGTAAGAAAAGAAAAAGAATGGGATTTTCATTGATCTTGTTCTTTTAGTGTACACATTCCAGAATTCTATTACGGAAGGTTACTTGAGGGAAGACAGTTTGAGTTAGTTCCACCAGCAGCACTAAAGCAAGATTAATTTTTCCTTCTGTTTTTCAAAACTGGTACCATTTTCATGCGTGTAAAGAGCTTTTCTGCATGCTAACAACTCTTTACTTTCTAATGAACCTATGACTGACAGAAAGTTGAGCTTTTCTTTCCTCCCACTAATACCGCCATTGTATGTGTCTTGTTAACCGGTATTGTGTATCAGTCACAAGCTGACTCCTTTGTGCCTTTGTAAAGTATCAATTTAGTCAGCATTATCTGCTGGGGGGACAATGTAGCCGGTAAACGTGAACACAAAAATACTGTAGCGTTATAAGCCCCGAAAACACTGGTTCAGGAGGCATGGAGCCCGGGAGATGGTGAGGCCGCGGCCGGAGGGTGGCTGGCCATCAGCAGCTGGGCACTGCGGGGTCCGAGGGAGCAGGCAGGCAGCCAGGGCTGGACGGGCTGCAGGGACAGGCCAGGGAGCAGGAGCGGCCGGGAGCTCGGGCAGAGTCTTCATGCTGGCTGCTGGTTGGGTTGCTTGGCTGGAAAAAAAACTCTGCCATCCAAATCTGCCTGCCAACCTGCCTGTGGCTTGACTATGCTGATATTTGACCGGACTGACACATTCCCAGCGTCTATTTTCATTTTTGCCTGGTCAGGCTTTTCCAGTAGTAAACTGATTTCTCTGCATTAACAAAACAACAGCAAAATGTTGCAGCTCAGCCGCTGGGCCCCGCACTCCACGAGGAGTCTGTGGCTCTGCATACCTGCAGACGCGAGTTAGCTTCCCGCTAAGTCCAGGTAGACTTTAAAGGGGAAGGTTGAACCAATGTAGTCTCTCCCTTCATGTCTTCCTGTCTGGGCGATGGTCAGCAGAAACACCCAGCCCCCATTGCGCTAGAGAGGGGGAGGGCAGTAGCTCTGTGGGGTTTCTGTGTCTTTGGATGAAATTGTCCCTTTGTTAGTCCAAAATAGCTCAAATTGGGCAACTTTCCAAGCATGCAGTGAAAGACTTCTGTTTGAGACAGTGCTTAGAGAAGGCTGAGGGTGGAGGGCTGAAAAAGAGGTGCCTGACTGGCTGGGTTCCCACCGGAGTGATTAATGTAATGTTGCTGGGATTTTACTGCATTATTAATGAAGTGCCAGGGTGCCTGGAGCACTGGAAAAACATCTCAGAAAAATTATTACTAAAAATCTGAATTGGTGCATTGGATAACCTTTCCTATTACTTTTTTTTTTCTTGACCATAAGACCCCTTATCATGCCAGAGGAAGGCTATAAATAATAACCAGAGAGGGTAAGACTACACAGGCTGCTCCTCCCTCCACCTCCCCAGGTAGCGATGGCCCCACTGGCAGTGGGCTCTGGGTGCCAGACATCCACGGAAGCCGTGCCTGGGGGCTGTGCATGGGCTCAGGGAAGCACCCAGCCCCTCTGCATGCTTGGCCAAAGCCTGGGGGGGGACAGGAAGGTGATGCCTGTGGAGTTCTGCTTTGTGGAACTGTCTAGAGATCTGACAGGGAATAGTCTGTGCTGGTTTAGGGTTGTTGTTTGCATTGCTGAAGCTTGTGTCTAGGATGATCATTGTGAAATATCTCTATTCCCCCCCCCCCACCACCACCAAGTTGTTATCTCCTTTTTTATTGGCTTTGTCATGCATTTTTTCTTTTATTTTCTTCTAAATTCTTAACTCCTAGGATCCATATTTTAGTCATCTCTAGTAGCAACTGCGGGCTTGTTTTGAGGAGAGGATTTTTGCTGGTTTGTTTTTTTTTGGTGTGTTTTTTTTTTTTTTTTTTTTTTTTTTATTTTGTCGTTTTAACA
>VZRN01003026.1:2023454-2058740 GCA_013397935.1 Dasyornis broadbenti
TTTTTTTTTTAAACTGCTGCGCTTTAAACCAGCCTTGCCTGCCTAAAGCTTCCAGTTGCTAAGCGACTTTTCCCCTCCGCCCTTCCCGCAGCCCGGTTGCCATAGCGCTGCCAGCCTTGGCTATCAAGTAGCAGAGAGCAGTCATTACTCAACGAAAAAAACCCCCAACCCCACCAAAATCCAGGGCCGCACGGGCCAATCAACATTTTGTTTCCTTTTTAATTCATTTCGCCAGCCGGCGGGAGCATCCCTGTGAGCATCAGAGCCGCACTCGGCCTCTGCGTTGTTTCCTTGTGGAAGTTTTTGATTCAGCCTCTGCGTTAAACAGGACAGACTGCAGTGCTGACTCACGGACACCTGTGACGTTGGTCATGGCAGCAACAGATACTGGAGGATGTACTTTCCAAGAAGCTGTTTTGCGTACCTGTGCGGCTGGTGTCGCCCCCTCCGCGACTGTAATTCACCCCAGCGCAAGCAGGTGCTCCGCAGCTCCGTGAATCACGGCGCCGTTCCTTAGAAACCAGGTGATACGGGTACAGCTTTTATCTAGTGACATTTTTTAGCAACAAAAACATCATACCTACTTAATATGTGGTGTGCTACCATCAAAGACTAAAAGAATGCACACCGGTTAAAAATTAGCTTTTCTTTTCAAATGCACTCAAACAAATTTATATGAATGATCATATCCAGGGAAACAGAGAGTTTTCCATTTTTAAAAGCAAAATCGTATCCCTAGTGGCTTGGGTAAGACAAAAGTTAATGTCAGCCTAAAACATAATAAACAAGATGGAAAATCTGACATCTTTCTGCACTAAAATTGTGAGAGTTTTTGCCATCAGTTTACTGATTATCAGGCTTTACCACCTGAATGCTATAGCGTGATATGGTGGTCTGGGGTCTCTAGTGAGCCATGTCATCCATCGTAACCAGTGGGGAAAAAAAAATAAAAAGTGTGCAGGATTTAAAATATCTGCTAATAAAGAATTTGGTGGTATAGAATTACCTGTGTGAGAATATAAATTGCATGAATTGACAGTAGGGGGAAAAATCTTTTCCACCAGTAAATGTTACAAGCAGCGGTTGAGTTGGACTTGGAATAGTTTCAGTTGTTCTGCGACTCTAGTGTCCATTAATCACAGCACCAGCCTCCACCTCAGGCTGTCAGTGTAGAGCCCCTCTTAACACCCAGGGAACTTTCTTCCCACGTTCTTGTAGTCGGTGAGTTATTGCGATAATAAATGCAGCAAGGAGCTAGACTCTGTGTCCTTACATGCCCTTCCATTTATCCAATCCAGCATCTGCCTATTTGAACAAGTGCATCAGATACAGGCAGCGTGCCAGCTATTAAAATGTTAAACCTACTGCCATGGAGCTGCATTGTACATTTTGTTTTTCCCTTGTCCTTGAAAAGGACTCACTCCTGAACTAATAGGAGTGTGCTTAATGGCTCCTTGTCTTAAATTCCCTATTTACTCAACTATCTCTTCTCCGATTTGGTACTTTGTATTCCCTCTTTTCATGCTATTCTTGGGAACATTAAATACCATTGTGCAAGGAAGGTCATTTAAGAAACAACCTTTGCCAGCTGTATGGAAAACTGATTTCAAAGGCCATTTCTGCTCTGATGAAGCATGCAAATCAAATGTTTTGAGGTGTGGGAAAAGGATTATTATAAAAGTCTGCTGTTTAAAATCAGGATGCTTTTGTTCGTCTTAGGAGCTGACATGACATACCTTCAGCTGGAGGCCTTGGTGCTGTGATCAGATATAGCTTAAGTTTCAATAAATTCACAATTTTTCACTACAAGAAAGGTGGTTCTCAGCTTTGCTTTCTTTTGTTCCAAAGGAACTCAGGACTCAAGAACGACTGTCTTCAATAAATTAGGAATTAAAGGTCTACCACAGACCACAGACCTTTTTGTCCTGGAAATATTGATTTAAGGGAAAGTATTGCCAGATTTATTAGGTGAAGATGCTTGCATAATCATGGAACTTAGGTGACGAACCTTATTCTCAATTAGATTGCTTTAGCTCTAGGCTTCATTTCATGCAGAAGAGAAATTACTGGAATAAAGGTTAAATATCCAAATCAGAAATATTATTGCCTGTGTTCCTTTATGTTTGAAAAGGTAATAAAACAAATTGAACATTAACCTAGTAGGACCAAGGCATCCCTATTTGCATGGTTTTGACATCTGAATTGGGCAATAACTTCTCCATGTTGAAATTATGCAATGGTTGTTAGTCAGTCTTTCATTTCCTCAAGCATTTGTGCACAGATTACATCCGCATATTATATTTTATTATGACTCATTAAAATGCTAATCGGCAAAAGTACACTACCACCATTCCAGGAGAGATCTACATTGTTAAATGGGTCTCCATTTTGATACCTTTCTCATGCAAACACAACACATCCGCTGAAATCCACATCAACAGCTTGCTGTCGAAGAATACATTGTTCTCTTTGAGCACTGCCGGTCTCCTTGTACCTATTTCGTGCTTCTGATTCCTTTCTGGTTTCTTGACCTTTTCTCCCTACACCCACCAACCTGTTCTCAATACAAAATCACTGTATCACAGTTAAGGTGCTTCCATGAAGCTGCCTCCTCTGCTGTCTGATTCCTATCCTTCACCTATCTGTCACATACCCCTGACTTTTTTCTCTGCTGACATAAAACCTTTGATTTCTGCTTTTCTACTGTCAATTCCAGGTATTTTTTTTCGTATTCTGGTATTTTCTCTTCCTCTCTGACTCTTGTCTCTGATCCTGTACTAATTTGTCTTCACTACAAAGTTCCTCCGCACCTCTTGTTTATCAAGAATTGCTTTCACCATCCATAAATTCTGAAAGTCAAGATATCAATTTGACCAAATTGTGCATTGTCCTTACAGCTATCAGACAGGACATTTAGTTTCTCCCTTCAGACTTTTAGTAATGATAACTTTACATCAGCAGAATTTCTGCTTGGCTGAATCTTAGTTACTCTGATACTAGAATTACATTCTGGAAAATTGCTCTTTATCACCAGATCTGTGTTTATCCTGTTCCCTTGTTTTCTACCGTTGACCATACTTAGACATTATATGGATGATGGCCTGAAAATGAAGGAGGGTAGGTTTAGATTAGATATCATGAAGGAATTCTTTATATAAGGGCACTGAGACACTGGAACAGGTTGCCCAGAGAGGTTGTGGACTCCCCATCCCTGGCAGCATTCAAGGCCAGGTTGGATGGGGCTCTGAGTAACCTGCTCTTGTGAAAGGTGTCCCTGCCCATGGCAGGGGGGTTGGAACTAAATGGTTTTTAAGGCACCTTCCAACTCAAACTGTTCTATGATTCTACAATTCTATGATTCTATAATTCTGTGATTTTACAATTTTCCATACTACTCAGATTATTTATTAAGAAATATTCATATCCCTCTGATAAAATTACTGTCTTCTACTTCCCAAACCTTTACATTAAAATCTAAAATTTTCACACAAATATTCAAAGACATTTTCCCTTGCTTAGTAAAAGTTAGTGAGAAGGAATGTCCAGTTTTAACTCACAGTGCAGTCTATCCTGTTCAAAGACAACACTGTATTGGCAGGAGGAGTAATTCCTGTCTTTCAGCCCTACCAGAGTAATTATGTCCCCTTCCCTTGGACTTTGTATCAACTCACTTCTTTGTGTCACCGGCTTATTTCCTTGTATTCCTGGAGCCTGGGGCCACTGGAGCTGTATTTGTGTACTTCTCTGTGGTTTTATTTGGACATCGAATTATATGAACTTAGGTCATGGCTTCAAGAAGCCCCAGGTTTATCTGACCATGGACAGCAAAAGCAAACAATGGTAAAAGTCGTAAGAAATAAGAAAGCTGGCCTGAGTAAAAGAATTACTCTTACTCTCACCTGATAACAGAGCCATAGTGGGGATTAGTTGAATCTGGGACTGTCATGACTTAGTTTAGATAGTTGTGACTGAAGAAGGTTGAGGCATTCTGGCTGCTTTCAAAATAAATATGTCGATCATCTGCTCTCATCGGCTCCCACTCCAGTTGGCTTACTTGAGTTTTTTAAAAGTAGCATGTCTGTTTGTTGTGCACCTGGTGCAATTCTATTTTTGTGCTACTATGAGGCATTTTATCAAGTACATAAATCATGCTGAGTACTGCAGTATTTTGAGCATGTGTATGTGCATGTAATTCTAACACATAGCCTCAAAGAAAAACCTTTGTCGGAATTATAGACCGCTAGATATTCATTATTCATCATTGTTTGTATTCTGTCCAAAACATTTTATTATCTTTTTAGTCTGATAGTAGTTTTCTAGACCACTGTGCAAGCTTTCATGTTATGTAGCAGTTAATCTCATCCCAAAAATGGAACAACAGGCTTCTTTGTCTACCCAAATTCACACTGTTTGCTGTTAGATCTAATCAAAGAAAAATAAACACCATTCATTTTTATCCCTCTATTTTTCCTTCCAGTGTGCTCTCCAAATCCATATATACCATATATGCAGTCCATATATACCAGTGGAAAATGATAAATAGAACACATGCAGAAGAGGTTAAATTCTGGTCTGAAACAACTTGTGATAGGAAATAATAATATCCTTTAAGAGTAAATGAGAGAAACTCTGGCATCTTGTATGGATATTTTGAAGGTCTGTCTGCCATGCATGAATGCTCAGATTTTGCTGTGATGGAGACCTTCAGAAATGAGTGGTTAGATAAAAATCAGGGTCTATCCTTTGTGGGTTTTCTCCCTAGTTTTGTTTAAGCTTTGTCCATGTGGTTTTTTCTTCTTAAGTAATAAACATGTAATGAGGCTCCTCTTAAAATGATGGCGACTTTAGGTAAGAAGTTTTCTGAGAGCATTACAGGACAAACTTTCTAATCCTTGTCTTGAAAAGTGAATAGTTAGATCCATCAGCATCTGTTTTCAATCCCTTACTTCCATGCCTTTCAATTGAAGTTACCTAAGTAGAATTCTAATTCTTCCCTCTACAGAGAATAAAATGTAATAGCTTATGGCTTCAGAGGTAAATGTGTTTTTGTTGCTGTTGCCATGTTTTCATCTCTTGTATAATTCCTTTATTTTCTCCTTTTTTGTTTGTTTTTCTTAGCCTAATTCCCTATTCTCCTGTAGATTTGTACCTCAGATTTTAGCCAGAGGCATAAAGTGCTTCTCAAAGAGTCTCTTGAAACTTCTCAGTCCATTCCATGAAATCAGCATGAATGTTCTTGTCTCATGGGACTCCTAGAATAGATAAAAGCTTGCAAGGGCATCTACAAAGTGAAAAACCACAAAAAGGAAAAATACAATCAAGTTGACTACAACTCATCGTGCCTTTTTACCATGGGTGACAGACCATCCTCTTATCACAGAATCAAGGCCTCCTCAGTCCAGTTTTCATTGAAGACAGAGGAATGTTTTCCCTGGACTTGGCTCAGGGCTGCATCAGTGCCCAGCACTCTTCTGCAGTACTTGGCATTGAAGCAAGCACTTAAGTACAGACAGGCCATGACAACACCCCAAATCACTATTACTGTATGATTCTTTAGGGCTTTTATTACTTCATCAAAACTATAAGACTACAGGTTATATTTTTCAGGATGCCATGCACACCATGCAGCCTAACTCCCAGTAAAAATAATTTGGACTTTCAAGTCAGGTTAATGCAGAAGGGGACAATTTACAGAATTTTGAGATGTGATTTACAAGCAATATTATTTCTCTTCTTCTTTTCAGTCTTTCTGTGGTTCTAAGTCACACTATTGTCATCTTGTACAACTCCCTTAGGGCAAGAGGAATCTCGAATTAATTTAATTTGGCCTTTTAAGATCTATCTTCTGTGGAAACCACCATTTGCACAAGTAATACCAAACAGCAGCCACTTACTGTTAATACAGGAAGCAGAACTAAAATGTATCATCATTATTAAATAAAATTTATCTGCATTATTTACAAGCCTGTAAATAGATAATAAGCTTTTCATGTCCCTGAACCTAGTGTCATTAGGCCATGATGTACAGTGACAATCAAGCTTCGAACTATAAGTTAGGTTTTGGTAGAAGTTCAGATGCTTCAGCATCAATTGGGAGCCTTTGATGACCTGGTAACAGAGCATATGGAATACACAAAAGCATTCCAGAACAATATACCTTTTAATATCACTGTTCCCCTCCCCTTGCCCTGGAAAACCTTTCAAGGAGCCTTGGTTGCATTGTTCACACATCACCCTGACCTGGGCATGGAGGCTTTTTCATTGTGTTCATTTCAGGAGTTCTTAAGGTGCAGGTGACAATGGGATGTTAGGGAAGGTGCGTGTAAGGCCTCTGTCTGCAGTACGTTCTATAGGGAGCCTGGGCAGTGACTAAAGACATCTTGGAACAACAGTTCAAAGACTTGGATAGCAGAAATCTCAGAGAGGAAATTTCTGTTTGGGAAAAATTCATGCCATGTCATTTTAGCTACTTTACTGAAATACATGAATGACCATGCAGATTTTTAACACTTCCCATAATGGTATCTCCACAAAGGAGTTCATATCTCAATAGGGCAAACCCAACACCTCTAGAAGGCTGTCTCCTTCCACTTTCCCTACAGGAACCATGGGGAACTAAGCTTCCAGTGGAGGTGCTTCATTTAGATGCTTTCAACCAGACACTAAACTATTTTGAGTTTGGTATACAGAGGAAATGGCTTAGATGTTGAACTTCACAGTTTGCAGGAGATCTAGGACAAACTTCTGCTGTCTTTCAGCTAACCAAAGTTGTATCTTCAAATGGAGGGAATAATGAGGCTTCCTCCCCGCATTCCCTATAGTAAGTGATGAAGAAACATATTTTTGCTAAACACTGAAGCAAATCAATATGTGGTCTGGCACTGTTTAGTTCAATTTTTTTTCTCTTTAGAACTTGTACAACAACTGCCACACTTCACATTCAGCAGAATAGAAAAACCTGGAGAGAACGTGCCTGTGGAGAGGAGACAGGGATTGTTTATGCACTTGAGTACACGCTGTGTGCACAGTTACATACATCACCACTGACCGCCGCTCCTGTAGGAAAAGTGAATCACCACTTGTGCTCAGCAGCACAGCGGTTCAGAGGCAAAACCCAAAGGTTTTGTTTGTTGTTTTTTTTTATTTTCATTCCCTTGCCTAAAGGAACTATGTAATATACCGTCTAATGTACAATACTTTAGTATTTTCTGTCTTGTCAAGTTATGTTTTTTGGTCACGCATTTAGTGAGCCCTAACTGTCTGAAATCTCTCTGACAGAAACTTCCTTGTTCCTCTGCCCTTGCTCCCAGTTTGCCAGATATAAATCTTTCTAAAATAGCAGCTCTCTCCACCTCCACTCCCCATGAAATCTCTTTCTGTGATATCATAATTACAAAAATTAATGCATAGATAAGGAAGGACTGAATTCAGGTGTCCTTCACTCTGTAAAACTGAGGCAACATGTTAGTTTCACTACGTCCAGGGCTTTCAGAACTGTTCCAGCTATCATGAAACACTTTAACTTGCTTTAAATGTATCTTTTTAACCTTTGAAGACCTCCTACTAGCAATTGACAAACTACTTTCAACAGCAAATTAACTGTATTTGCAGCTCTTTACTGGCTTTTGGTTCAGAGTTTAGTAAACACTATCATGTCAAAGGCAGGATATATACTTATCTAGATGTATTTAAGAGAGTTTTCGAAGTGACTGCATTGAATGGAGTTTAATGTATTTATTCTAGGATGTTTCTGAAATCATAAGAATTCTCAGTAGTGAAGTTTGGAAAATGTGGTGCTGCTTCTGTACTTTAGCTTTGGTTCAATACCCTGCTGCTAAGATTTCTACCCCACCAGATGCTGCTTGGGGTACACTGAGCCAGGGCTGAAGTCCCATCCCAGCCTCAGCCCATTCCCAGGAAGGTGCTTGATGCTCAGGGCTGGGGCTGCCCCGGTGCTCCTGGCTGACTTGCTCCTGGGCTGGGACTGTGGACCAGCCCTGGCTGACAAAGCCCTGCCCTGTCACCCACACAGCTCAGGGAGCCAGCTCTGTCCCCATCATCCCAGCCCGAGGGAGCAGCCAGTCCTTCCCTTCTGGAGAGGCGCTTTATTTTTGTATGGGAGGGGCTGAAAATACACCCTGCTTGTCTTGAGAACATAAAACCAAGACAAACTTTCTTTGTAAGGTTATCTGAGGATTTCCCTCAACATAGTCCTTTCTGTAAAGCTACTGCATGCTCTATGCAGTCATCAGCTATCATTGCTCCACAACAGGTCAAAACAATGAAAACCAGTATTACTCACAACTTACACAGAGAATTAGGGTAATTCCTACCCAGTAAGATTCACTAGAAATACTGAGATAACTGCTGAGCCGGGTACCAATGATCTCTGTTAAAGTATGACCATTTCACATAGTTCAATGGGCACTGGAAATCAGCCGCTTTGAAGATGACACTGCTCCGATAATCTGTGAATTTCACTAGATTCAAAAGTCCAAAAGTAAAATGTCATTAAAAGGCATTCTTGTCAGGAGTGGATGTGCCGAGTATTGGAGGCACACTCACGCACTCACTCACTCCCTCACTCGCCCACAGATGAGAGAACAGAAGTGGCAAAGGAGTGCCAGTGGAAAAGTACGAGCAAAAGGAAGACACACAAATATTTTAGTTGGCAAATGTCATTTTGCACAGTATGAGTTCTTGTCAGACCTAGAATTTTGTATCAAAAGTGCTTTGGATCTTGACGAGCTGCACAGCTGGAACAAGTAGATGTAGACAATTACCACACTTTTGATAGCTCAAGGTCTCCTTCCTCTTCTATTGCTCTCACAATGGGTCACCAATAAGAGCTATGACGTTTGTTTTGGTTAGTGGGTTTGGGTTTTTTTCCCTTGTTGTAGCCATTTGGTAAAACCACAGCACTATTTCCCTCCTCCCGTGTCCCTGGCACTCTACAAAACAACAGGGAGAAGGCATAACAAAATAGCAGATGATAAAAATGTGAGATGGCCACAGTGGTGCAGTGGGAGCACAGAAGTTCAGAGGTACAGAAGAGCAGTGCAATACTCTGGGAGAAGAGAATACATTAATTATAGGGACAGTTTTATTTATCCAGTCTCATGTTCTCATACAGTTTTTATTGATTGTAGAACAGTTTAGCATACCAGCAGGAATGCTTTTCTGTGTCCCGCTGCATATTACTAAAAACCCAGAGATATTTTACAGTCCTTGGGGTCAACAGAATTTATTTGTTACATGTAATCCCATTGCAGTACCCAATTTCTAGCAGTACAGGTTGCCATTTATGTTTCCACTGATGAATGCATATAAACAGCAGTTCACGAAATATTGATGGATTAGTTTGAACCTCATCTTAAGTTCAATAAACCAAGGATACAGACACATCAAGACAGTTTTAATATCCCATAAAAAATATTGATCATTGCACTGGTTTTTTGGTCAGCGAGACCAAAATCTCTATATATTCACTTAAAGTTTAGAAGGAAATGCCAAACAGAAGCAATCTTTCATTCCATAGGATTTCCTTTTGAGGCTTAGGGTGACAATATTTTTCTGGGTTCACCTTCCTCCAAATAAAACCCACAGCCAGCATTTTTTTTCCACAAGAGATGGTCTTCAAGTTTGGGATCTCAATCACATGTGTGAAACTTCACATTGTTCAGCCCCCAGCCCAGCTGCATCCTTTAGCTTAATTGCAAGTCAAGGCTTGTATGAAGAGTTATTAGACTGTTATTGTCACGGACTTGTTTCCTTATTCTTGCAGACCTGCTTGGGAGTAAAGAGCTAGGTCAAAAACCCTCTGCATCTTCTAGATGCTGGCTGGATGTGGCCCTAATGAAATCTCCTTCCTCATCCCCTGTTAAACATCAGTGATGGTCTCTTCCTCATATGCCCCATCTGAAGTTTTCTAGCCTGTTTCTGGGGGTCCCTATTTCTTTTTCTCCTTGTCCAAAGGAGTAGACAGATGGTTCTTACCTACAATGTAGAAAATATGGAGAATCTCATAGTAAATATCCTTGTTCTCTTCCCTCAAGCAGGAAAGCAGTTAATCTTTGCCTTTTGCTTAGCAGAGATACGCTCCTATATAAGATTTTGGTCTGGACTTCTGGCACCCAGTCTTGGCTCAAAACACTGGGAATTTCACTTGTTGGTTAAAACACTTATCACCTGAGAAAAGGATCTTATTTCTGATCACTGCCCTAGTATTAGTGCTTCTAAAAATAACCTTCTTGTCTCCAGTCTCGGTTGTATTCTTCCAGTGTGGTTATTGAGAGCCACTGAACCTGAAATATGGTTATTGCCCGTCTCATTAGGTCAGTCTCATACTTAATTATTGAATGTGAGTTGTGTTGACATTGCAAAGTTAAGCGGTTTGTCTCTGCTTTGGTTCTCTTGGCAAACCCTGGACCATGTGCTTCTGCTGACAGAACACACAGCTTTTTTTTCAACTACCTAAGAGTTTCCATTTATCTGAGCCATGTGGACAAATAGTGGATTTCTTTTTATCTTTCTCACTTATGTCCAGTATTTTCTGCTTGACTTCACTGGCTTATTGTAGCTCTCTTTCAAAAAAAATTACAGGACATACATTGAGATTAGGAGCCAAAATGGTCTTCAGCTTCCCTCAGAGAGAAACATGCCTAAAATAACATCAATTTTGAGCACTTTTTTATAGCTAATATCACTTAACAAAAGCTGTTACAAAATGAGTGTGATGACCTCTACATTTCCGCATAGGTCATTTGGATTTGCTACTGCGGTAAATATAAAGATACTATTCAGTGCTACTGCCAACATTTCCACAAACTCAAGACATTTTAACAGGCCCTGGCACAGACACCATTAGTACCAAGCGAGCTGTATCTTCTCCCACAAGTGTGAGGTCTGACAACTTCTGGGTGCCAATTCCACAGTTCTTCTATCAACTTGTGTACCAAACATACTGGCAGTCTGGATGTTACTCTTCCCCTTAGTAGTCTGTGAACACAAAATTGTTTTATCAAAACATCATCCCAAGATTAAATTTTAACAGTCAAGGGAAAGGATAATTTAGAAGGATTTTCCATTCCCCAAACACTAAAATGGCAATACAGGTACTATCTTGGCAAAGCTTTGTCATCATAAAATCACAAGAATGTACTCTTCCACAGTCACCTGCAGCCTTTCAGGCAGGTGCCTGGTCTATGCAAAAAGCTACACAGCTCTCTGTAGAAAAGCATCCCCATCAATTTTGATTGTTTTCTGGTTCATTTAATAGAATTTTGTAGCCTGATAGTCAAAAATTAATTGGTGAGCTCTTATAAAAAAATAGGTCCTAACCTTCTACGGACAGTTGCTGTGCTGTATATCAAATTGCAAGAACTTTGCTAAAACTGATTGTCTTGTCTTCTGCTTGTGTTCTCACAGAATGTTCGCAAACTGCCACCAAACTAAAGTAACATCATCTGGCTGCCACTGTGCTAATAACCAAGTCCAGATCCTCAAGTGTTTTCAGCCCTACTGAAGCCCTGTTAAAAGCAAAAATGCTTAGGTACTTACAAGAGCATGGGCCTACCTTGCACGACATATATATAAAAATTACCACAGGGCTGCTCTGTTCCTCACAAACTTGGAAGATGGAAGGAAGAAGTCAGAAAATATGTAAAAATTATGTAAATTTTATCACAGCAAGGCAAAAATTTGACCATAACTAGACTGAGTAACTACTCCTTCCTAAGCCCAATCACAAGAGTAAAGAGTAACAAAAAAGCCCAAAACATTATTTAATATGGAAAACTGGGCTAAGGAAGAGAGAAGAGAGCCATGTATGTAAGGCTATGCTGCATAAAGAGACAGCAGCAGGTAGTTCCAAAATGAAGCAATGGAGCTGCTGCCGTAAGTCAGGTAGCATCAGTCAGGTTGCATAAATCTTAAAAGGAGAGGCTGAGGCAGCTGGGGCTGTTAAGCCTGGAGAAGGGGAGACTCAAGGGTGATCTTATTGCTCCCTACAACTCCCTGAAAGGAGGCTGTAGCCAGGTAGGGGTTGATCTCTTCTCCCAGATAACTAGTGACAGGACAAGAGGAAATGTCCTTCAGATGTGCCAGGGAAGGTTCAGGTTGGACATTAGGACAAATTTCTTCACAGAAAGGGTGATTAAACATTGGAATAGACTGCCCATGGAGTCACTGTCCCTGGTGGATGTGTTTGAGGAAAGACTGGACATGGCACTTAGTTTAGTTGACAAGGCTATGGTTTACTTGACAAGGTGATGTTTGGTCATAGGCTGGACTCAATGAGGTCTTAGAGATATTTTCCAGCCTAACTGCTTCTGTCATCATTCATTTTTGTATGAGGCGGGGGAAGAGTGACCTCCATGGCTGCAGGACATATAAGTGGAGGGGACTGAGGGGAAGCAGAACATCTGGCCTATTACAGCCAGCTCATCAAAGAGGACTAGGGTTTTAGAGAACAAGTGAGCAGTGCTGATGGGACAGAAAATAACTTTAAAGCAGGAGAAACCACTATAGTTTTTTACTGCTTCTCTTAGTGCTTCTCTGGGTCTCGCTTCCTCCCAAAAAAAAAATAGTAAATTTGTGACTAAAATTATAGAGATTTCTGTTTTCCTTTCTTTCAAAAGGGGAGGGTGCCACAGGACAGGAGAGGGGGCTGGGCAGTGCACAGGCCACCCATTCCCACTGTCCTGCTGACCATTCCCCAGGGAGTGTCCCACGGGATCTGGAAAGCCTGGTTCACAGACGGATACACATTGTGATGAATCTCTGGGGTCTGTATCCCAAACCCATGGGTGAAGTGCGGCTGCATCCAGCGTCGCTGTGTGCAGCGAGTCATTGGTCCTCAGCAGGTGACAGGATAACGCCACTTGTCAGCAGTCTGCTCTGAAACGTGTGTGTGTCTGTGTGTCTGCCGTGAAGTGTTTAATGCACTGATTTTTTTATTGAATTATGACAAATGCAGCCTTAGAACTTGTTTCCCAAGGAGATTTATTTTCATGATTTCATGTATTGATCTTCACTGCTTGACCAACGGTGGGAAAATGGGAGCTGTCACTTCAGCTCCATACCCAGGGCTGGGTGCATTAAGTTGGCCTAAATCTTTAGACATGACAGTTTATCTCTCCTGAAGCAGAACAGACACATTCTGTGACGACGCATCTCCTCTGTGTGCAGCAAAATTCCCTTTGTAGACAATTCTTTCTTAGGAAATCCCCTTCTATGTGATTCTGCGCCTGCATGCATTGAATCCCACAAAGTGAATGTACTTGACTTTGAATAGACATCTCTCACAGAATTCAGAAGATGCAAGCCTTGTTCTTTGTCAAATTGCAAACCCCTCCACAAACAAGAGGTAGATGCTTACAAGTCGGGACAGATAGCAGGCTCGCATCTGACAGCAGCTGGTGGCAATCAATGTTGCTGTATAGTAACTGCATAACTTCATGGGTTTTTACCTTACTCTGCATGCTAAGTAGCTTATTCTTTCACCTAGGACTAAGAAACCTCAAATTACCTCATGCACCCCATAGTCTGCATCAGCACCAAATCCTCTAATTACATATTGTGCTAAAAAGTGTTAGTTTTTATGGGTTTTTAATTTGCTACCTTACAATTCCACTGAATGTCTCCATAGTCTTGTGTTGAGCCAGGGAACAGAGCTGTCTCAACAAAGGTTTTTATCTATCTTGCCTGTACCATTCCTTACTTTAAATACTATTATCATGTTCTCTTTTAAATGTCTGCTTTGTGAAATGAACTCTCCAAATCATTTCGATCTATTCATGCAGGGCTTTTCTGTACTCCTGATCATTCCTGTTGCCTTCCTCTCAATAACCACAACCTCTGCTTTGTACTGTTTTATGTTGGCAGATGGTGAAAATACTGCTGCAACCTGTTTTCTTTTAATATAATGGGTACATACTATCAGTTTTGCATGTTTTTTCTCAATGTGCAGGCAATATAAGGACAGGTTTTGATTCTGAATATAGTTGCATACTGAAGAAAGGCTTTCACTTGAGCTGTCCTAGGGGTAAACAGGTGTCCTCCCTGAATAAGAATTCCAAATAATTCCGAGTTTCTCTTCGCACGTGTGTTATCTAGTGACACTGAGCTTAATCCAACATTGTGCTATTTGTTTACCTCACTAGGGAAAGTCCCTCTGATGCTCCTAGGGGTCTTTTCAGGATTTGACCAGCCTTCACAGCCATCACTGCGTGTGGCTCATAGCCAAGTCTGTAATTTGAGGAACTCTTTAAGCCAAAATAAGCTTTCAGTAGTCCCCAGCTGCTCGCTCCCTGCTTTATAGAGCCACACATGTTTGTGTGGTTACGCCATGAACCAGGCTGGGTAACAGGCAGGGCTGACAGCCGATGTCCTGTCCCACTGAGCATGAAGCTCTGGAAGCAGCTGTGTCCTCAAAAAGGTAGCAGCAGCACAGAGGTGGGAATGAGCCATGGGGAGTGGAGGAGGCTGGGGACCCCTTCTTTCAGTGACAGTGCTTCTTTAAACTGTCAAGCAATCTGTGACTTACAGCCTTTTTCAAGAACAGCAAATTATGTCGGAACAAGCTTTATGCAGAAGCGTCTGTAATCAACAGTGTCTGAGGATACCTAGGCTGAACACCTCAGCTGAAGCCACTGCTGCAGGGGGCTTTGCTGTGTGTGCCTCTCTGTGCCCCAGATTTCTCCTTCCTGGAATCTCATCAAAAGTGAAATTTCAAGAGCTTTCATTCAAATTTTGGAATGAGATACCATCAAAAAACAGAGCTGGGTTGCTGCATTAAAAATCAAATTGAATTGGTTTGGTATATATCAGACATCAGATACATAGCCAAGGCTATTAGGAGCTTCCAACAATAGGCAGAGGAAGAATCATTAGCCTTGAAAACCTAGAGGATGAAATTACAAACACACAAGCCAATAAATCGCACAGGTCAGTTTTACAAAAGCTAATGTGGTATAGCAGCAATTTGTTTATGCTGTGATGGGTCAGTTGGATCAGTGTCGAATCTTCTTCGGGATAAAAGATTTTGGTTTTAATGCATATTCTTTCCCAAATGGCTTCGATGCAGACTTTATATCCAACACCTCTGGTCAGCTTCAGGGTTACAAATAGAAAATCTAAAATAGATGAAACTGCTAAAAGAGAATTATTGCAGGATTATCTCAAGATGCAGATTCGGCATTGAAAGATCTCCAGAGTAAAGCTGCATTACATGATTTAGGTTCAATTCTATTCCAATCATTTAAAAATGTTTCTAGTATATTCTTATATCCTCAGCTTTAATCACATATCCTTTTGAGAGAAGATTCCCTAAACCATATCTTTCTAAGGGAGCCTTCAGGGCTGATATGATCTTTTTATTACTTTTTCTAAAACCTTGACAAAAATTGTCTAATCACAGAAAGAGTAATAAAGTTGGGAAGCATGACACAGATAGAGAACCTTGTGCTTAAGATGAATGTAATACTTCTTCAAATGTTATGGATTGATTTGATACCACAAATTACTACACTTTTAAAATTCTTCCCTGCAACAATGCCCAAAATATTTGTAGCATAAAAAGTACATTTATTAATGTAATAATTAAAATAAGAAACTGAAATTGAGGCAAAGAAAAGTTGATATAAGTCTACTGTCACACCAAACAAAAGGTAACATGGCTACATCAAATAATGGTGTTTTGACAGAGGTGTAAGCAATATTTTAGGCTTTGTGCCATTTGTCCTTTTGTCCTAGTTGACTCTGAACTTGTTACTACCAACATTTGGCAGACACTTAATCTGAGTATGTCCTTTCCTTCCTCCTGTGCTTGCTTTCTACTGGTACATCTCAGACCACCATTTCTATTATTCTTCACATATTACACATCATAATTTCAAATATAAACTGCCAACAGGCAGATCAAAAATATTTACCAGACTGCCTCTGTACTTCATTAAAAAAAAATCAAACAAAAAAAGCCCAAACCAAATTTGGCATAATCTCAATTTTTTTTTTCTTTTTTTAGGTCACCTTTTGGTAGGAAATTAAGCTTAGATAATGAAGACTTATCTTTTACTTGGGATTTTTTCTTTTAATGGTGGTCTCTGCTGCCGTAATCCAAAAGGGTGATAATTAATGTCTCCTACTGTTTACTCCTGCTGCCATCCACAACGATGAGCTATTATTATTCTGTCTGCTAATACTTGGAAAGGATATCTGTTGGACAACGAATCCAAAATAGAGCAAGTAAAGATCATTGTCACAAATGCCTGAAATGGAGACATTGTTACAGATGATAGAAATGAAAGGGTTTATTTCTATTGGATCATTCAGTCCTTCTGCCAAGACTGTGCTTTGCTGTGCAGTCTCTAGTGTCTCATATAAATGCTAGAATACTCTAAGTATTAAATAGATCACACGCTTTGAAATACATCATGCTCACCAGAAAAACATTTCCATAATTATGGTGCTAGGTTGACCTGATCTTGAACAGTGGTCCAGCTCAGTGGGGCTTTATGGCAGTGTGCTGTTCTTCCTGCTCATTTCCATTTACAGGCCTGGAGTCACCATGAGGCAGTTTCTAGATTAAACAAGATTTCTGTGGAGAACTAGACTGCAAAACAGCCTAGAATGGACTGTTGGCGTTTTAAATTTTTAAATTTTTCTTTAGTTTTTTGTTTTGTTTTGTGTTAAGGAGTTACGATTTTGTTGAAAAGAAGGCCCCACGTTTGTAAAAACTGTCAAACTGCTGTTCTGCATCTCCATATGGTTACTTCACAGGAACATGTTTTTCAGATGAACATGGTATGTTCACTGTTACGCTCATGTTCACTGGTAAAAATCGAGAAGACAAGGACTAATAGAGAGTTCCAGCATCTGGATTTCAGTTTGTTTGGCATGTGCTGCTTTTGGCAATGGGAAGGCAGAGAAGTTGCCTTCTTCAGCAATTTAGAGGGAGGTGTCTCCAAGCCACTGGAGTGCTGCATACATCACCCTGTTGAGTGATGTGATTCAATAATCCTCCTTCTACCTGATCATGAGTGACATGGGATCCCCTGCACTCTTTTTTTTTTTTTTTTCCCCAGTTCTCTGCTGTGGGTATATGTCTCAGAAGCCGTGCTCCACAGAAATTACTTAGAAGCCATCTCTCCCGGCAATCCTCCTCTTGCAGGTGGTGCAGGACCCCTCCACCTCTCACCAAGCCTTCTTTTACCATTTCGCATTGCATTCATCCCCCTGAGAAAGTCTTCCTATATGTTACTGACATCTGTTGCAGTCAATACCTAGTGCTAAGTAAAATCTGGACACTCACAGAAAGTGTCACCAATCCATCTGGCTGATTATAATCCATAAGGACAAAACAATAACGTTTCAGCATTTCAAATAAAGTTTAATTCTTGACTACAAATCCTTCAAGTCTGGCACTCTATGAAGTCTTAAATTTTTATCTTGCTTCCTGTAAATACATCTGACTGAAAAAATAATTTAATTCCCTCATGACATGTAAGGGAGAAAACCTCAACATCTTCTTGTGTAAACTCACAAATGAAAGCAGATGAAAGTTAAATCTATTTGATCATTCCATCAGCCTTTCAAATCATGTTAACTAGATAGAAAAGTTTCAGTGGGATGTTAAAATGCTGAATGTATGTGGGAGGGTTCTACATTTTACAACGCTTTGTACCAGAAATAGTGTTGTTCACATTGCACATATAAAAACTAAGGAAAGTAAATGCTTTCTTACAGTTGGTAAGGTATTGATTAAAAAAATATAAATAGGATTTGAGAAGATACTTCACTGTAAGTACCATGTTCAATTCATGGATCCTGGATATTTGTCCTGTAGCTCTATTTTAGATGCCTGTTGAATCACCATTCCAAAAGTAAGGACCAAAGCTCTTTAAGAAGTCAATGGTTAGTGATCTTCAGAGACACCCATCTCTTTCTCTTTTTAGGTACCTTGGTGAACCAGCCTTCGTAAAATAAATGTTTAAATGCTAAAATGTAGCACTTACTGCAGGCAGACTGTATAGCAGATTCACTAACCACACTGCTGTTTTTTTTTCCGTCAGTGCAATTCCTTAAACTATGATTGCTGTAATCTGAAATAATAATGCAGTATGCTGTTTATTGTATCTTTTATGTAGTTGTTCCTACTTGCAGTCTACATCTGTTTAATGGAGAACCTCAAAAGGTAATACACTGCTCCTGCTGATCAAAGTCACAAATAAACTCTTTTCTCTCTTGGCTTATTCAGTGCATGTAAATATCTCTCGTTTTTCTCTCACTTCTCCATCTCCCCATTGTTTCCTTGTTTAAGATATGTTTACTGTCACTATACATTTTTAATGAGGTGTCCATAGTTGCTTTCCTAAGAAACTATTGATTCTTCCTCTGCCTGTCAGTCGGTGTGTTTCAGTCCTCTCTAAATTCAGTGTCTTTTGAAGCCATGCCTCTGGTTCAGCTGAATTTGTCAAAGGTACTGGAAGTTGATGTTTTCATGAGTTTTAAGGAACTAAAAGCTTCGCTAGGTAGGCAAGCACATCAGCAGGACACTGTTGGAGAGGCTCCAGTGTGACTTTGATCTGTTCAGCTTTCCTGTTAACCAAAGAGCACATGTGTTCTGGCCTGCTGGTCAGAATCCACACAGCTTGGAACACGTCCAAGCACATGATATGAATCACATTCCCCGACAGTCACCCTTTTGCTAGACTAAGCAAGCCAAGGCCTTTTAGTTTACTCTTGTAAAACAAGCTCTCCTTTCCTTGGATTATCTGAATATCATTTGCAACTGTTGGAATTTCAGCCCTTCTCTCTTAAGCATGGACGGGCAGAGCTGCTCACAGGACTCCAGCTGAGGTCACATTAGGACTAGGTGGTATTAATTTTTGCTTGACTCCAACAGGACTATTTTGGCTAATTTAACATATTCTCAAAACCAGCAAGATCTTTAGCACACTGAAGATGACTTGTCTTGGGCTGGGGAAGTCAGGAGTTACTAACTTAAGACTTTCTTTCTTTTTATTTGCTTGATGTTTTAAGCAGTAAGATGAATTCTATGAAAATGGAATTCTGTGAAAAGCTAGAAAGTATTTCAAAGCTGTGCTCAGAATTTATCTTTTAATGGAGATTAATAATTCCTCGCCTTCTCCCTCATTTACTTTACAGGAATAGATCTCATAGTAGCAAATTTTACTGCTTGGCCATCTAGTCCTCTGTACCCTGCAGGAATAAAGCTATTTTCTGAACAAGCTGTTATAGATATTAGTCTTACAATGTCTCTATGTCTGATAAGAAAGGGAAAGATGAGTACAGGAAAGCAGCTGAACTAACTGGAAGACAGAAAAAGAGAAAGCAAAGCTCTTTTGCATTGTGGCCATAGAGATAGTTGAGCATTTAATGTTAGGCATTAGTACTTAGCACTTATATATATGCTTGAACTGTAATTTCTGGTTACTAAAAGATTTTCTGGCTGAGGAAGTGGGTGTGTAAGTGTCTGGCAAGTGTCCTTCTAACTTGTGTTGCAAGAGAGAAACTTTTCTGGCCCTGTTTGAAGTTTGATTTTTTTCAAATACACTTGCAGATTTTTAGCTGAAATACTGAACATATGTTTGAATTTTGTTTGTCTTTTCTTTGGTTGATAAAGAGAAAAGAGTAAAAGGAAAACAGTTTTTCTTTTTAATAAGGAAGGATTAATTTTTCTACCTAGTGGGAAAGTATTGAGTTATGCCATTTCATACAAAAGTCAGTTCTCAGTAATGAAAGTGTTTTTCCTTTTATGTGATAAGATGGGTGGATTATAAAGTAGCTATAAAAAAAGAGGAATAGGAAATATATTGCTATGAAGAGCTACACCGTGTGCTTTTTGTTAGGATTGTTTTGTAAAACCGACTTGCTGGAAGTAATCCACAAATAGGCTTAAAAATAAGCCTCAGAATTTTATTCTGAATATCTCATCAACAACAATAAGGAGAACATTATGCATATTGACAGAGACGAATCTTTGTGTCAAGTATTCACTGTAGTTTCAGAGCTGTTGCATTTTTAAGTGTGTTTGCAAAACATCTTCGGACCTCTTGGACCCACTGCAGTCGCGGTTATTTTAATCTCTCATCTGAAGCCTTCCCACGATTTCTATTCATTAACGTGAAAAAGGCAATCAACAACATACATTTAGATAACCAAAGCTACAAGGAGCATCTGTTTTCCAGATATCTCTGTGTTGTACGTGACCTATGGTCCGATTTGGCTGAAATCTGATAGTGTTGTATAATTTCACATGCCATCATTAGAACATTCCTCCGAGGGGCAAAGGAACAGGCCCCGAGCCTGGGAGCGGCATCTTTGGGAGATCTTCCTGCTGTTAAGGAAGCTCCGTGCAAAATCACATCCAGCACTTCTGGAACAGTGCCCTGAGGATGGGCATGCAGGTTTTAGTGGGCAGGCATGAGCTGGCTGGCACGCTGGGCACACAGGAGTCCCATGGCAGTGCTGGAGCAATGATCAGCATGTCTCAGGGCAAGGTTTAATAGCTGTGGCTCAGTCAACCACAGCAACTGCCTCAGCACACTGGCTTGCACAATGGCTGCAAAGGCACGCAGAGACACCCCCTCTTCCAGCTGCGCCAGGCCTACACATGCCGAGAGAACGGAGACGATGTGCATGTCAGCCAGCACCGTGGCGCATTAGGAGCGGATCAATAGATCTACTGTTAGATGCTGAGCCTCTACATCTTCAATAAATGTGGTCTGAAGTTCTGACTCAGAGTAAGTCTAATGGGGTGCTCTGGACCTCTGTCTCCGGTGCACATGTGGTTAGAAATTGTCTGATGCTAGGTTTGGGCATTGTGGCTTGGACCCCTGCATGAGGATGGAGCACATTTGGGGAGCACCTGGTGTGGGGCTTGAAATTTATTTTCTCTGAGGGAAATACAGTTTGTATACACAAGCCCCATTCCTTTTACGCAACAACGTGCAGCGTGACCAACTGCGGAATTTGATTCAAAATTGCTTTGAGGGTTCAAGCCAAAATCTCAGTGTAGACACAGCCTAATTAATTTTCTAATTATTTTTGCTCACTTTTTCAACATTTCCTTCAGATCAACAAAATGTGCAATTTATGTACAACTCAATATCCGGTGTCATTCCATATGCTTTCTCTTGAAAGAGCACATAAGAGTAGTTTGAAATTGAAGAATGTGCCATAATGAGGTGGAAAAATCTAAATGTTTTATTTCAATGGCTTCCTCTGGAAAGTAATGGGAGTTGTATCAATACGGATTTTACTTATATTGTGATGCTGCATAGGTAATGGATGTAAATTCCAGGGAAGCAAGTCAAGCTGTTAGAAGTCCTGAAATTGTGACTACCACTGCAACATGAATGTTTACACAAACTTATAAGTTATATTATATTTTTGTGAATTTTTCCATGTGATATATAGAGGAGTTTGGACAAAGAAAGTGATTTGAATGCAAAAACTACTCAAGCTTCTTAAATGCTTAGCGGCCTCTACCTTTACAAACCTGGGAAAAATGCAACATATAAAACATACAAAAGTAAATGTTTTAATTGAAACCATAATTTCTAATCAACCCTGAGAGTTATGCCTAGTATGAAAGGAATGCAAATTATATCCACTGACATCCAAACAAGAAAGAATCAACTAGAAAACAAGTTTCAAGCTAATCCTTTTATCTGTGATTCAAATCAAATCCAAGTCAGTAATGTCTGAAAGCTGTTATCATCAGGATGATCATTCCCTGATAGAGGTAATGTCAGGCTGATTTCCCTGAAGACAGGTGGGTGTATCACAAAACTCCAACCCACTTTCACTAGACCTAACAAGTAACTCGGGTATCTGGACAGTAAGCAGGTGGAGGAGCATAGAGACAGCAAATGACTTCTCATCCTGCTGATGCTTTCATTTGAGGTGTGGGCAAAATGGTGAGACACCATACACAAACCTGCAGTACCAAAATACTCGGCATCGCACCTTCTCTCTGAGTTAAGATCTCACAGCTCTCCCAACCTCTCACCTTTCATAGCTATGCCATTTTTTTTAAAAGAAAGAAACTATTTATTTGCATACAGGTCGCATGAAAATTGAGTAATAGAATACTTTAGATTATGTTTTAAAGCAGTTTACCAATTTCAGTAAAATATCCAGTGAAGTTCAAAGGTAGTAATTGTAAACATTTTTCGTAAGTTTCAACATAAAAAGCATATCTGTGAGAGTAACTTAAATCTTCCCTCCCATGCAAATCTTTCAATGAAGACTTTAAAAAAATAGGAAAAAAGGGAGAAAAAGTCTATATAACACTACAATAAAATAAATTCCAAATTTTTGCCTCATATTTTATTAATCAGGATATTTTATTAATCATGATCTGACATGGGGCAATTCTAGGTTTACATTCTAGTACGAGGATAAGAGTCTTTAACCCATGCTACCTGCTGGTCTGGTGTCAGAATTATTATGTTGAAGTCATCACTCCAGATGACAGCAATCTAATGTGTTAACAATCAAATAAATATAAACGGGAAAGATTAACAAAAAAAAAAAAAAAAAGCACCATAAATAATTTTCTGTAGCAATACTGAAAGTGTTTTGAAGCAACAGTTCATTCCTTACTCAGAAAGCTGGAGGCTGCAAAGGTCTCCTAGATTACCATAGTAACTAAACGAATAAATTAAATCTGCCTTTTAAAGGGTTGTAAATAATGCAAGCATAATATCAGTCACTGCTCATTGCCATTTCACATGCACCAGAAGATAATTTGAAGAAGACTGTGGTATCACCATTCCTCTTGTAAGGAATTCCAGCATAATAAAATGTGGTGCCCTGATCTCTCCCTTTCTCTGTTGTTTTTTTTCTGGATCTGTCTGATGAGAAATAAGAACTTGCACAACAGGCTTCATTTACATATCTCTTTGGGAACCTGAAATGGTTGTAGACATCCACTTCTCTGTTTGTCAAAAAAATATCATCCTAAAAGATTGAGAATATGAACCAGACTCTCTCTCTCTCTATGTGTGTGTGTGTGCGTGTGCCGAATGTTGAAAGATCTTCTGGAAGCACTACAGTGCTAGTACACAGCTGCAAACTGCATGTAAGGGTCTTCAGCATTATCTGCAAGACTGGGAACATACAGCTATATGGGTGCTGCTTTCAATATTATTAAAAATATCACCAGAGAAAATATCTTTCATGGAGATTTAAATACACAGAGGAAATGGCACTGATGATCTTGCACAGACTGCTTTAAGAAAAAGAGACATAAAATTCTGATCTTGAGTGCTGGAATGAAAAATATAGCAGGCCAAGAACTACCCAAAGAACCACATAGATAGTCTATTCTGTGATGAGGAAAGTAGATACTTTTGACTCCCTTTTACTGGAATCAGATGGTTCTGGATCTCCTGGATCAACCTTTCATTGTCATGGTAATCATGATAGGAATGAGAAAAATGCCTTCTGAAAGAAAGCTGAAAATTATTAGCAAATTGAGTGAAATGATGCTTAGAAATAATTTTTTTTTTTAGCAAACAACCTATACATTTTTTTGGTCTCATCTTCTTACTGAGTGGCCCTCTTCAGATACAGGAAAGGGACAAATCCAGTTTATATGCTTAAATCAGCCCAGCATGTATGGGGATCTGGACAAAACTGTTTCCTTTCCAGAGCCTCTGTCACTCACATTCATCTTCCCACTGGACAATACATGTTTTCTCAAACCCGTCATTTTATCCATGCTCTCTGGCTCTGGATTAGTATATTGCTTACTAGCTTCTTTGCAGGGCCTAGAGCAAAAGTCTTCCTTTTGCTTAGACTTCTCTTGAGCCCAGGCAGCCTGATGCACTGAGAATTTATACCTGTGGTGTGTGTGCCAAGGCTGCTTGGCCATGATCCAGGCAGCTTTTATGTCTTGTCCTAAGGGGAAACGTGCCATTGCTGCCTTTTCTTCCAGACACATGAGGCATCATCTCAGGAAACTTATACCTAGATAGTAAACCAGTAATATTTACCACTAATATTTGCTCTATTTATTGCACTCTCAATGGGAGAAAATAGGAAAATCCTTTAGTATAGAGATATACACCCATATTAAAAGACAGGGGGAAAAAATGGATGGTGTGACAGACAATATTTCATATATATTCAATACAAAGAAAAAAGTTAAGTGCAGATGATTAAGGCACGAGGCTTTGTGTTGCGGTATTAGTAGGGAGTGTGTACACACTCTATGATGGTTTGGGCAGGGAAAGTATAAAAGAAAGCAAATGGTATAGGTCTGGTGTTAGTCCTTATTAAAATAGACAGGACCCGTGTAAGTGGATATAGATGTCTTAAAAGAGAACAGAGATAGTTCTAATCAATAACACAAACAAAAGGATTTACTTTAATGTAATTTCTGACTTCATAGCATTCTCTTAAATGAATATAATCCTTAGCCTATTAAACTTTAGTCTAACATTATATTGAATTCATAGCACTTACTTTGCACTTTGAGGAGGCAAAGTGCTGTGAAGTATTGATCATGTCGCAAAAAGATGATATTGAGTATTTAAAAAGACTGGGGTGATTTTCCTTGGGAATAAAAAAGTATCAGTCTCCTCGCTCTTGTTTTTGGCAATGAGAAAATGAAGTCCAAAACTCAGATTTCTATCAAGGTAGTAATTCTGTATAATCCTGTTTTCCAAATGTATTAGAAAGATAGGTAACAGAAATAGTTCTGTAACAACCCCCTCAGTTTATACACAGTGCATTCTTTTATTATCCAGTGATTTCATATCCATTTCGCCTGACTCATTTTTCCTGTGGTGCCACTCTTACTTTGTATTATCGTTCCACTGGATTAAATTTGTGTTGCAGAGAACTCAAGTGCCACAACAATGGTACATTTACTAATGGTAGGTAAAACAACACAATAAGAAGGGCTAAATCCTGATGACCTTTGTTATTACCTAGGAATTCATATGGTTGCAATTTTCAGCTGCAGCTGGATTTGCAAGCCAGTTTTAAACACAACAAGAACTTACAGAAATATTCTTATATAATTTCAACGCTACCTAGCTCCCTTAAGATTTGTTGCTTTACAATATAAACATTTCTCTACAGATGGGTCATTTATCCATAAGATTAAGTCAAATGAATTTATATTGCATATTTATATTTATATAATAGCTAAGATAATTTATTCTAGCATCACAAACCACAACTGAACTTTCCCTGGTGAAGCACCATGTTTCCATAATGCTTCCAGGAGAAACAAGTTTCCCAGCTGCATTTTGTAAAGTTGGTTTTGTTGGTTTTGGTTGTTTTGGGTTTTTTTCAATAAGGCTCTATTTAAGATTTTAGCACAAACAAGATTCTAACCTGGGTAAGTAGAGGACTTCCACTTTTAAGTTCTTTTGCATTATATTGGTTTAAAAAAAAGGACACTCAACCAACTGTCTGAGAGAGCAGCCAAAGACAAAATGCTCTTCAGATTTGTAAAACAAAGTACAGAAGGACAATTAAGTGTAAAGGCATACACTCAACATACTTAAGGCTCTGTTTTCACCCTACATGCTGTAAATTTGGTCCAGACTAGCCAAATCACAATTAGAAATATGGTGTTGCCAAATCAGGTTTTTATTCCATATGTATCATCAGTATAAGATGTGAAATCAAGTACAAGATTTCCCTGTTCACTGGCAGACATTCTATCAGTTAACCCACAGATGCATTGCTTCTTCACAGTGCAGTGTTGAATTTATCCACATGGAAGTATTTATATGAATTGTACATTAGTGGTGAATTATGTAGATATGAAAACATGTATCACTTTCCCATCTGCTGCTTCACTTTGTACTGCTTTATTGATTTGGAAATAAAAACTCTTCTGGTATTGCTCTAATAGGTTTCTTAGTTCCAGTTCCATGCTCTGCTAGGGTCAGCCAACATGATTGTCTCATCTGCATCTCCTGACTGGTCTCTACAAGCGTTTTCTCTCTGATTGCAGAGATAGACTTCTAATATCCAATTCAGATGGTACTCAGAATCACCTGGCTGTGAACCTGCTTCATTGCAGTTGGGAAAATTCTGCTTTATTTTATTTTATTTTATTTTATTTTATTTTATTTTATTTTATTTTATTTTATTTTATTTTATTTTATTTTATTTTATTTTATTTTATTTTATTTTATTTTATTTTATTTTACTGTTTTACTATTTTATTTTACTTTAATGGATTAAAACATTTTAATGGGTTAGCTGCCTCTTGTTTTCAACACTCATTTTTCATGTCAGAATTTACATTACTTACTTCATTAAGTCAGGTCATGAGGTTATGCAGGGCAGAAAATTAGAAGACCTAGAGCCCAACTAGAACTTAATCTGGTTACTGCCACAAAAGATAATAAAAAATGTTTCTATAAATGCATTAGCAACAAAAGGAGGGCTAAGGAGAATCTTCGTTCTTTATTGGATGTGAAGGGACACATAGTGACTAAGGATGAGGAAAAGCCTGAGGTACTTAACCTCAGGCGTTCTTTGCCTCAGTTTGTAATAGTAAGACCAGTTGTTCTCTGGTCACCCAGCCCTCTGAGCTGGGAGATAGGGAGCAGAATGATGCCCCTATAATCCAAGGTAAAATGGTCAGTGACATGCTATACCACTTAGAGACACACAAGTCTATGGGCCACGATGGGATGCATCCCAGTGTGTTGAGGGAATTGGCAGAAGTGTTCACTAAGCCACTTCCCATCCTATATCATCAGACTTGGCAAACTGGAGAGGTCCCAGCTGCCCGCAGGCTAGCCAGTATGACACCCTATGTAAGAAGGACTGGAAGGAGGAGCCAGGGAACTACAGACCTGTCAGTATGACCCAGATGTTGGGGAAGGTCATGGAGCAGATCATCCTGAGAGCCATGCATTGCATGCAGCACATGTGGGGCAACCAAGACATCACGGGCAGACAAGGGATCAGGCCCAGCCAGCATTGGTTCATGAAGGGTAGGTCCTGTTTGAACAACCTGATCTCCTTCTATGACAAGGTGATCAGTCTAGTGGATGAAGGAAAGGCTGTGGATGTTGTTTGCCTGTACTCTAGTAAAGCCTTTGACACTGCTTCCCACAGCATTCTCCTGGAAAAAACAGCTGCTCATGGTTTGGACAGGTGCAGTGATTGTCCCTCTGTACTTAGCACTGGTGAGACCACACCTCAAATCCTGTGTCCAGTTCTGGGCCTCTCACTACAAAAAAGACACTGAGGGGCTGGATTGAGTCCTGAGAAGGGCAATGGGTCTGGTGAAGGTTCTGGAGCACAAGTCTGATGAGGAGCAGCTGAGGGAGCTGGGGTTGTTTAGCCTGGAGAAGAGGAGGCTCAAGGGAGACCTTATCACTCTCTACAACTACGTGAAGTAAGGTTGTAGACAGGTGGGGATCAGTCTCTTCTCCCAGGCAGCCAGCAACAGAACAAGACAAAATGGCCTCAAGGCACACCAGGGGAGGTTTAGACTGGATATTATAAAAAATCTCTTCATGGAAAGGGTTGTCAAGCATTGGAACGGCTGCCCATGGGAATGGTTGAGTTACCATCCCCGAAGGCACTTAAAAGACTGTAGACATGCTGCTTAGGTACATAGTTTGGTGGTAGACTTGGGATTGTTAGGTTAACAGGTGGACTTGAGGATCTTAAAGGTCTCTTTGAAACATAAATGATTGTATAATTCTATGATTATGTTGGTTTTGTACTTTTTTGCTTCCAGAAACTCTCACCTGTTTTTTCACACCATAACTGAGGCTCAGGTAGCTAAGAGGGCACCTGCTTCTACATTGCATGTAGAAGGAAATTAATTATTTAAGCTTTATTCATCTGCAGCAGTACTGTATAGGTATAAAATTCTGACATAACTTGTGTGAAGTTGTGCCAGTAGCTCTAGGGATCTGTTAAGTATTCATTGAGCACATCCCTATAAGAGTCATTTGCACATT
Organism: Dasyornis broadbenti; assembly: GCA_013397935.1. Classification (NCBI taxonomy): domain Eukaryota; kingdom Metazoa; phylum Chordata; class Aves; order Passeriformes; family Dasyornithidae; genus Dasyornis; species Dasyornis broadbenti. Next base: position 2,051,435 of record VZRN01003026.1, read on the forward strand.
TAAAAAAATTGCTATAGTTTATAACGTACTGGACATCTGGCTTCTAGTTCAAATGATAAACTGTGAAAATATTTGCATATTTTTCCCGGATAATTTTAAAATCAAAGTTTTTAAACAACTATCATTATTAACATTTAATAGGAGAAATGCTGAAAATGTATACTAAATTGCAGAATATATCTCTATTAAAAAACCCCCAAAAAACAACAAAACAAACAAACAAACAAAAAAAACCCTAAAAAAGCCCCAGAAAACAAATGTGTCCTTAAATTTATCTCTATTCAGGAAACCATTTAAACATACCGAGGCTCCACTGGAACTTCAAGACATACTTAAGTGGTCTGAGAAATAGCGATAAACTTAAACAAATCCTTGAAGTTAAGTGCTTTGTTGAAAGAGAATTCAGTGTTGCAATTCCCACCCTGTAAATTATTAAATAGATGTAGGTGAAACTGTAAAGTGTGAACTTTAGCAACCTTTCTAATGGGTCTAAGAAAACTTCTCTGGCAAGGACTAACAATATTTAAAAATATGTGAGCTGTCATTTTACAGAGTTACACGGTTTGGTTACACTTAAGTACAAAAACGGTATTTTTAAAAGGTATATGGTAAAACAGATACACAATGGAGTTTTGCATAAAAATTAAAAGAATGTTATTTTAAAAATACAATTTCTCCAGCAGAGAACCTGCAATATCAGCTTCTGCCCTGTTTTAGATAATGTCATGGCAGTAGAACTAAGTCTGATCTCTTGATGCCATGAGTTTAGGGGAATGTGGCCTGAGTGTAAGTCCTATTTTAATGCAGGCTTGGTTGGATTATCGCTGTTGTCTCTACTGGCCTTAAAAACCTATAGGGTAAAACACAGCTGAAATATGTTCTCCTATTATCTAAGTTGTCAAAACATTTGGATCTTACCAAACGACAATGTATTTTATGCATCAAGATGGAAAATAAATACCATTGGTTAATTCGAACCAGGGAATGTTTGCTGGATAGTTTGCATGGCAGAAAAAAGAAGAAAAAAGAAGAATAAAAAGAAAAAGTGATGAACTTCAAGGAGAAGGATTATTTCCTTTTAAAGCTTCTTAATGCAGTATGCCTCCTCCCAAAGGGAATGACTCATTATAAGACCTTCTCTTGACAAAGAATAGTTAATTGTCACTCTAAAAATTACCCTGTTGTTTATGTATTTCTCATTAGAATCTGATTACACTCTATTTGCCTAAACACGTAATGGTAGCACCAATATTCATCTATGAAACTCTAAAGGAGCTAATTACTCAAAGCTTAAACTAATTGTCAGCATAAAGGACAGAGAACACAGCTTTGAAGTAGAAAGCGTTAAGAGAAACTGCCAGTCATTCAAAGATAGCCAGTTGGATATGTAGATCAACAGGATTTCATTAGCATGTAAAGCTTTTACTGGGCAGAAAGCCACCCTGGTTAAAAAATGAAATGAGGAAATGAGAAAATAGAAAATCAATTTATAAAGACTCAGGTGGGGAAACAAAATAATTAATGACAGGGATTAAAAGTAGCAAGAAAACAAAAAGTTACTGGATGGAGTACTAGCAGGCAACCAGATTATATGCAGTAAAGGGGCACTTTACATTAATTTTAGGAAGAAAAGCAAGGAAGAATCCTACCTCAAATATACGTGAAATACGGTAGGTAAACAGTACAACAGACTTCTGGTATTTAGAACAAAGGGATTATGTATCCATGTGAGAAAGAGGGAGGAAAAAAATCACCTGCAAGAAAGCAAACAGGCCAGGTTCTGCCCAAATTAAACTTCAGCCCTAACAGAGTTAGACAAGTACCTGTCTTCAGCTGCTAATAAGGCATTTCTCTAGGTCATGGGTAAGTCCAGAAGAATATTGTCAAAGTTGCATCAGTTTTGAAAAGCTTGAAAGGACATGTTGAATAAGTAATGATGTTATTCTTAACCATAGCAAAGAGATTGCTAATTTTGGATCTTGTTAGCAAAAATTAGAAGTTAAAATATAATTAAGATCTCTCAATATAGCATCCAAGAAAATAGTTATTATAGTTCTTTTGCTGGGGAGTGTGTGTGCCTGTTTCCTCCTTTGTTTTGAAAACTGTGTGATTCCAAGTGCTACAGACAACTGTGTTCACGTGACAGCCATTTATTCCTTCAAAGCTTCCCAGTCAATACCGCAATAACACTTTGATTTAAAAGAACTTTCATTATATGAAATTAACATTACATGGATAAAAACTGACTCGCTGTTTGATCTCCAGATGTTATAGTTAATGAAAAGACATAAACAAAAGAAGTTATTGTAATGAGATCTTTTTCCCCAGAAACTTGTTTTTGTGCTTAATACTTTTATTAATGATCTAGACAGCATAAAATATTATGGCAAAGTTTGCAGATGATAATAGATATTGCAGAGTGTGTACTGCTTTTGCCAGTGGGTCTGAATCATCTCATTGAGAGCCACAATCCAACAAAAAAGTCAAATTAAGAAGGCCGAATACAACGAATTACGCATGGGATCTGGCAACATTAGCTGTATGTATAGAGTAGGAAACTCAGGATCAGAAAACTCCATGACATTAGATATATAGAAGTAAACTGCACAGGGCAGGAGTACAGGCTCAACACCAGCAGTTTGCTTTGGTCCATACTGTTTAATGACTGCCTTACACATGGTATCATTGCATGGCACACTTACAGACAATACTGAGCGTGCAAACTCGTAACACCATGTCCTAAGATCAAGGAATAACTGTGCACAACAGGCAGCACAAATGTGGCCAGCTTTAAGGGATGCAGAAGAAAGGTTAACCATGTGCAAGCAACAGAAAGTGTCACTTGACCATAGGGTCAGAGAAGAGTCATATGTAGGTAGTATGGAGAGGTCCCTCTGCAGTCCTGCTGGAGGACATGAGCACTGTATTGCCCTGAACATGTTCATTACATTTACAGCTCTTCATTAAGACAATGAATGTATTAAAATCTTGTATGTCTGGGCTTCAGCTGGTTGGCTGTCACAGAATGGAAAGACTCCTCCCTGATGCACAACAGCCCAGTTGTACTTTGTGGGTAGAGGGTTACTCTGACACACTAGAAATGAGCTGGAATATTGGTGGGATGCACTCATTTTCTGAAATCATATGCTCATATGCTTGTCTGCTACAGCTTTTTCACACAGTGAATGAAGTGCCAAAGAACTCAACAAATCTATAAACAGGAAATAATCTGCTTCCAAGTTAGGGATATCCCATTTTCCTTTGAAGCACAGGGCATCAGTTTGCTCTTAGGATCATCTGGCAATATGGCACCACTACAGATGAAAAAGAAACCAGCCCCTACCAGGCCTTTGGTCCAACTCAGTTTCTCCATTTCTTTGAGTATAGCACACAAAGCTCAGTCGGCTGTGGGATAAGATAGCTTCTGCTGTGATTGCTGAAGATGAGAACAATGTCATTGGGCTGACTGTCTGTGGCTGTGCCTTGAGAAAATGTAATAGCACATGGCACATGGTATCTGTAATCTATTGATTCAATATGGCCTTGAGTACTGAAATAATGAAAATCTGCAAAACTTCCTAATAAATGTATCGTTAATGTATTTGAAGTGTTATTTCCCAAGAGCATCCTGAACAGATGGGGCAGATGCTACAATTGCCATATGAACAAATTTACTGTTGAATACCTGAAAAAAGACATTGCAAAACTTGTGCAGAAGCAGCAGTTTGCAGACTTTGTTTCCTTGCATTATGGCATTGTACAAACTTTGGGTGAATTGTTTATTGAAATCTTATGCTCCAGCATTTAATAATAAAATATTTGTGCAATTAACTTGCATGAATTAATGTCTTCTCCTTACTATTAAAGAAAAATTAGAAAAATGAATGAGTTATGGCCCTGGCTATGAATCCTAATGGCTGCTGTATATACAAATATAGGTGCCCACATACAGGAAAACTCAGCTGAATTTTTCTATTCTTTAAAAAAAATGAGATAGGCTTGAACTGGCTTGATGGCCTTTGAAACAGCAAATTAATCTTAACTTGTGAAGACAGGCATAATGTCAGTGAAACCATGCCAACTTTCCCTTCCCGCAGTACATGAATATACAGATACTAAAAAGGGTAATTTGTAAAGTTTCTTTTTACTGGTAGCCTTGAAAATAAAGGGGCAAAGAGAATTCATATCTGAATTTAGGAGTTTGCCATGATCTGAAACAGACTGTTGGATCTTCTTGGTAGCCGTTATTATCCAAGTAAAAGCACACATTATGCCAGTATGGGCTCAAGTTATTTCTCCGTATTGTACTCCATACATTTTCCCTTGTAGGAAATTCCCAATCCAATTTTTGGCTAGAGAGAAAGGCGCTGTACAGCTTAGAGATTGCATATGCCAGGTTTCTAGTGCTGCATAAAAGTCGAGCGAGTTCCTGGAATCCCAGTGTTTGAAATTCACATGTGGAGACACATGAGGGCACCACTGGGCGGGGGATGGCTGCTGGTGGAAAATGGACGTGTGCTGGCACCTTCTGTGGGTTAGCTCGTAGGACACTCCTGGACTCCAGGCAGGGGACATGGCTAGTGGATGGCTTCAGGGCAAGCCCTGAGGTACAAGTGGTGTGGCAGGGAAGGCGAGAACAGAGACTAGAAACATGGATCTCATGTTCTGTTAAAAGATTTGACAGATAAGCTGTCAAGTTTCAGCAAAATTCAGTAAAATTTCTGAATATAATTTTATAATTTCATAAAATATGAATAGCTCTATTCAAACATCTTGTTTAAATGGTAAAACCCCCTTTCATCCTTGTGGTACATTTGTAGTAAAACCTAATAATGCAAATCAGACCAAAAAAAATCTCTGCAAATATTAAAGAGTTAATGGTATTTAACATTGTCTTGCTTCCTCATCAGTTTTCTAAGCTGCACCTTTCCAAGTAGGATCATATTGACTAAGCCTCATTAAACTGATTGAGAAATTATTTTTTAAAGAAAAATGCAAAATTAATGATCCATGCTGTAAGATCAATAAGCCACTTCAGAATCTACATTGATAAACTATTGCTACTAAAAAATACTCTCCATTTGGTATGCAAAATGAACAAGATGAGGGCACTTAGGAAGGCATGAAATTCATACAAGGAATAGCTGGTGAAGAAAGGGTGCTCTTGGCACTGACCCACTACTCAATGAGTCAGCATGAAGTTGCCATTGCAACAAGAACAAATCACATTGAGGGATTTATTGGCAAAAAATCTATATGTAAGTCATCATTAATTATTCTACTTCATTACTGCTGAGGCTTGGCTGGTCTGTGGTGTCCTATTGTGGATGTTACATTCAAATGACTGGAGGAGAGCAACAAGAATGATAAAAGTTTGATAAAATGTGGCAATTTGAATCAAAAAGTAAAGTTTGAAGAGAAATATAACTCATTATAGCTTTAGATGTATGTGTAGAAGATTGTCATAAATAGGATAACATCAGTCATCCTCCACAGTCAAAAGAGGAAGACAAAATTTAATCAGGTTAATTTGCAGAAAGAGGGGCTTGCTCAAAGCCAGTTGATGGGCACATCAAGTTGCCTGAAGAGAATAGGCACCTCATGGGTGGTTTTTAAAAGTGGGGTAAAAATCCATGTTGGATTTGGCCTGAAATATATTTAATCCTGCTTCTGTAAGTAGATGTGTAATAGAAGGCCTCAAGAGATCCTGCATTTTATAGTATCAGCTGTGCACTAAACTCTTACTGATAGAATATCCTGTTGAGGTTTTTTGCATATTTAACAACTTCTTTAGGTCTGCTTTCTCTCATTTAATGAAGATTAAAAAACAATGTGCCAGGGGAAATAAAAGTTACAATCTCATTTATTTTCTCCACAAAACTGCCATTCACCAAGATCAAAATCATACAAAAGGAGGGAAGGAATGGATAGAGATGTTATGGATGCTGCTTCTGGTCACATAGGGACTACCATAATCAGCAGTGGGTTATGCTGGAGAAGCAGCAGATTTTTTAATTTTATTTTCCATCCTTTTCAAAGCCATTGTCTCCTCCTACAAACTGGGGGTGTGCTTACTGTACCTGGTTGGATCCTCAGCTAGGCTATGGCCGGGCTTTGTGTTTATTCCATTTATTCTATTTCCCTTTCAAATAGAACAATATTATCATAGTTCATTGGGTATATTCCAACACATTTAACCACAGCCTTGAACAGACTGGTTAGAACTGGTTTCCAATTAGCCTTAAAATATTAATTTGTCACTCTGCTCATTACTTTAAAAAAAAAAGGTTTTTCTTTTTGTCTCTTTTTTCAGCCTCCTAACACCAAAAGGATGTGGCTAAGTTGAAAGGGTCACTTTCTTTCTCGAAATGTAACATATTTTTCAGTAGCAGTTCAGTTACTGATCCTTGTGAAAGACCTCAGGGACAGTCTAAAGGAATTTAGCTGAACTTGAAGTGCAGCTGCTTTCTGATTTAGTTCCTGCTCTGCCACCCTTACACTGGGATGCTGCAGCGGTTAAGATCCATTGAGGATGGGGCAGCTGTGGCCTCATCCCTGGGTGTTGCCTGGCTTTCTGGAGAGTCTGTTCAGGGCCCCGAGCTGCCTGGAAATGAATTGTGAGGTATGTCAGATGAGGCTTCAGCCCTCCCAGCCCACCGAGCAGGGGCTCGCTGGGATCGCGGGGGGCCTGGGCTCGCTGGGGACACACGGCCGGAGTCGGCAGTGCTCCAACAGCTCCACTGCACCCCACCTTTAGCTTCACCTGGCACAAGAGCACAAGCAGAGTTTGATAAGCTGGAGGTAAACGGGGAATCATGGCATCTGCCCCTCTTTCCGGATGGGGAATATTCCATGTTTTTTAGGGAAAGGTGCCAACCCTTGTTCCAGGGACAGCGGCCTGTGGGAGAACGGGAGCAGAGCGGTAGCGGGGGCCTGCACCGGCTGCTGCGGACGAGGGGAAGGAAGCCCTTTTTGGCGGTGAACGACCCTTCACGGGAACACAAACTGCTCACGAATTAGGCTCAAAATGCGGGAAGAATAAGCCCCCGGAGGCAAGCCACGCGTTTGTTTCCTCCAGAAAATTGTCCACGGTACCAGTGACACGCCATAGCTCCAGCAGTCAAAAGGAAGCCGAACAACACGACGCAAAACCAGGATTTTGGCCGCTCTGCAGCACCGCCCGCCCGCCGCTGCTCCCGTTGTTTTGCGAAGGAAACGCTCGGGGCCGTCCCTGAGGCGGGCCGGGCTCGAGGCGAAGCACCGCAGGCCGGCACGCACCCCCACCCGAGCCGCTGCCCCCGCGCTA
>VZRN01003026.1:2059127-2137572 GCA_013397935.1 Dasyornis broadbenti
TGCCGCCGCTGCCCGTCCCGCCGCACCTGGACCCGGGGTCCCTCCCACTGCCGCCGCCAAGGGCGCGGGAAGGCGCCCCGAGCCCCGCGCCGGTTCGGGTGCCCGCTGCCCCCGCCGCTCGCCTCCCCTTCCCTTCCCTAGGGGAGCCGCCGTGGCGTGGGACGGGGCGGGAGGCGGCGGGCGCTGCTGCCGGGCCGTCGCGTCTGGTTCAGCGGTGATTTATGGTTTTGTTAACTCAGCATTTGGCACGGCGTGCGAGCGGGAGTCATAACTTTGTGTTACTTCTGGAAGGGAAAGGGAAAGGGCCCCGTGGGGCCGTGGCCGCCCCAGCGGCTTCCTCCAAATACTCCCTCCCCGCTGCATGCCCGCCCGCTTCATCCCTGCGCCGGGGGCTCGCTGCAGCCAGCGGGGAATAGTGCTGGGCAGGTTTCATGTGGGGGGGACAGGACGCGGGACTGCAACCCGTGAAGGTGAGTGTGACAGAGGGGGAAAAACTGTCCGAAATTAAATGTTTTTCTTACTACTGATTTTGCGTGGAAACCCTATATATTTATTCCTTGTACGTGTATACACATTTATTTATCTACATATACACAAAATATATATATGTATTTTTTGAACTATGAGAACATTGCCTATAGGCTGCTGTTTCCAGATGTTTTGTTTTCTGTTTCTTTTGGGCATATTTGCATTTCTGCTGGGAGGAGAACAGACAGCAATAATGTGGCTGAATATGTATTTGAACAGTAGCTGGGAATAACTTGTGTGCCTTTAATTCAGCTGCAGAGGATATCCATGTGGGATTAATATACTTAAGTGATCGTGTCACACTGACGTATCTTGTTCAGACTTGTAGATTTTTAAAGCAGTGTGGACTTGTAGGTAGTAGCGGAAGTGTAATTAATTTTAAACATGTGACTTGGCCTAGTGCTTATGATTTTAATGTGGTATTCGTACCTTGGTAAATATGCATAGATTTAGCCATCTGTCCTCTGTTTTTCCTTCGTGTGCGCACATACCACACTGTGCAAATGAAAAAGGTACCTGTGGTAAGCTTTAGGGCCAAATACATATTTCAGCTCTTCTGGGAAATGGTCTAAAGTTACTCTTAAGAACTAGTGGAAAGCGTCTTTCATACAGTTTCTGAGTATATATAAAGTAAAAAAAAAAAGTTGCTCTAGCGTCAATTTTGTCAATTTGTTGCTTGTATTTGGCACTAATACTATTTGCATTCATCTAGTATAGTTGATACTGCTGCTAGAAGGATGTAATTTTTCCCACTGAGGACAAGGCCCTTTTGTGCAGTGTCAACCTCGTGCTTTTAGAGGATGCATGAACCCCTGGGCAGAGCCCTGTGGTTTCTCTCTCTAGTGATAAGGTGGTGGTGAGGTGCCAGCTGGTGTTGCTCATTGGAGACCACAGCAACAGAACTTATGCCACAGGCTGGAGCTCCCAGTTGGGGCACCCAGTCTTTGGCACTTGTCATGGTTGCTGGCATATGCTATGCCTCATCTACATGTCAGTGAAATTCGGAATAGCATGGTCTACCCTGGTGATTTGTACAGTGTAAGGGTCTGTCTGTCGGTCCGTGCAAGGTAACCTGCAGGACAGTGCCTGCTTTCCTGCAGCTGAAGAAATGGGCTGTTTTGTTGTGGTATCCCTTTGCTGTCACCACAGGAGTGGTACCTATCTGCATCGTGCATATAGGTCGGTGGATGATGTAACGTGTGTCACTTCAACATACTTTCCCCTCTGAAACTTACCTCCTCTATAATTTATGGCCCTTTCTCTGAGGAATTGGCCTGGGTTTAGTCAACAGCAAACCTGCCAAAAACTCTAATCTTTGGAATTGGTATGTTTGAGATTGTGATGCTGAAATCTTCATTTGAGCATCATTTTCTTAAATTTGGCTTTTACAGAATAACAGTTGTCATAAGAAGATTAAAAATAAAGTCTACTTGCTGCTAACACTTGGTGGGTGAAATTTTCATCTCTTATACTCCAGATGCTCTGCAGTTTCTCTGCTGTTGCAGAGTCTCTAGAATTGTAGTGTGCAGTACTAAACAGATTCCTTTTTCTCCTAACCTAGGGATTCTTAAACTGTGGTATACCTACCATAGCAAAGGTAGTACATGAATTCTGCCACCAGTGGCATGTGAGTGCCATTTGGGGGTCTTTCTTAGTCTTGCTTTTCCTTAGGCTGAAAGCTTGGTTACCAGACACTGGAAAAGTTTCTGTTAACTTTTTGTCCTGATGTATGGCAGAAAGAAAGAATAAGTGTATTAAATTGGTATTCCCATTGCTGCCTGATGGTGTTAGATTTTTTGCATCCTCTGAGTAGCTCTTGGAATCTCAGCAACACTGAACGATTATTTTACTCCTTATGCTGCCAAGTAGAATTATATAGCCTAATTTATTTAGATTTGGCATGTTCTCGCTGAAACTCATGCCATGCTAGGTGAATGAACAGTTTGCTTGTTTATACTGCCTTCACTCCCCCTTCCCTTTTTAATAGGCCCTCACAGGTCTTACTGTAGTTCTACTTGAAGATTTCTGAATTTGGCTGAATCTGGCAATCAAAATAGAAATAAAGAACTATGGACCACATTAACATTCTTATCAAAGAAGGTATTTTCATGCTGTCAGTTACCAGGGTAGAAATCTCACTTCTTATGGCTCCAGCCAGTCCTACAATCACATTTACTACTCCTCTATAATTTTTTTTTTCTGACAGTTTATTGTGAACTTTCTGTGGCTGAAGTAGTCAGGACAGATGTGAACACGTGCCCTTCATCTTTGAAGAATTACAAAGTCACCTAATTGGCTTCCAGATCACACTGTGTCTTTCTTCATATCTCTCTGTCATAATTCAGACTCTTCCAGTCTAGTTATTATTCCTTTCCAGATGTCTTTTAACAATTGAATCTTTGCTGGATCACTTTTCCCCTGATGAATTATTATTTATTTTCTCAGAGGCATCCAAGAAATAAAATGACTGATGGATTATTTTTTATCCTCCCATTACCTTTCTTCAATATTCTCCCACGTTCATTTGCAGGTAGAGCTACTTAGAAAGTGTTCATTAAAATGTCGTTGAAGTGAAAGTCAAGGCAGAGTGTTAATCAAAAATGCTTTTCAGTTTCAGGTCACTCATTTCTCGTGAATAAACCTTTAAAAACAAAAACTGTCTCTTTCTTTTCTACTGCTGATGCTTTCCCTGTGTATTTTTCTGTCTTGATCATTGTAGTTGGATTATTTGTGGTAACTGGGTTTCACACAATCGATTGACTTAGGCCTTTAAAGAAACACAGTATCAAAACACTCAACTAACTTCAGAATAAAAATGTATGGCTCAATCAACTATAGGTATGAAGAAAGAGTAGACCTCTTCAAAAAGCTTAAAGTGCTGAAGAACTCAATGGTTTATCTTGCCTTGGAGCTACATGCCAACATGTTGAGCTCATGTTTGGGTGGCTGATGGCAGTGATGACTGTCAGGGGCTGTTCCTCTGCAGAGCCTGAGGTAGCCCTGTTGCTGCCCAGGGCCAGGGCCACAGGGAGCTGTAAGATAGTGGGTAGGTCTTTGAGCACAGTGAGGATGCAGTCTGGAAGATGGGAGGATGATGGTATGACACTGTGTTACTGGGAAAGGACATAAAACCTTCTGGAGTAATCAAATTTCCTAGACTGGAAGGCTTCGTGGGCTGCCCCGCAGTGCACTGGGGACACAGATCACTCTTTGCCTAGAGAGAGCTGAGACAGCAGTGCTGTTATTGAGTAGTGTTTCAGTATGAAAGTATAATGTCAGTGTAAAGTCCAGAAATACTTCTGACCTATGACCAGCTGGGATCATGTATCTTAAAGCAACAAACCTAGGGTCTGTCTGTGGCTGCAAACTCTTGACAGTGTTTTCCTCTGCTCACCACTGAACTTTATGTTTAGGCTTAGCTGCAGCTATTCAGACTTGTTTGGATGGTGCTGCAGTTGTTTGTGCTGAAGGTTAAATAGATCTGTTGTGTCTTCACATTGGGAGCATTTGAGACTGTTGCTGGCTAATTCACCTAGTGCTTTGACACTGATGTTAGAAAGTAGTGTATAGGGAATTGAGCTTTGTAGGTCTCTACAGGGGAAGGAACAAGTGATGGGGAAGCAGTTTCCCACTGCTGCCTGTTTCTCCATTGCCCCTAGTTTATCCAGAAGGACCCAAACTATTCATAATATTTTTGTGGGCCCTTTTGAGGTGTCCCCCCTGGTGAGGGACAAATATTTAATGCCTGATGGTATCAAAAAAGGGGTCTGTGAGATTGAGTATATATCAGCCCATACCTCCTCTGAAAAGAGATCATTTGAAGTATGGGAAGATCCATGTCCTTTCTTTAGTTTGATGTCCCTGGTCTGTAACATTAGGCTTATTGAAATGAGCCAATAGTTGGCGTTGTTACTTTTTGTTTTCAGGAATGGGAGATTTGGCACTAACCAGTGGTTGCTCAGGACAGTATATCCATAATGAGTTTCTTCAGCAATGACAGGACTGTTACATTTTCAAGGAAGAAGAAGACTTCCAAGGATTTTTTCAATGATTTCAGACTGGAAGGAGTAGGTTGAATTCACAGGTCTCGGAAAAAAAAGATGCCCTGTTTTAAGGTGCAGTAAGGTCTAAATGTGCTTGACTTGAACTGTATAAGCTGGCTGTTGGTGGATATGGGCGAGGCATGATTTTGTTTCCTGAGAGGGCTTTCCAAGTGTGCACAAGGTTTTCACAAAGTGCGGTATTTCTGTATGGATGTCACAGGCCTTGAGCATGGAAAGCTTTAGCATAGGCTTTGATGCATTAGTTATTGCAGAATTTATTTGCCATTCTACATTTGGGAATTTCTGTCCTATGTATATGATGAGATACTGTTAATATCAGGGTGATTTTTATGTATGTTACTGGAGCAGTTATTGTCAGGATTTGACTGTGGTTTTTGACCATTGCTGATATGTGGGTCCCTGAGCCCTCTGGCCCTTGCCCTGTTGCTGTTCATGAGCTCTGAAAGATTTTGGAGTTTCTCAGTCCTTGCCCTGCTGAAGCTTTCTCTGGTTCCTGGGAAGCTGGCCATGCTTCACTTGCCTGAATTAGGCAATACTCTTTCCAAAACTGCAGTAGTGTTGTGAAATCCATAATGTTCAACTTCTCTGTCAAGTGTTAGGTCAGAAATATGATCAGATTTGCAGGTTAGACCAGATGTGATTTGTGAATGTGCCAAGGGGACGATGAGGAAACTGGCTTTTCTTAAAAAACACAAGGTGATGAGTTTTGGGGACTTCATCATGTTCAGCATTGTCAAAGTATCTGCTGAAATGCTCAAGATTGGTAGTTCTGGGACACTTTGCTACCTTCCATTCCAAGATATTAATGCTAGCCTTCCTAAAGCTGTTTGTTAGTTATAATTTTTGAGTAAATGAATAAACCTTAGCTTTGGCTTTTCACGTTAATGAAATCTAATAAAGGTGCTTTATGTAAACACCTTAGATTTCACGTTTGCAGAACGGGTGAACAAAGTGCTTCTTAGTGTCTGTGTCTCTTGGACTCTGTATTGTTAGGAGCAGGGAAAAAAGACATGGGATTTATATCTCATCTAGAGAGCTTTGGGTGATGCAATGTATATCATGTATTTCACTCTATCTAGATTGTGCACTGCCTGTTGGCAGTTAGAGGTAGGTCTTATATTACTCAATTCATTCACTTAATTTCATAATACGTTGTGCTCTATGCTTCCTGTTTGTGGTGGAGTGTATTTCTGCTGCTACTTGCAGCCACTAGAAAATATCTGATTTCTCTGGTTCTTTCTCTCTAAGTCCTTGGAAAACCCAGTCCAGTTTATACCATGGCAGATGAAGTGGGCTGTATCATTTGGATTGCTGGGTCCCACAGGAGTGACATGTGATTCGTCTTGGAGGCACAAGCTGTTGAATCCTGGGAATAGTTAGACCTGGATATGCCTCCTGTGGGAGCTGTGGTGAGTGTGAATAGGAAGGATGAGGGCAGAGTAATGTTAGGATTAAGGCACATTCCATCAGGAGGAGATGGTGTTGGTGGCTTCAGGCAGTCTTTTTTTTTTTTTAAAATAACCTGTCCTTGCTGTTGTGAAGTAGAGGAAGGGAGAAGAAAAATCTGTCCACTTCCTGAGTTCTAAAGACGCCACTTGACTAATGGTGTGGCAATAACTGGAGGCCAGAGCTGGGTGGATCTCAATACTCCTCCCTCACAAAACAGCAGAAGAGTTTGGTCATCTGAATTGTGGTGATGGCCCTGGGGCTGACAGGAAGATTACTACAGCACTGTTCTTACTTTCTAGAAAGCTTACATCATTCTTCTTTACAAATTTCAAAAATGATCGAAGTGGGTGTTTTACGTGGTACGAGTGCTTCCAAACCTGCTAGAGCTGGTCCCTTCTGCTGCTGAGTCCCTGGTAGAGTCTGCTGCTGAAACAAACTAGGGTGGGGGAAAATGTCATTAGTGCAGAACTGTTCAGAAGGGTTTTAGGATTGTGATGATGAATTTTCTAAACAGGAGGAATAATTGAAACTGCTGTAGTTTCACTTTGCTTATTCCAGCAAGATTTTGTCAGTGGGTTCTTAGTTATTTGTTGATTTCTGCATAATAGACTGAAAAAAGGAGCAGAATGAATGGGATCTCCAAAAAGGTTAGATTTATTTATATAGTTATTTATTTTTAAGCTGCCAGTACTCTTGAAGTTACATTGTCTCAAAAAGAAATCTTTGGAGATGGCCGTAATTGGAACAGCTGGATAAAATTTTGGGGCTTTTGAAGGACCTGTAAAGAACTCATATAGAAAGTAAGCACTGGTAACTTTGTCTTTTATTGTTAGGTGGCTTGATCATAGGTATCTTTGTAAAACAGAAGTACATTCAATATGCAAAATAGCTGAGAGTACTGAAATAGGCAGGTCTGAAATTCTGTAGACATTTCTGTACAGGATGCAGAGCTTTTAATATATCCCTTCTGTCAGCAGTACAAAGAGGAATCAAAAGAAGCGAATGCAAAACATCCGAGTGATAGTCCCGTGTATGTACTGCCAGTAGTAAAGGGAAAAGTAGAAGTCTCTCTACTCTCTACTCAGCAGTGTGAATGGAGCACTTAGTCACTGCTTTTGTCAAGGCAGTACTTCCGGTTCAGATGAAGTCCTATTGCCATGCCTAGTTCCAGTGAAGTTATTTGGTTTTTTTAAGGGGTCTAGGTTGAGTGAGCTGGGCTTATTTGCTTGGATGAAAAGTAGACAAGGGACAATCCAGTAGCTGTTACAGCTGCTAGAGGATGATTGTGAAGATAATAGGACCAAGCTCTACTTCGTAGTGCCAGGTGGCACCAAGGGACAGTGATAACCAAATGTTTCTTTGGAAATTTGGATTGGATGTTGGGAAAATCGTGTTACTAGGAGAGTTGTGCAACACACCAGCAGGTCATCCAAAGAAGCAAGTATCTGCCCTCTGAGCTTCTCAGGACTCAGCAAGGCAAAGCCATACAGACCCAATCTGCTCTCGATGATAGTTTTGAGTCAGAAGCTGGACTAGGTAAGAAACCCCCTGGGGTTTCTTAAAATCAACGTTTCTAGGAGAATTCCTCCTGCCCTTCTCAAGTGAAGAATTTTTTAGACAACTTTGGACTGAGCTGACCAGCTACTGTGGGATGCTTGGTGGTAAATTTACTTTCATGTCCTCAATATAGCTTTTGCAGTTCATTCAGTAATGTTTCAGTGTACTACACTGAGATTAGTATTGTCAACCTAAGTATTTATGACCTGAGGACCAGCAGAATATTTTTGTCAACAGGTCTCTTTTGGTCTTACCTGTCCCTGAAGGAAGGAGCAGAACTCTTCGATGGTTAATACAATACTGTCCAAACAGGCAAAGCCCTCCTTGTGGGTCTGCTGAAGATTGCTTTGGGGGATGAGGTGGCATTACAATTGCCAAGAGGGCAGGTGATCTGCAGTGAAATTTAACTTAAAATCTTAAGTTCATAAGGCTATGTACCCCACAGCAAAAGATCTGTGTAATCTTCATCTTGTGCTTTTTCTTTGTGGTCCCCTTTGCTTAGTAGAACTACCTGTAAATATGCCAAAGGTAGCAGACAGGATATCTTCTAATTTTATTTTGGCTCTACTGATATGTATTAGTGGTTGTATTTTATCCTTATTAGAGCTGATAGGAGGGGGAGCAGCCAAATGAATGGTTTTGTCAATTTTTAACACCTTTTTTTTTGAGAGAGAGAGAAAGGAACAGGAGAGTCAGAGAAAGCACAGAATAGGTGAAGTAGCTGTTTTAGAAAGCTGGATGCTATCCCCTTACAGACATTTCCCTACAAATAAACTCTCAGTTCCATCTTTGGATCTGAAGTGAATCTGTGGTGAATGAACTCCTGTATACATTTTGATTTTTGAGGCATACCTTCTGTAATTTGCTTCATTTTTCTGGTGGTAGGATTAAATATTGACATGTGCTGCTTGAAACATGCTGTTTTTCAGAGGTCATGGTTTTGGATGCCATTTTATCCCACTCAGTGCTTCTGCTAGAGGACCTTGTTTCTTGCCCTGCATTACTCATACTTGTTTGCTTATTTTTTTCTGTGTGAAAACATTTTTTGTTTCTCTTTGTATTTACAGCTACTTATTTCTTGGTTTCTGTTACATGACAGTTGGGGAAAATGAAGGTTCATGTTCATGTATACAGTATTATGCGGCAAAGATCTACATGTTATGTTTAAAAGCATTATACAACAAAGTGTTCCTGACAGTTCACAGTAATCAGAGAGCAAGCTGAAACAAAGCAACCTCTTTTGAGGTGCAAATGGAAATGTGGTGCAAAACTCATGACTGAATGCATCTAAGTCTGGTGTTTAAAGAAAAGCTTGCCTAAGTGAACACAAACTCATAGACTTCACAAAACAGAGCTGCCTGTTAACCAAAAGACTAGTTGCTTGCCAACAGTTCACTTGGCATAGCTTTCTCCTACCTGTCATCCATACTTCACAGAAAGAAATAAAACCCTGTACTTACATACTCCAGGCCCTCTCTTCTTGCTAAAGTAATGCTTTTTTAATTATATGGAGTCCTCTGCTCTTACATGTGTGGGTTATTAATTGCTGTAAAAGGGTGAGGGATTGAATGCTACTCTTACTGATTTTAAAAAACAAAAATTATCCAATTGGCTTCCATTTTCTGTGAAGTTTCCTGGAGCTTATTTTCTCTGCTTACAGTGGAGATTGCTTGCTGATTTTGCTGCATGCCCTTGAGCATCTACCCTACAGATTCAGGCTGTTAAGAGGCAGCTAGTAGGGAAATGGGAAGTAGCATCACCTGTTTAATAGTGATGGGTTGTTTTACACCTTTACTGCAGTAGTGTGCAAAAACAATAGGGTAATTTTAATGAATTAGAAAGAGCAAGTTGAATTATTTTTGTGCTAATTGAAGATGGGAAAATTAAAAATGTAGCTTAGTTTCAGTGGCATTATTTTCCCTTTGGGTTTATAATGGAATAATAAAATAGAACTTTTGATTTAAAGGATAAATAGAGAGTTCTCATTACATCACTGGCTGGAAGATGTGTTATTTGGAGCCATTGCTTGAATTATATGCAGGATTTCAAGTACGTTTGAGGCTGATAACTGAATCTTCGTAGATTTTAAAAATATTAGGTTTACATGCAGAAAGCTTACTTGGAATACATCTCTCATACAGTTACATGAAGTATTACTTTTAGTTGTTTAGGAACTTCGTAGAGGACAAATCTTTCTCCTGGGTCCTCCCTCTAAGTTGGATTTCCCTAAGAGAAGGGGCAGAAGTTTAGTATATGTATCTTCCAACTATGCTTCTTGAAACACAAGAGGGTTTTCCTATGCCCACGTGACACTGTGTCTGAGGTTAGTAGGTTTTATGAAAAGGTGATTTATCAAATGGTTTCCTCCTGTTGTGGGTTTGAATAGGAACTACTCCAAATCTGAGGCCAGAACAATGGGTATGGAGGAAATTAGTCATGGAGGGGTCTGAGGAGGAAGGAGCATGTTTTTATCAGTGATGGAAGAACTTCCCAGTAGATGGGAGTCTCACTAAAGATGATTTATGCATCTGTGGGTAGTGCTGGATTACACCTTTGCTTTGTTTTCAATTGAGTATTAAAGACTTAAAGGTACAACACTCTCTTTCTTAACTTGATACATTTGCAAAGTATTCTTCCTAACCACATGGATTCAAATATGTTTTTATGAAGGCTTAAGCATTTGGTGTTTATTTCAGCTGAAGCCCAAGGTTTGGGAGGCTTCCATTAGGTAACTTTCTGGCCATGGTGGATATTGTACTAACTAGGGGGATACGAAGTCAGTTAGCAGAGAGAGATTTATTTTGAATTTATGATATATGTTGCTGGCTTAAACAGTGTTTGTACTTTTACCCTATGATTCCTTGTGATTCATAAAACATATTCTGAATAGGGGTCAGCAGCTGAAGAGAAATGGTTTCTATTTTGTATGTAACCCTTTTACATTCTGGTGGAAGATTTGGAAAGATCTATTCTGATAGGAATATTTCTGAGGAAATCGTTACATTTTTGAATGGGTACAGGTATCTAAATATATGGCATCTAAAATGGCACTAGACAATTTTATATCTGGGACATCTGTGTGTGGCTGGCAAATATAAGACATACCAGTAACCCAGTCCTTCCAGCAATGGCCACTGAAGATGAACAGGAATTCCCTAGGGCATCTAGAAGGGACTAGATATCTGGGTTTGGATGACTAAAATTTAAATTTTAATGTTTAATGCTTCTGTGAGTTGGTATTTCAGATAAGCAAACTGCAAACGGCTTTTTTTCAGCTGTCATGAAGAAAAACAGAATCGCTTTCCTGAAAAAACTTTTGCATAAGTCAGTGTTCTAAGAGTAAGGCAATGTAGGTGGTTTGCCAATTTATTTTACAGAGCTTATTATTTTGCCAGTTTATAGTATCTGCCTTGTAGAGTCTGCAAGATAATGGTTATCTTACCAGCCTTCCCTCTCTCCAAAAATGTCCCTCTCTAGAATGAAAAAGAAAATCAAGAAATTCAAGAGAATCCGAGATCAACTCTTCTTAGGTTAATTTGGTGTCAATCAGTTGTTCAGAGGAGGAAAGCGTGCAAAGTGAGTGAGTGCAAAGATTGCTGTTCAGTCAGGGGAAAAAAAAACAACCCTGGAACATGTTCAGCATAGCTTAGAGAACAAGCTTATGTAGCTTATATAGCAACATAGCTGGAACATGCTTATGGCAAGCTGAGGATTTACACCAAAGCTGTAACTGTACATTGTCAAAATACAGGTGTCCTTTAGCTCTATGCTAATGTTTTCAGTTATTTGAACTGAATTTGAAAATCAAAAGTGCTATCCAGTGTATGTAACTAAAATATCAAAATATTTATGTTCATCATAAGGCTTCTTCTGTAGTAAGATTTCATCTCCTACGTGTTTAATGAAGGACATGATAGCAGAAGCCTAAGGGTGACCATCTCAGGTAACCAATACAGAAGCACAGATGCTTTTAGGATATGATGGAATCTCTTAGAATAGCTATGTTGGGATAGGATGAATCACAGCCCACAAATGCCTATTTCTCTTTGGTGACTATAAAGAGAGAGGGGGAGTAGAGTGACTCAGTGAAATGTGGTTGTTTATATTTGGTCAAATATATTTCAAGCTAAGTGCATAAGGCTACAATCCAGAGGCAGCTCTTTATGGCACCTGGTGTATGTGTCTCAAACATTCAGCTACAAAAGCCTAGTTGGAGTGAACTGCAGTTCAGCTCTGGCTGATGCCTTCATCACCCTTCCCAGCTGGAACCATCCAATAAAGGAATGGTGCACATGTACTTAGTTTTTATCCCGATGGGGAATTGTTGTCAACCTAAAATAAAGTCAAGATGCAGACTGGATCTATGCCTGAACCTGTGTGCTTGGATCTCACAATTTAGACATGGCTTAAACTCCCTGTGCAAGCAGCGGAAGGAGAGAGAGCATTTGGAAGGCCTCCAGAAGCCACCTTAATTTTGGTAAGATTGATTCCTAACATGTAACTTGAATATGTGCTTGCTTCTGTGTAGTGTTTTCATTTTATATTTCTCTCAGAATATATGATGAAAATAGAATAGTCTGTTTTCCTTTCAGTGCTCACACAATCTCCAGTTTTCCTAGGTTAGGGAGATGTTGGGATGTCTGAGTTGTAGGAAGTTAAAACAGTTGAAAAGCCAGACTTAAAGTTCTTGTGATAAGCCCATTTTTAAAACGAAAATTAGACCAGTCCTTTCAGAATCTGTTCCCAGTTAGTAACTTGGAATTTTGATATTTCTCTATACATTTTTAACTTAATAATGATTTCCACCATCACTTCAGCCCCAATATAGAGCTTGAGGTGTTTTGCAAAAGCTGACATCAGTGGTATTATGCATGAGTGCCTAGTTTTAAAATCTTGGCAGCTGCTTTGACTTTTCTTTATGCTGTCATTCAGACCATAGCTACCAAAGCTGAATTTTATGTTCGTAGTAACAGTTGTGGGAAGTTACTAAGGGAAGAGTCTATTACTGACACAGGAAATAGTTTTGCAGTTCTTTTTGTCGTTGCCAAACTTATCAAAATGTCACTGTTGCCATAGGTCATCTAGGAACAGCTCAAAATTGTCTATCTGCTGCATTGAATGTCACATAAATTGCTTGGTGACTTCAGTGCTAGTGTTACATATGTTCCACCCTTCTTGCAAAACTCCCTTTAAATTGACAAGTTTTGTTGTTTCTGGAATTAGACCTAATTGCTATGATTCAAGAGTAAGGAAGGAAAAACAACTGTGTGAGTTCTGCATTTTTCAGTTGTCCTCCTCTTTATTACTCCCAAAATAGTCCACTTTTCTCCAAAAGTTATATCAAGACCATTCAGAAAATTGTGTGCAATAGTCACCATTAGAAGCATTTTTCCCTTGATTCATTAATTACAGGAGCACGTCAAGAGAGCAGATGGCATTTTCTGAGTTGTGAATTTACCTTTGTTATTCTTTGTTGAGTTTGACATCTGAATTTCTCAGCTTCTCCAAGATGATGTTGTTTTGCAATTAAATATATAATATGGTTTCATAAATCAGATTGAAAATTGAAATTCTGTCCTTTTTCTTTGTAACTGATGTGAAAATTGAATGGGTACATGGGCACATCTCTGTTTGGGAACTACTCACTCCTCAACGTACAGAGCAACTATTTTTAAAAATCTCTTTTTCTGCAGTCCATGAAGTCATGCCTTCCCATGGCACAACTCAGGTGCCATTTTTGAGAAAGAGCATGTACTTTCTCTTTAACTTTTTGATGGGTCTTAGCTAAAGGGTTCACAAACGGGATGTGATGTATTTTCAGCACGCCCTATTGAGTTGAGGGTCTTCTGATTCTTTGTCAGGGGAGGATCTATAAGATAACTCACATGAGGATCTGGGTGCGTGTGTGGCTGCTAGTTTTGCGTTTGTGATTCAAGAGTCTCAGGAATGGAATCTGGAGGCACCTCAGCCCTGTTTGACTGCAGTTAAAGCTCTGCAGTGGTTGAAGACCAGTGTGTGCACTGTGAAGCAGTGGCACTTGAGATCGGGTTGTGCAGGCAGTGCTGAGTCGTCGCCTTTTAAGGGGTTGTGTTAGTTGTGGTGGGGAAGGGTTGAGGTAACTTGCAAGTTTCCTCCCTTTTTTGAAACAAGCTGATGGACCACAGAAGCTCTCGGTGGGTGTTGTGGTGTGAATATGCATGTGGTGGAGAGGGTAGCTGGCTCCAGGTGACTGGTGCTGCCTGTGCTCCTTACTCTCCCTTGTCTGGCAGGGGCACCATCTTCTTGTGCGTTGTAACCTGCTCGACTAGAGCAGCCAGACTCTGGCTCTCTGCATCTCTTCCTCCCCTTCCCTCTCATCACTCTCTCCCTCTTCTGCCCAGCCTTGTGCCATGTTTTCGTCCACCTGACCTTTCTGACACCCGCTCCGCAGTGCGCTCTCAAGGGCTCGTCTCACGCACGTCCGTGGGGCAGCAGCCGAAGGGTCATGAGAGCAACAGGCGAGGTTGTCTTCCTGCTGTCAGCTCCAATGTCTGGTCTCTGGCAGATGGGAGCAGCAGTTACAGGGGAAATCCTGCTAATCTCCTGTAACTTGAGCCCATTACATGCTCAGTCGCACTGTGGGGCTGGTGCCTTTCCAGCTGCATTCGGATGGATGGCTGAAGGAATCGGATGCTAACTGCAGAACGTTTTCCCAGATTTGCACTGTAGGGATCAGAAACAAAAATTAAAAAGATGCTGTGAGTCAGCTGAATATTAGCAGGTTTTAAAGCCTCGTCAAATAGGAAAATATTTTCATATGCATAGCAAAAAACATAGCCTTGATACAGCAAACCCCGCCTCCCACCCCCCCCCCCCCAACAATATTAAAAAAGCAAGGGATCAGCACTTTGAAAAATTTCAAGACTGCCCCAACATGGGCAGAAGAGGCAGAGTTCCATAGTGAGTTACAGGGGTGGCAGAGCAACATGTTTTTGTCTGGGCTATCTCAGAAACAGGCAAACTGTGTTTTGGCAGAAACGTCAATAAAATCCTGCAGCAGATGTCCAGCATGGAAAATTTTTAACAAGGGCAGCTCAAGTTTGGCAAAGTCAAAAGAATGTGGAAAATCCTGATAAGATGCACGAAGCCATCTTAATAATGGGTGGAGTTACCACCTCTGTCCCTAGGGTCTCTTGAACCCACCAGAATCAACTATTTGGATTTTTAGAGGAGGGTGGTTTTGGGATTTTTGTTATATAGGGCAGAATAGAGAGATGGAAGGGGTGATTTAACAGAAAGTAAGGGCTGGCTGGCAGGAGCCCTCTTGGCAGGAGCATGTCTCAGCTATGCCGGGAAGGGGAGGGTTTTCACAAATTGTGTGGGAGATGGTGGAGCCCAAAGGAGAGTTGCTGCTTGCTGGATAGAGATATAATGGATTTTTGGGAAGCTGTGTTTGTAATATGCAAAATAGTCCATAGGAAACAATGGGGCCTTGGGACAGAGCTGCCAGTGAATGAGAGCTTTGTTTTCCTCTTGTCTATTCATATTTCTAAACTTTTAGTGGCATTTTAAACACATTTTACACATTTTTAGCGTAATGGCTTGAATTGCCTACATTGTTGTCTAAAGTATTGTTGCACTGCAATCTTTATCTCTTTCTGGATAAAGATTAACTTTCAGCTTAAGCTCCATTTTGTGTTTTTTTTAATTGCAGCTCTTGTTTAATAATCCTTGGCTGCCTTGGTCTCATGTTTTACAACTTAAGAAAGATTTGTAGCACAACTGATTGACAGCAGACCTTGTGTACCAAGCATGTTGAGCTGCCCACAGCTTGACTTGAAAATGACAACTAGTATCGTCTTTATGCCAGAAGCTTAATACAAATGAACATCAGTTGCAGGCTAATTGCATGAACTTCAGTTTAGATGCTGCTGATGGGATTTGTCTGCCATGGATATGAATTAAAACACCATCATATAGATTGTGTTTTCGTTGAGAAGCATCCCATACCTGCAGTCCCTAACAACCT
This sequence comes from Dasyornis broadbenti, assembly GCA_013397935.1. Lineage (NCBI taxonomy): Eukaryota > Metazoa > Chordata > Aves > Passeriformes > Dasyornithidae > Dasyornis > Dasyornis broadbenti. The sequence goes on from VZRN01003026.1 coordinate 2,074,734, forward strand.
GTCTGAAATAATCGAAAGATGTTATGCTTGTATTGCTGTTAAATGCGGACACTGCACATAAGATTATGCAGTATTAAAATGAGAATATTACTGCCTGAATCGGAGTGTGTTTTGGCTGCATGTTAAAATAAAAGACAGATGGTTTGATTTATTATGGTGCATGGCTCACCTTTACAACCAAAACAGCATCACTGCAGTTTTGCAGTTTCAGAAATGTTGTTTGTGCACGCATTTACGTTTAGCAAAAGCTTTGAAAATCCTTGTGAAAGAAATGGTGTAGCTGCTCTTGCAGTGGAGGAAAAGGGAGTTGTTTGCTTTTGCTGCGTATGTTATTTCATGGAGCTATCGCTTTACCTCTCCAGTAAAACTCCTTCCCTGCGCGAGGGAAATTCCTGGTTCATCGGTATGGATGCATTGTTTTTACACATTAGAAGTGCTGTGTTGCTGTGTCAATCATCCCGTTAGGATCAGTTTAAGAGCAGTAGGGCTGACGAAGCCGGGTGTGATTGGCTGCCATATGCTGGGAGGGCTCTGTGAGAAGGAAGGGCTGCAGTCTTTCAGCAACAGAGTTTAGGCTGTGTCTTTGCTTCATCATCTGAGGAAAAATCCCCAGATAAGTCACAAGGCTTTCTGAGAAAAAAAAAAAAAAACCAAAGCATTACAGGCTGCTCATCGTTTCACGTGAGAATTAGTTACCATGATGCGATGGGAAAGATATGGCTGTTTGTTTATATCAGATGTTCCTGTTCACGTTGGGAATGTGTCGAATAGACAGGGCTAAACAAGGTAGGAGGATCGTTGTCTTTTATCGAATGTTTCAAGAGTTTGCTGCAGTATACTGCATACTGTATGTGTTGCTTGGGGATGTCAGGGAAACATTGTTTCTCCCGTGAATAGATTCTGTTTTGGCGCAATAGGTGGATTTTATGGTAACTTGTTTTTAAAGGGTATTAATTTCCAGTGTAAATAGCTCTCTTCAGAAATAGAACATGAGTATATGCATATTAAAACAAGTAAAGAAAGAAATAGGTCAGTGTGTTTCAGAAGTGCTGCTACCCTAATTGGATTTTTAGCTGGGTTGTTGTCTGGAAGTGCAGCCTAGCTTTAAGAAGGAGAAGGAGTCAACCTGGAAATCTGTGAAGTTTATAGCAGCTATGTTTGAAGATTTAGGTGAATTAGACTGGCTGATCTAAATAATTCCCTATCGGAAGCTTTAACTAAAGCCAAGACTGCCTGTTTTAGATTTGTAGGAGTATACAACAAGATTACAGTATTTTACCCTGTTATAAAAGTATGGGTGTTTTTGACTGCGCTGTGATTCCTTGTGCTCTTCAAGGAAAGACAGGGGAATTTTTCATATTGTAGTTTAGCTTATTGTAGTTTATTGTAGAAAGCTGCCCTTTCCAGGTCTTTGTCTCAGAAGCAAAACAGAACCTGCACATGAAAACAAGGAAAACAAGGTTAATAATACGTGCTGCAATTATCTGATCTTTATACATTTTTAATGAGAGAACACACAGCTAGCAGAATAATTTAATGAGCAGGCTGGCTTTTAGAGCAATGATTTCACTGTGCTAAGGCACATCAACTTTCTTCAAGAGGAGGAGCCTCAGGAAGGAATGGAGAAGATTTATGTTAAATGCTCTAGAGAAAAGGAAGAGATATTTAGGCAGAAGTCTGTAAAATTCTGGAAGAATAGAGTAGTTTCTAGTTATTATCTGTTAGATAGGAAGCAGACTTTACTATCATGTTGCGGGAGGGCTCTGAGAACATTTCCTCATCCTGTGGTGTGCTGAAGCCTCTTCAACTTTCTCAGACTGCCATATTCATTGATGGTGCTCAGTATCTTTCAGGATGTCACCCAGTTAGTGACCTGAATTAACATGCTGACTTCAGTTGTGTTGTAGCAGCATCATTTATATGTACAGTATATAATATAAGTTGGGGTTTTTAATTTTTTTTTTACCCCTATGATTAACAGTTGGTGAGACAGCAAGAAAATGTTGTCTTCTTATTTATCCTGTAATAGCTGTATACGTTGCATAAAGATACTTGTATTCAAATTGGATATTGATAGACAAAATAAGTGGATGTACTGAGGAAGACTAAAGAACAATTTCTTAAAGAGAAATCAGGTAGAAGAACCTTTTGCTGCCTAAAAGATATTTTCCAGTGGTGTAATTCTGGGGGGAAAGTTTCAAAATTTCCTATATCCTAGGAAGGAGTTTTAATAGTATTGTAGCAAGTAGGCCCTCCTAGACCAACTGTCCATTGCCCCTCCCATTTTTCAAGGAGAAGTACAGGACATGTACTTAAAACTCCTGATGTCCCCTCCCAGCTCCTCACAGCTGACTCTGCTCAGAGGAGGTTGCTCTGACTTCACTGCTCCCTGGCCAAGCACTTGCTGGATACCTGTGGCTGGATTGTTGACACATACTCCGTTCATGAACCGGTTATTTTTGAATGCTGCAGTCTTCTAAATAAAATCAGCCTTGTGTCTTCTGTGAATTTCAAGCTCTGCTAACAAATTAAACACGTCAGAGTGTAGAGCATTATTATTACAAATCCATAAGGTATGGATATGTATGTTTAACTCTCTATCACTATTGCTGCTTAATTGTGTTGTTTGTGTGCAGACTGTGTTAAGCATGTGAGACAAAGACTGATAATTAGAAGCAAGTAAAATAATCTTTTTCAAGCTATAAAATGTGAGATGAATGTTTAATTTTTGCAAATAAAGCTGTTTTCATGCACAGCTTTCAGAGAAAACTTTTCAGTCTCCTGTTTTGAGACAGTCTCTTAATTTCAGATAATTTCAGTGTCTTGTTTCCATACCTTGAAGATCACAATATATAGTTACCCTTGTTATTCCTGACTACCAAAGTGAAAATTTGCATTCGTCACTTAGTCAAGTAGTTTGTATCAAACTAGTCACAAACAATCAAATGAAAAAAAGGATTAAAAAAAATTATTTCTTGGTCAAGGTGCATATATACTACTACTTTATATGGTTAGGTAAACTAACCTTCATATTGGAGAGTAGAGGTGCTAGTAAATATTCTGTATTTACATTTATTATGTAAATAGTTGGTATTAGAAGTATTTTGGACCAGATTCTGGTGCCTCTTTTCATTTTGTAGTATCTTTTCTGGTTAATGGCTCTGTACATTTCATCAGAGCTATTAATGTGGTAACCTTAAGGTGTGCAGTCTCTCTGTTTTCAAGGAATAATTACTTTGTTTAGAATTAGTCTCTTCATTTTCCTAAGGTAGAATTTTCTAATGAGTTAGAAGTCCTGAAGTATAGTGCTTGACTATAGAGTGTTTATAAAGGCAAATCAACTTCTTCATTTGTAAGTGTACGTTTTACAGAAATGTAAGGTAATTATGTGCTACAATTTTTACAGTTTTTTTTCTGAGCAAGAAAAATGGCTCAGTGTTGTGTGGGATTTCAGGCACTCAGATCTCACCTCCGCTGTGAATGAATCTTCTTCTCTGTTGCTCACAAGTGTGTCAGAAATAATATGTACTATGTTTATTTGTAAAAGCTCTGTAAAATAATCAGGTTTTATAATACTGAGAGATGAGCAAAAGACTTAGTGTTTAATTGAAATTACTTATTAATTATTTTGCATACAGTTTTAACACATTGTTAATATTTAAATTTCACGTGATAGCTATTAGCGATACCTTTCTTCCTAATGTTACTAGAAATTTCTGGCTTTGAGGATTGTTTTTTCTCTTGCAGGGAAGAAACACTTTTTTAAAGTCAAATTATATTTCCCCCTTTTTTATGAATATGGCTGTTACAAAATTTTAGCAAAAGAGAACTAAATTACTTGTAGAATTTGTTAGTATGTATTTTCTTTTTAAAACCTTTGATCATGAAGCTAATTTGATATGTTTAATACAATGTGTTATGGTTAACTAATGTGCAGCAGTGCTATGTAACTGGTCTGTAAACAGGTTGAAATTATAGCCTGAGGAAAATAAAACTCTTTTCAAGAGAATGTCAGTGCTGAAAATAGTTCAAATAATAGCAGTATTAACGGTTTGACTAATTAAACTAATCTCCTTATACTTTATTAGCAAATGCAGTGATAGTTGTTGGTTATTGATATACAGTCTTCTTTTTAAAAAGTCTTCTTTTAAAAACAAACTTTTCAGCTCTTTTTGGAGTGGAGGGTGCTTGAGGAGAAAGAAGTTATGCAGCCCCTTTCTAGAATCTGCCAACTTTTTAATTGCCACAATTTTTTATTATTCTTTTGTAACAGGGCTGTTAAAACACTGAGCTCTCTCTCCGATAATGCTGGCAATGTCAAGTTCTTAGTTCAGTATTTCAGGCGTGCTAAAAAAGGAAAACTCTGGGGCTGTGAAGATTGAAGAGCATACCTAACAGGGGATTATATGCAAAATCCTTATAACTAACACAAAGAAATACTAATTATGTAGGGGACTATTTGTGCTACTGATGATTACTAAAGCTATTGAGAACTGTCAGTGTGCAGTTTGGTGCTTCTGAAGAAGACTTGTAGGATTCCTGGAGCCGTAAGTCTGGCAAAGGACCTGGTGGGCTTGTGATACCTGAAACTTTGCCAGTTAGAAGAGCTCAGCTGTAAACAAATTGATAAACACAGAGGTTCACATGCTTTTTATTATTTATTTTCTTTTTTTCCTTTCTTTTTCTTCTCCCTCCTTTTTCATACCTAGATATATGTCCACAAATACAAATATACACATACATAATATAGACACACTCATAAAAATATAATTTTTCATCTTTGTGATTTTTGTACTACAAAAACAATAGCTAATAAAAACAGTGGGAAGGATTAAGTGATACAGTCGTTGCATAAAGAAATGGATCAAGATACAGGAACAGATGGTTCATATGAGAGTCTATTAATTTTTTCTATTTTAGATCAATGATTTTTTTTTATCAGTTTCTGAGTGGATGATAAACATTTTGGGAAGTGTTTTGGGAAGTTCTCAGTGTCACACATTGCTGAACTCATAAATTGAGACAAGGTCAGTCTGCAGGTTTATGAGCTGTAAAATCTTCTCTCCTGCAGGGAATACAGCACCCCTGACAGTTGGCAGAATTAGAAAGTACAAGTAAGGAAGAATGCAGAAATATTTTCCTGTAGTATTTTTATGGAAGAAGAAAGCTAGGATTTGGTTAGAAATGCCTTTTTCTTTTCTTTTGTGGGAATTCTGAAGGTAACTTTTTAGCATTTTTTTTGTGTATGATCGCTTTTAAGAGGCCTGGCAAATATTTTTTTGGTTCTTTAACCCTCTAGTGTTCTCTCCGATCCAGACTGAATACTTTTTAACTTGAGTTTCTGAGAAATTTTGTGTTGTTGTTTTGGTTTTTTTCACCCTAATGCACTGTTATATATGCTTCAGGTATGCCAACTGGCTCAGTCCCCCAGCCCTTAGTTTCCTGAATCTATTGTGTTTTTTGCATTTTATAGGTATCATGGGCAGTGTTTTGAACTTAGTCTAAAACTAACCTACAATTTCCAAGTGGCTAGATTTCCATTATTTTCCATTGCTCAGAAGGATGATGTTTCAATGCTGGGTTTCAGCATGTTGAGTTTGTGCCTTTATGCTCTCCTTTGGCAGCTCTCTGTGGAACACTCCTGCTGATGTCAAGGTGGGGAAAGTGGCTGCCTCGTAGGATAGCAAAGCCCTGTTTTAGTCCATTTTTATAATTTTTTTTATGCTTCCTTCCACTTCTCAGACTATCTGCAGTGCTGTTATCAGCAGCTATATGCATATTTCAAGCCTAGAGCTGCATTGGTTTGTCAGTAGACCTCTCTGGCTGTGTCCCTGGCAGGACAGGCAGGCTCACTGCTGGCAGGAGTGTACCCCTGTGCCCAGTTAATGATTCAGGACTTCAGCACTACCTCTCTCTTATTTACTTAAAAGGCTGTGATAACATGTGTGGGATTTCCCTGATGGCTATGTTCACCTGTGGCACAGCATCTCCTGCTGCACCCCCTCTCTGCCGTGAGGAGACCAGTGCCAGCTTTCCCACCTTCATTTCCTCACCCTGTAGCCAAAAAGTAGTGTGCCCTGGGGCACCTTCTCCAGCTGGCAGGAGGCTTTTGCAGAGGAGGACGCTGGTGCGTGGGCTGCTGGTGCTGGGGATTGCAGTGCTGCAGTCCTTATTGGCATGCTGAACATGCTCTGGCAGCACGGCGCGCCGCTGTCCTGGACTCTAGTGCTTGTCTTAAACTTTTTTGCTTCGTGTGTATTTTTTTTCACAATTCCCTTGTGTATTTTAGTTCCCCTCTGCTAATGCTGGGAAGCACTTTGGGGAGGGATTGTTTTATTGCCATAATTTTAAGGGAGTTGGGGTAGTGGCTAAAAAACCCTAAGATTTTCTCTGTCACATTGGAGAAGGCATGAAAGGCTTTGAAAGTGGCCCAGCTGAAGTGTTTATAAAGCCAGTGCACTTTCCACTTCCCCCCCCTCCCCCTTTTTTTTTTTAAAGACCTCATTTAATGCTCAGGACTGTGCAGTGAGGCCACTTTCAAAGGCTTTAGTATCCACAATAGCAGCTCTTTGAAGTGGAAACGCCAGCGGGGAACAAGCCTTCAGCTTAATCCTTGGTGTAAAAGGTCCCAAGTGGTAAGAAGCCACAACATCCCTCTCAGTGGGAGGGACTGGAGAGAGATACCTGGAACTGAATTGGTATCCTGGACCTGGACCTCACCTGTGGAGCTGGAAGTGGTTGGACACTGCTGTAGGGCACAAGGGGTGCAGTTCCTCTCATGTCTCTGGTTTTTCACTCTGGTTCTGTCCCAGCTTCTTTCCCCAGTTTCCTGAGGAAGAGGACACAATTAAAAGGCGAGAGAGTAAGGCCTGAGAGCAAACATGTTTGTGCTTAGGTTTATTTGCTCTCTCAAGTTGGTAAATCTTTCCTCTGGAGTGGAGAGCCAGTGGCACAGTCTGTCTGCTGGTCCTTGCGGGCACATCTGTCCAGTGAGGCTGGTGGCTTCATGATGGCCCCAGGTGCCTGTATCCCCTTTGGCCCAAGGAAGGTGAAGAAGATTGTGGGTTTTGGTTGCCAATGACTCATTTAAGTGCTCAAAGCTAGGAGGGATAAGTCCACCATCTCTGAAATCCATTTGTTTGAAATAGGAGATGGAAGTGTTGAGTTTCTTGTGGTGGGGCTTGAGGGTCAGTGTGTCCCTATGGATTTGTTGCCTTGGTTGCAGAACTAGGCCACTTGTAAAGAGCTGCCATCCAAAAGTGAAGAATGCAGAAGGGTAGACTGGGGACAACAGTGCCTTGACTGGTGTGTGGCTTGAGCTACCAGGGGTGAGAAGCTTTTTCAGGAGGCCTTTCCTTCTTAACTGTAGTAGTCATTGTTTGATGACTATTTAAATAATCTCATTTTTAAGCTGAAAAGTTATTTTTTTAACTTGTTGGTATTTTTGACATTCAGCAGATCACCTTTCATTTGATGTCACCCTTGTGCTGTTTGCTGTGTGCAAAAATGGCTGTCTTTTCCATGGCTTCCCCAGTGGCAAATGACTGAACACCTCCTGCCTCCTAGTCAAAATCTGGTGGTCCTCATCATCAGTCTATATGAATTTCGTATTCTTTCTGTTGTCAAAAGCCTCACTATTGCCTCTTTGTACATGTAAGGCTTTCCATGTGATGCTGTTACTGTGCTGGTGATGCTGTTACTGTTCTCTCACTCTTTTATCATTCCAGCGTTACATGCTCCATGACTATACACAGTAGTGTAATTCTTTTTTGTTTGCCTTTGATAGTGCCAAATGTTCTGCTTGTTTTATACTCCATCAACTGCTTAACATTTTTCAGAAGTCTTCATTGAATTGCCTGTAATGTCCACATGATCTTTTCTCTGTAGCAGTGTCTTGTTGGAAGCTAGTGTTACGTATTTACTATTCATTATTTGTCTGTTTTTTCCCTCATCTGCATTATTTTTGCTATCTTTATGTTAAACTGATGTCATTTTATCACCCAGTGAACTCATTATCATGAGATCCTTTTGTAACTCTTCACAGATGGCTTCAGGTATGACTTTGCAAAAATTTTATGTTAACTGCAAACTGTCTTATTGTTTATGGCTATGTTGCAAAGCAGAGAAGGAAACTCTCTTGGCAAAAGTAATTATGAAAATTACAGTATATTATTAGAAGTAAAAACATGATATTTAATCTTGTGAGTTTGTTGTGAACTGCACTGACTTCAGTCTTGATACTGTCTGCAAATGCTTAGCACTTTTAGCTGCTCTTTTAAATTAAATTTCTTTTAATATCCATGAGACCTAAGTCATCACAAAATCATCACATTTTGGGTTCCACAAAAATCGTCAGGTTGCAAAGGTGAGATGATTCATTTGCTTTCATTTTGCTTAATTTTGAGCTCTTAGGATTTGTATTTCCTGGCTCTTCCATGCCATTGTCAGAATGGTACTCCTTAATAAAATCAGACAGTTGCTTGTAAACATATTTGTAGGTGATAAGGTTTTATGAAATGCACTTGATGTTTTCAGGCTTCCAGTGAAATGAGTAAGAGGTAGCTGTGCTGCAGTAGGATTCTGTAGTGGGTCCTTCAGCTTGAAGATTCCTGTACTAGGAATCAATTTAAGTTGATTGTGGTTTGGGGTTTTTTTTTTGTTGTTTATTTGTTTGGTTTTTTTGTTTGTTTGTTTTGGGTTTTGGGGCTTTATTTGGGTTTTTTTGTTGTTGTTTGGTTTGGTTTTTTGATGGTTTTGGGGTTTTTTTTGTTGTTGGTTTTTGTTGTAGATTTTTGTTTGGTTGTTTTTTTCTTAAAGAGAAATGAAATTAAAACAGACTTAGTAGTAATATTTTGCTTTGGTAAAGATAACCACCTTTATCTCACTCCTCTGGGTCTCCAATTACCAAAACATCAGCATACTTTTAACTGAGGGGAAAGGTAAATGTGATTATTATCATCTTTGAAGTACTTCACTGGGAGGTAAAACTGATTTTCCTGAAATAGGACTTTAAAACTGGTGGGCAGGTTTCTACTTTTCTGATTTCAAATTTTTTTTACCCCCTCTTTTCTCTCTCTCTCTTTTTTTTTTTTTTTTTTTTTTTTGTGTGACTATATTGACTCCGGTTTTGCAGTTAGGAAATTTAGGTTGCATCATGCAGGGTTCTTCTTTAATTGTTTTCCTGATGGACTTTGTTCATCTGGTGAAAAAATATGGGACCTTAAATTGTGGATTTCCATTCAACCCTACAGAACCATAATAATCAAATTCCACCCCCCCCCCATATGTAAACTGAGCAAACTTTTTCTGTGAGAAATCCTAAAAGCCTAGAGCTAGAATACCTCTGGATCTTTGTTGTGTCTCTTTTCTGTCTTTTTCGAGTATGTTAGCTTCTTTTTTTGTTTTGATTTTTGGTGGGGTTTTTTTGGTGGTTGGTTTTTTTGTAGCAGACAGTCCTGTTCAGTTGCTATAAAGTGGTGCTATGGTTGCTACTATTTCAGATTTCTACTGTTTCAGGTGATGGGCAGAGGGATAAATGTGGAGAAGAACCATTTAAATAGGTTTTCAGGATTTCTAGAATGTATTCATTGAAGTAAAGTGGGTATCTCTGTGAAAGCAAAATATTGCTAACGCAAACTTTGCAGCCTGTAAAGTTGCAGGGGATTACTTGGGGGCATAACTTTGACCAAGAGTGAGGTGGTTGGTTCTTTTTTGTTGTTGTTGTTTTTGGTTTTTGTTTTTTTTTTTTAATTTCTGGTCTGGTTTGATTTTATGTCTCACCTGCTTTATCCTGGAAATGTTGTATAAAATGGAAGGAATTCCTACCAGGTGTCAGGGGCCAGAGTGTGTACAGGCTGAAGGTGAGAAGTTATAAACTCTCTTATTTACAGTCTAAGCAAATATTACATTAAAATGAGGCAGGTTCAAAACACACATTTAAATATTTTTTGAAAAGTTGTTTTTGGAATAGAAATGTCTGTAAGCATAACAGCAGCAGTCCACTTCTTATGTTTATATAGCTTTTTTAAATCTCTGAGTGGTGTTGATGATGTTACTTATGTGACCAAATCCAGTTAATTGTTTTCTTTTTTGGTATTTATTCACTTTGTAACACAGAATTTTGACATTGTCTTTCAAAAACAGTGTTGTATATCAAGTCGATATTTATGCATAGTTAAAGGAAGCTCTTGAATTATGATTTAACACAGAAGTTACGCAAGACAATACATATTGTAAAGTACAAAACAAAGTGTGTCTTTAAATATCCTTTTGGCACTAAGCTTGAACTACAACAAATGAATTAAGCCTTTGAAAAGGACAAAAATGTCAAGACTTACTTTAACCAGTCCAAATTTTCCACTGCAATGTGAACAGAAAACTGTCTCTTGCCAAAATCCAGTTGCTTGTGCTCAGTTGTCAGAAGAGTCTCCATTGCTTTGGAAGTGCTGGCAAATGCCAGGCTGTGCTTACCAGTTCTGCCATTCCCAGCAGGACAGCGAAATCTCTGCAGTTACAGGGAAGCAGAGATAGTAGAAAAAGGTCTGGAAAAGGGCTCTGTCAAAACATTTACAGGAAATGTGTTCAGTTTTCACTTCAAAACTTTGCAATTTATTGTGTCAAAGGATGAAAGCACTTGATTTTTCAACATTTTAAAGACTTTTTTCTTACTGCTCTCTTTTCACAATAAATAGCTGAGTTAAAATAGAGACTGTAATTTGAATATGGAGAAAAATTTTGATTTAAGGCAGGGACATGTCTGACTCTGGGACATAGACTAACACTGCCTAATCTGTCAGTATGGCTGCCTAAATCCATTCCCTTTTCAACTTTTAAGTTAAGAGAAATTAAAACAAAGACTCTATATATTGAAGTTGCTTTTCAAAGATACTGGCTGGATACTTTTTTGTTGTGGTTTGGGTTTTTTTTTTCCTTACAGAAATCTGAATGTAGTTTATGTGCCTTTTTTACTATTACAGACAACTGAACTATGCACGTGGCAGAAAAATGAGTATGAACTCATCCAATGTCCTTACTGTAGGCCAATAAACTCTCCAAGTTTATTTCTGTGTAGCCTTTCTGTGTTTAAGTACTTTATCTCCTGTTACTTATAAATTTAAAAAAAAAAAGTTATTTTCTAAAATGAAACTGAGTTAAAAAGTAACTTTCTTCAAGTGGCAGAGGGTGGTGAGCTTTTTGGACTGAGGGAGACGTTACACAAATCAAAACAACAGATCGATATGACCCATTTTTATTGGGTCAGTGCTTCTTAATTGGTGCTCAAGCAAAAAGGAAGGTCAGTAGCAGTACTGCAGCACACCAAACCCAAAATTCGTCATCCTGGAGATCAGGGGAAAAAAAGTGTATACTTGGTAGGCAATGTCTTCAGACAGTTATTGCGCATTCCTTCCAGTTGTAACTCCATTATTTGCTGCAGGATTAAACAGAAGTATTCAAGATTTCCAGGAAAACAGACATTCACCAGAAGTTGCAAGTCATATGAGAAAAGCTCTTCTTTGCTTCTCTGCCACCAGTTGCAAAAACAATTTTAGAGGAAAAGCATTCTCTTTCTGAACTTGTGATAGCTATTTGACAACAGAATAGTGGTTCACTAAATGCAAATTTATTTTATTCCTGAGAGAATGAGCTTGCATTATGTGTTGTCAAATACAACACGGGGTAGCCTTTGAAGTTTTAAATGTTGGTTTTGTTTGGGTTTTGTGTTGTTTACTTTTTTGTTTTTTGCTTGTGGACAAATAAATGGCATTTGTTTTGAAAGTACATTTTCTTACTATCATCTTCACATGAAACTTGATTAAATATTTTCTTTATTCACCTTGGAGGACCAAAGATAATCAGGCAGGAAGCCATCTCTGCTTTTACAACACAAAAAGGCAGTCTACCTTCAGAAGAGACCAATAACCTGTTAAATACTACCTTTTTTTCTTCAAGGCCATGCCAAACCCCCCATTTCTGGTTTCTTCTTAACTGGGATGGGTCTTTGGAAAAATTACTTTTATTGGGAGATCTCAGCTGCTGTCTGAATGTTAGCATAAAAACACTGTTTAAAAAACAGAAAAATAAATCATCTTTGAAGGTACTAATCTGCTATTCAATAGCTGACTTCAAAGTTAGATTGCTGTTCCATCTTTTTAACTGCTGTAAGATATGAAGTATTCTGGCATATGCACCTAATCAGGCTTTCAGTGTGTCTTACGAGATATCTAACAAGTAAAGCACCTACATATGTTCTGCTTCATGAGGATTTCTTTAGTTTTGGAACTAAATTAAACTGGTATTCTGTGTTACGTGCACACTACTAATGGAGTGAAAGGGGAATTGAATCCTTGTGATAAAATGGACTCTGATGAAGGCTTGCTTGGGCAACCCTCTGAGTGCTAAAGACACTATTGAGGTTTCTTCTTTTCCCTGAAAAGTGCTGAAAGCACTTTGCCGTTGTGATAAGCTGCTTCTTCCAAAATATGTTTGAGATGCTTTTAAAATGCTTATAAATTAAAAAAAAAAAAAAAAAAAAAAAAAGCTACAGAAAGCAAGAGTGCTTTGCTTGGGCTGCTTTGGGCAGGCTCTCAGGTTTTCTTCCTTCTCCATTGGATTACTAAGAAAGATCCCTGCTTCTGGGAGTGTTCCTAGGTGATGCAACTTGGGGTGCCGAAAAAGGGGTCTTGGTGTTTCTTCCTCTTGTGGTAGGTTTTAAAAGTCTTTTTCTCCAGCTCTGCTTTTGCTGGAGCTTTTAGTTTAACACATTCAGGAGTACTGATAAAACAACATAGATTTTGTTAAGGGGTTTTGTAATCAGTCATTGTACTTCCCAGCTCCATCTGTGGTTTTCCAATTTTTGTGAATCTCCACAGAAGTAATGAAGTGTTTCCTTCCATATCCATGCTCCTCTCCTGAGAGTCTAGGCTTCTGTCAACAATTGTGAGAATCCGTCAGGCTTCCTCTTGATATCCTACTTTTCATGCACTTGATAAAGGACATTTCTGACAGACCAGCATTGAAAAAAGGGATTGAGCAAATCCATGGAAGGAAAATCCAGCGAGACCTATTAAATACAAAGACATCAGTTACAGGTTGTTGGAAGAAAATTCATGGAAATTACCACGCTCTGCCTGCCCTGGTTCTACACTCTTCTGAAGACATCTAGTATTAGCCATAGTTGCAGGCTGCATTTTGGGCAAGATGGATGCTTTGGCTCATCTGCTAAGGTTATCCTTGTGTTGTTACCCTGTACTCAGGTAAAAGGTGGACAAAATGGCACAGGAATGCAGGTATTTTATCTCAGAACAGCGATGCTGCTTGAATTTCCTGTAGGAAATCTGTTCAGGAGAATGAGTTTAGCACTTAGGAGGCAGTAGGAGTTAATAGCATTAGATAGTGCTCTTGCTGCCCTTGCCTCAGGAGCGTGGTTTGGATGTGCCATGCAGCTTCCCAGAGCTGGGTAATTTGTTGGAGTGTATTATTAATAATGCTTTTGGCAGTCTTAAAACATGTGTAGCTTGTGAATTCAACATGTCTTTAATTTACATGGAGTCCTTGGTTTATTCAGACTTATCCTTGTCTTTCTGTGCAAAGGGAAGCTATTTGTCACATAAACAAATACCTCGGCAAGAGTTCTGCCTTCCTGGCTTAGTGCAAAACTGGACTAGAGAAAATATAAAATTGGCAACAGCCTGAGCTCTTCTAGATTGTACTCCCGTGTAACAGCATGTTATCAGTCCTTTGGCAGGTGAGAACAGTCATTTGATCACACATTTCCTCCATGCCACTCTATAAAAATTTCACAGTACATAAGCACACTTTTCTATAAATATTTTACAGTCCTAAAAAAACATAAATACAATGCGTGTCTGCAGCTGGGTGTGCGTGGAAGCTCGTAGTGCACTGGGGTACCCTTTTCTGGGGAATTGGGTTTGATTAATAGCTATTATGTGCTGTACTCTGCCAAAAGCAAAACATTTGTGTCCACAAGAGGCCAAGTGGTAACGTCATTGCTGCTGGGGATGATTAACTCTGCTTGCCGAGGCACAGAAACAGAAATTGCTTTTGCTGTCTTGTCAAGGTGGGAACAGAATTCTGTGTATGAAATTCATACACCTAGAGGATAAAACCAGGTTAATTTGGACTTAGAAACAAAAATTATTTAAGTTAGAGACTGTGAGAAGGTACAAACCAAGAGAGGAGAAGGTGTAGTGGAGTAGTATCAAAACAAAAGTAGTTTACTAGAAGAAGAAAACTGTTTTCTGCAATTGCATTTTAACTGAAGCATAATAAGCATTAGTTTTTTCAGCATGACTTTGAAGCACTTTGATATTAGAAAATACTCTTGTGGGCTCTAGTCATCCACAGACCTAAAGTTCAGCAGAAATATTTCACGGTCCATTAGCGAAGTAGTACAGTGGGTTACTGAAAAGGTCCCAGGCTGTGTCAGTTTTTTCAGTCAGTGGTACACCTTCCTCCTCACCTACTTCCCCAGGGACAAAGGACATTAGTGTTATTATATTGTAAAGCCAGCTTCAAAGGGAACCGGCAGGTTTTAACAAGAAGCTATTGCCATACTGTAAATAGTGTGGGACATACTAAAAAGCCTGAACCTGGCACATTAGTGATCATGACAAGGAAATATGGCTCGTTTAGCAAAACTGATTTGAAGGTCATGCTCAGTTTAAATAAAGCAGCCCGGTGTTTTCTAGTCTGTCCCCGGACTTCAGCTTAACTAAAATAGTTGGGATTGTCTCTGTGTAAAGTATTCATCTGAATTACAGTTCACAACTGTTCATCACTGGTTGTATAACAGGCAAAGAGAGATGTTGCAATAGTTAATCTCTAAGTCAAGCAAATAAAATAAATAATGGTTCCTTTGTAAGTCATGACACTTCTGACTTCAGCTGGGTTCATGTTGAATTAATACAGGATGCAGGATTATAATTTTAGTATTTTTGGCTACCAGCCACCTAATCAAACCAGTGGACTCCTTCCCTGATACGGCAGTTCTGACTTCTTCCTCATTTGAGCAATACTGGTTTCTTCAATGCCAAGTGCAAGCTGCTGAACATCTTAAAGTGGGAAAAACCCCTGAAAGTGATTTAAAAAATGTTCATAAGTTTCACTTGAAATTTGTAGAGAAAAATGTATTCATCATGCTCTACGAATGGCTTTACTTAAAAATGCTGTGGTGACAGAAAGATTTCCCATTCATATTTGCGGTGAAGGAATGGATAATGTTTCATGTAAACCTGTCCTATTTTCTCTTGTTTCTTGAATTTAGGGATATTCTTTTTTGTGACTTCACAACAGTTCAGAGAAGAGCCAAAGCCTGATTCTGGTTTTAATGCTGTCTTTTTACATAACTATGCAGACACTACTAAACTCTACTGTGCATTGTCCAGTCTTACTAGATATCTTGTATAAGGGTACATATAAAAAAGATGCACGTTAGAAATTGGTTTAAAAGAGAAGAACACAAAGCTGGCATAGTACTCACTGATTAATGGTACCTCTGTACTGTTGCATCACTTCTGGTCCGGTTTCCTAGTTTGGAAAGCTGATGGAATGAGAAAAACCTATCCACCACAGGAAAATTTCCTGCATTTTCTTCCTTTAAGATGTAGTTTATTCAAATGTGATTAACAAGCATGCTGACTGTCACATTATTTGTCTGTAAAATTACTTTCTTTTTTATTTATTTCATGTAAGCATCTTTTGATGTAGGGTCGTTTTTGGATTGGCTAGTGGGTGATTTTGCACTATGAGGCCTTGGAGCCAGCCTTGTTTCCAGGGACAGGGGGCATGTCCTATGGGATACAGCACTGTAGCTAAAGGAGCTTGCAAAGAAGAGTCAGACCTGCCACAGTTTGGGTGCCCTGTCCTGCCTGCTCTGCTCCTTACGCCATCAGGAGTGAGGATGAACAAGTGGCCATGTCACTGTTGAGTTGGCCAGCACGTCTGAGGCAGGGGGCTTTATGCTGCCGTGTTGGCATTATTCTGCACCTGATGAGGCAAATCAGAACAGATCCAGCTGTAACCTGGAATTAAGCTGCAGTCTTGCTTTCCTCAGCAGGTAGTTTGAGGGAGCTCAAGAGAGAACTTCACAGGGGAGCCAAGGAAATGGCAAGTAGCTGGAATTTAAAGTGGCTGTGAAGTATGCTCGTGGGGTTGTGGCTGTCCTTTGGTGGGCAGCTTCAGTTTGGAGGCCTTAAATTCTATTTAAAACATAAACAATGGGGAAAAAAAAGACATTTAAGAGTGGAACAGTGAGGTTTAGTTGAAAAACAGAAATGAAGTCTCACCATCTTTTGGACTAAAGCACCTGCCAGAGTCTCCAAAACATGTCTGTGTCCTGATTTGAAAGTGGAGTCCACTGTGCAGCTGCAAACAAGAGGTGTGACTTAGTGGGATTTGAATGCCTTTTCCTGGCCTTAAAGGGTGAGGGTTCAGTAGTTGTCAGTCTTCAAATATCTGTATTTCCATTGTGAATGTTCAAGATACGTAACTTGATCTGGTTACAGAAGCATTCCTATGTGTTAAACTTAGGCAGGGAATCTTTCCACTGGGTTTTGTCTATAAACATAGTGAAATGCAAAGCAAATTTTCTTTGCAAATAGGTCAGCTGCTGAAGAAGCAGCAGCTTTTCAAAGAAACACAATTCTTGTCAGTAGTCTGAAGATGCATCTGTATAGTGGGGCACATTGGCTAATCCTTGTTTTCGGATGTCCTGAGGCACCTAGATGTGTTTCATCCCACATCACCTAACCCCAGGTAAAAATCACTGATTCAAAACTAGTAAGTCCAAGCTGAAAGTGGCTAAGTTATTGTTTCTTAGAGATTAGATTATTTCCTGAACAAAAAGGAACATCATGAGAATCTGAATTAAGGTAGTATGTGGTCGAGACATTGCTGGTTTGTGAATTTGTGCTATGGAGTGTGAAGCTAATGATGCTTACGGATAACCCTGTCTAAGGGTAGACAGCCTGTTTTCCGCTGCTTCTAGATAGATTTTAAAATTTTGACATGAAATTCTTTGTGCCTGGTGTCTCCTGCAGGGTCATTGTTTTTGTTTCTTTGTTAAAAAGTTTCTGAAATTTAAGACTATAAACATGATTTTCTGGGAGAAAGCAAATTGTCTCTGAAGAGTGGCACTATATGCATGCTGGGTTTGGAAACTGACTTCTCAATACATTCTCTTGGCATTAGAGTACCCAGCAGGTCAGTTTTGGTGGCTGTAGGTAGATCCTGAAGGTGAGTTTTATCCCACCTGAGTTCATGGGTTTAACTGAATTTGGGCAGCAGTCTGTAAGTCAACATGTTTCTCCCTGCTAGTGACAGCATAGCAAGTCTTTTGGGTTTTGGGGTTTTTTTTGGGTTTTTTGGTTTTTTTTTTTGGTTTTTTTTGTGTTTTTTTTGTTTTTTTGTTTTTTTTTTAGTTTTTTTGTTTCCTTGTTTTTAAAACAGAGCATTCTAAATTATCAAACTTGTAAGGCTAAGTATATTTAGTACATCTCTTCTGGCTGACTGGGAAAGGAGAGTTTGTATACTTCAAACTGTACAGTCCCCTTTAAGTACAACTGAGGGTTTTCTAACTTTTTAATTCTTGAGTTTCTGGTGTATTTATAGAAGAAATGTATGGATCATGTTGATAAATTTTGACAGTAGGAGCAACAAATTGACACCCAGTGTTGACATCTCTTACTGAAGATTTTAATGTGATGAATAATACAGAGTGCTTAAACCTCAAAAAGTGTAAAACTGTTTTAACACCTTTTGAGTGGACTTAGTGGTTCCACTAGAGATCTGTGGTGAGATCATGTAGAGGACTCTGCTCCTTTACTGGAAGTCATCATCTGCAGAGATGACTTTTGAAGATGCGGTCTTTGCTCATTGCTACATGTTATCTACTGAAGCATGAATACATCATGCCCAGGAAGTCTCAGCTTCACCATTAGACAGATACTGCATAATCCATTGCCACATAATCTGTCTGATAAGTAGAACTACTGTACCAAAGCACCTCATATTTTGTAGATAGCAAGAGCTCCTATTTTCCAGCTGAGAGACCCAACTAGTTTGTAATAGGGCAGGGCTTTGTACTCACAATCCCCAAAGATGCTGGCTACTTCATATTTTTCTAAGAACTTTTTCTGGGGGCTTATGGTGTCTGTGTGCTTTGTTTTGTTTAATAATTAAAGGGATTTTTTTCCTTAACCATGACAAAGGCCTTCTACTCCTCTATGCCTTGCTAGCTTCCTGCAGAAGGAAAGTGATGCTTATCCTAAAAGGGATCCAAAGCCAGATAGCTTTTACAAATACATGTCCATGAATTTAATTTCACTTAGCATACGAAAAGCTGCATTTGTAAGTGTGCATTCTTGATCAATTTCATTGATTCAACTGCTAGAGACCTGAAAATAAACAGTAATAGTTGTAAAAAGACAAAAAGAAATTGTTCTTATGTTGAGTATTTTCTTCAGCTTCAGTACGAATATTTTGCAGCTCAGTTGTCAGTTTGTAAGTTTTGATTGTTTGTTTAGCTACAGTGGGGAGTGTTGTCTTGAGCTGGGATCATTAATGATAATAACAACAGAACAACTTAACAAAACCACCAGGCAACCAAAACCTTCAGCCTGGAAAGGGACTCTGTTGGTGCTGAGGGCTTTAGGCCAGTGAGGTACCATTGTTTTTGGCAGGACAGCTAACTTTGGCTGGTATGTTGGGACACAATTAGAAGTTAGAAGTAGTGGGAAGAAGAGGAGAGTTTGCATTTGCTGGAGCAGTGGTTTTCTCCAGGTGGGTGGGTTTTGCAACACACAAAATCAGGGTGAGCTATGATGTTAATAATGGCCTGTGACCTGGGAGGCTTTTTATTGAGGATTATTATTATTTTCATTATTACTATTATTATTGTTACTGTATTTTCTTACATAAATTCCATTCTTTTCCCTTGTTTACTTCCCAGTTTACCCAAACTACTGGATTTCCCCTGTAACCACAGTCTCTTCTGCGTTCCTTCTAAAATTTCTTCTTGCCCCTCTCTCCTCCAGTGTTCACATCCTCTCTCCATCTTTCTTCCATTTCTTGTGAAGTCTCTCCCTGCCTTTCTGTGTCACAACCAGCCATTGCCTTTTCCTACCTTCCTCTCCCATTTTGTCCTTCTCTTGAACACCTTCCTCATCTGTTGAATTCTACTTTTCTTGGCTTCTCCATAATTTTATTCCCTGGTTTGTCTTTTCTCTCTTGTCTTGTTTTGCTTCCCTCATCTTCAGGCTCTCAAGGTGGCATCTCTTCCTTCACCCTCCTGGTGCAGGTGATGGGCAGAGGAGGTATGACAGCTGCCTAGGATGTGGTTATGAACACATAGGTCATGTAAATGGTAGGGATGAAGAACTCCAACTTATTCTATCCTCACCATGTTTGCACTTGCCTCCTGCTGAAGGCCTGGCCTCCTTCAAAAAGGACTCAGGTCTGTCTCTTGAGTTTGCACCAGTAGAAACTCCTGAGGCACTTGATGACTCTTGAGAAATCAGATGGCGTTGTTATGTTTGACAAGATGTGGATTTTTGAGATGAACTTTTCGTGCTTATCTTTCTTTAAAAAGTCTTCATGTACCATGGGGGTTAGAAATAGGATGAATATGGTATTTCATTGTTCTACCCTCCATCCCCCAAATGTTTTTTGGTATGAATTCTTGCTGCAGTCTCACAATCAAAATGTGATTCTGCTGTGCACTTCTTTTTTAAAAACCATGGCTACTGTCATTTCTATACTGTGTGCTGTTTGCTTTGCTGCCACGTGCCATGTCTGGTTTTTTTTTCAGTCTTAACACCTACTACTTGAGAAACAACTTTGTCAATTTTATGGTGTGCAGCCCTGCAGAGTATTACTATTTGTGACTTTCAGCAGTGTGTGGTATAACATTTACCCTTTTCCCAAAATTTCCATCTGTCTCTTACATCTCTTACTGAAAACCGTTACTGACATTTCTGAATTGGAATATGTGGCTCTAGGGAGAGTATTTCCTCTTTTGCATTTAGCCAGCTAAATCATCAGCCCAACGAGCTATCAGCTCAACAAGCCCTTGTGGAGAGGCTCTTCTTGTCTTTCCTTCTCTCACTTCTTTTCATCAGTTATGAGTATTTTCTCACCTCTTTGTATGCTTTCAGCGTGATCTCATTCTTCATTGATGCTGTCAGACAATATTGATGGAATATTTAATTTGAGGAAATTGTAATTTATATACTGTACTATAGTTGCATAGAATTATTTCAAAATGTACTAATTCTCTTGCACCTCGTTGTTCTTTATGACCAAGTAAAGCTATCTAAGTGTCATCCTGACCCATCTTATTGCACATTGGACTTGAAACTGAGTTTTTGAGCAGTTAGCATTGCATTGCCTTTATCCATACTGCCAGTAGGAAATTTTGGTGTAAGTATTGGTCACAGAGTAAAACTCCTTCTGGTGGCATTGCTAAGTAGTAGAAAAAGCCTTTTGATATTAAGACCTAGAAGTCAGAACTGGGATCTGATCCTGAAACTGGGTGTGATTAATTCTCACTCACATTGCTAACAATACTGGTTTAAATTAAGACAGGTGAATCCAAGCACAGAATGGTAATTGCTCTGACATGGAAAAGCTGACAGTGTTTTTAGAACTATGTTTATTGATGCATTTTAAGATCTCACTTGTCCCAGTCCTTCTTCTTTTCTTTTTTCTTGCACAAAAATAATCCTTCAGCTGTTTCTGGCTGGTATTTGCAAAGTAGAAGTTGTGTTCCTTTGAAGCCTAATAGAAGGACACATCATGTTCATGGTTTCACTGTCTACATACAAAATATAGATAGTGGTTAAAAATTTTGATAGTATCTAACCCTTTGATTTTCAGATCTGGTTTTCTGTAAAATATCCTAGGTATTTTATAGTCTCCAAATAGTTTAAGTGCCATATTTATATCTTAGGTTTTGGTGCTGAACAATGTATTTGCAGAGATACACAAAAGCTAATTAAATCAAAGGAATATTTAGATAAAGACTGCTTCATATTAGAAAGGACTCATTAGAGAATGGTGACTTGGTGGCAAGCCCTTTCATGCAGCCTTTATGAAACAGTCTCTAGGTTAACAGGAAAACTAACTCTATTGTCTGCATATGGAAAGTTTTTTCCACTTTAATTTTGGAATGACATTTTTTTGGGGTTTCTTTCCCTTGAGAAATAGAGGGAGGCACTAAAAAAGCTGAGCAGAATACTACCATCCTCATTTCTAAGGAAGAACAAATAATGAGTAACAACTTATAATGTAGTAGCACGATCTATAGGGCCAAGTGATAAATAATGGAAATGGGGTTTTGTATATTGTTTTGGAGGCTAAGCACATTAGATTGAATTGTTTCACAACCAGCGTGCCTAATTATTGTGTCTGCCACATTCATCTATTTAAATCATTCCCAACTTTTGGATTGCTGCCTGGAATATTATTGCAGTACGTGTTTCAACTGGTTATTCCCTTGTCACATATAACTTCACAAAGTAGGATGTTTTTTTTTTTTCTTTGGAATACAAGTGAACATTGGCTGTATGTTTATAATATCTGATAAAAAGGGACGACAGGTTTCATAATGTTGATTTGAATAAGTTGCACGTGAACTGATGCTGTATTTGTTTTGTCAGGTCAGTGACTTTAAAAGTGCCTTTGCCAAGTCACTTTTACGAGTGAGGACTGCTACGCCTGTGTTCTCAAAATCCTGTCTTTGCCAGCCAGACATTGCCTTCACCTTACACCTGGCAGAAGATACCTCAAGCTGTCTCCATTTGCCAATTAGCTGATGGGAAACTGAAAGCAGAAAAAGAAATATTACTATTATTCCTGGGACATGAACAAATGACTGCATTGCTTTTCTCGTGTAATCAATACTGGCAAGCAACCATCAGAGGACTGCTATTCTATCAAGGAGTGCCACTGCATTGATGGACCTCGGCTTAAAATCAGTGCATCTGTGATTACAATCAACAAACCCACGTGTTTTACAGACAGAAATGCATCTGAGCATGTGTTTTGCCAGCCAAAAGTCTACAAGCGGGACTTAATGATTGATGAGTGACTGCTTGCTGATAAACTTTCTTTGCTTGTTCTGCTTTGTGTGTGTTGGACATCGTTAATCGTCCCCCACTGCTTGTTTTTTTAACTTTCTTTTCAATTGGAATTGAATTTGGTTTTTTTGATCCCCCCCCCCCCCCCCCCCCTCCTTTGTCATTAGTTTTGGAAATTTCTTCAGCATAATTCACCTGACAGCAACTTACAAGTTCAAAATCAGCTTCTCATCATGGCTTTGAATGTTGCTCCCGTAAGAGATACAAAATGGCTGACATTAGAAGTGTGCAGGCAGTTTCAGAGGGGAACTTGTTCACGCTCTGATGAAGAATGCAAATTTGCACACCCCCCTAAAAGTTGCCAGGTTGAAAATGGAAGAGTTATTGCCTGCTTTGATTCCTTAAAGGTAAGAAAAAGAAACTGCATGTGTAGTGAAAATGCTACTACATTGTAGTGAAAGTAAAATATGAAATGATGAGTTACAACTAAACCAGGTTAATCAGAAAGTGATTTGTTCCGGGCAGGATGTATATTGAAACAAATGGTATTTGTCATAACGTTTGTTTATTGAAGCTTTTAAGATCTATTTGTAAGGATTTTTTTTTTTCAAGTATCACTATGTTGTTTACAAAAATTGCATATGACTGTGGGATACAGAATTGCTTGCAGCTGGTAGGACAATTGTATTCTCCCAAGTACATTTTATGAATTATAATTGTTTCACGGCAAATGAAAATACACAGTGGCACAATACTAGGCCATTCCTAGAGCCCTAGGAAACCAAATCATATAGAAATAGTGCAGATTTTTTCATTTGGATCAACAGAAATAAGAAAAGTCTATCCATTACTTCAGTTTTGACACAAGGGGTTGTTTATTCTTGGTACTGGAGGCTCAAGTAAATTCATAGCATTGGTAATTACATGTATGGATAGTGCAGATAGGAGCATAAGTTTAAGATGAGCGAAGGCATTCTCTTCTTTTTAGGATATTTAGTAATTATATTGTTGGGCCATCAGCTTCTTCTGACTTCCTAATGACATCAGGCATGCTTTAGAAAACTATTTTTAAAAGTTCTGTGAAAACAGTTCATCTACTGCATAAAAGAAGATTAATGACCCCCTGGGATTTGAGGAGTACACAGTGTTTTCCATGGTGTTATATTTTGTTCTTATGTCAACAGAAGGAGAAAGCTTATTTCATATCAATAATTAAAAGGTAGAATTGAGCATTTCAGATTTTATTTTGGACGTTTTAGTTATGGCTTTATCTTCTGGGCATGGGAGAATGTCTTGGCTTGCTTTTTAAATTTAGCTCTGAGGATCAAAATTTCAGTTACCAAGAACTCTTTTACTGTGAAAACATCAGTCTGAAAGAGATGAAAATTCAGGGTGGTTTATTTTCAGTATGATTTTTTTTTCTGGATGCCATGCAAGATATGTGCTAGGCATCTTCCTTCTGTTTTTTTCTCATTTCTTCGCCTCTTTTGAAGATTTAGAAGAAAGTATCTCAGGGGAAATGTTTATGAAGGGGTTATGTTCTATATATCCTGTAAGCCAGAAGAGCACCTTTGGAGTCATGGCAATATGTCATCGAGGGCTATTAATGACCTTAATCCATGGATTACTGCACGATAAACTATAACAGCTTCTTTGTAGATGTTCCTCTATATTGGTTGTCTGCCAATGGGATAATTTTTTCAAAACAAGCTGACTAGTGTCTGCAGCAAGTGGGCAATACTCTGATTTTACAAAAAATAAGCAGGTCAGTAGAAGGGGGGTTTTATGTACTATTTTTATGTGTCGTAAAGTCTCAGGGCTGTGGCTGGGAAGCAGCAGACAGGCAGCAGGACTCAGTCACCCCTGGGCTGCCAGGGTGGTGGATCGGCAGTGCAAGAGGTGCTGTTGCTGAGCATCATCCTGGCCAAATCAGTGATACACCTGTCCTTGATGCCTGAGGGGACAGCACTGCTCTCCCTGGTAGCACTGGGAACTCACAGTGGAGTTGCCAGCTATTCAGCTGGAGACTTTTGTTCAGGGATGGTTATTGTCTGCAAATAAAAACTGGAGTCACAGACTGGGCTAATAATACCGTGAAGAGAAATCCTGAGGGATCACAGTGGATAACTTACCGACAACCAGCATCATTGCTCAGTGGAGAGAAGTCCAAAAATCATGTAAAAAAATGTAGTTAAAGCAAGCAGGCATGTTTTGACCTAGTGTGGGAGGACATCTGCCCTGAAGGGCCAGCGCACTCCAGCCCAACTCTGGTGGCTGAAGTGGTGTTGCTCTGTCCCACCACCCACCATCATCCACTCTCATGCAGAAGAGAGCATGCACCTGTGCATTCCATCTTGCATCTTCTCATTGAGTCTAATGGGTTAAATTGCTGGGAAAGATGGGATTATACCAAAAATTCAGATTGTGGCCTGAAGCAGCAGAGGTTGAGGTACAGGTTTCTGCTCCACCAACTCTGCTACAGGTGGAGGGAAGTCCGGCAGTGGGATGACAGTGCCTTCGACTGCAGTTCCTCGGCTCTGAGCATGAATCGGAGCTGTGCACTTCCACATGTTACCTTATCCTGCTGTACATAGGAAACTGTTTGGGACCACTGAGAGTGCACTGGGCTGTGCTGACTGGTGTCCTCACAGTCATTATCTCAGTTATTCGAAAGAGTGTTTGTAAATCAGCGTATCCACAGCAAGAATGTGTGTGCCTCGTTAGCTCAGTTTGCTTGTACTGCCAGCTTAGGGACTTAGGTTAGTCACACAAATCTATTTGATACGTAGCTTTTGGAAGTACTGGTGTTAATCATACAGTTTCAGAGTAAGGCTTTGGCACTCAACAAGTGGGATGACTTTTCATGTAAATAAACAAGCAGAACAGTCTAGAATTATAGATAAAATCAGAATTTAATTAAAAAAAACAAGAGCTGTTTTCCTTGCTGAACATTGAACCACATTTTAATGCAGGCAATTATTTAGCATTTATTTACATAGCATCTAGAGCTCTGGAGACTTAGCCTTTTAACTGTCTTGGTTTTGTGTACCTGCTGTAAAAATAAATTATAGTGAGTATGTTGAGTCTCTGGATAAACATCTCTCTACCCAGAAAAGACAGAATTTTTTTTTAGTCTGTGATGGAGTTATGTTACATTTAGGTGGTGCCTGGTAGTTACAGCTGCTCCCTTAGAAGTCAGTCAAACACAAGATACAGCACTCCGAGACAGACTCTCCTTTACACACTGATTGATCGAAATAGCCCCTGTTTTGGGTAGGGACATATGCTCCCCTGCATACTATCTTCCTTCCAGATTTTCAGGGCAGACAAGGGAGCATGGTGTCAGTGTCTGCCAGCTGGATCAGACTACCATAGCACCTGTATGAAGCTGCAGGAGAGAGTCAAGTGGAGGGTAAAAAGATTATGAAGAGAATGAAGCATCCCTCCCATGAGGAAAGCCTCAGAGAACTGGGACTGTTCAGCCTGGAGAAGGCTCAGGGGCCCCCATTCAGTGCAGTGGGGGATGCAAAGAGGACAGAGCTGGGTTCTGTTCAGTGATGTCCAGTGACAGGACTGAAGGCAGCAGGCACAACCTGAAACACAGGAGTTACCTCTGAACATCAGGGAATACCTTTTCACTGTGAGGGTGACCAAGCACTGTTAGAGGTTGCCCAGGGAGGTTGTGGCATCTCCATCCTTGAGATACTCAATAGCTGTCTAAGATAGAGTCCTTGGGCAGTTGTCTGTAGGCGAACCTGCTTGAGCAGGAGGTTAGACCAGATGACATCCAGAGGACCCTTTTGACTTCAACTATCCTGTTGACTGTGTGACCAGAAGCACCTTCACACTGACTTTCCCATAGCCTTAGGATTTTTTTAAGCTAGTAAAAGCTGGCTTTGGGACCAAAGGATGTAATCTCAGCCAGGGATACTTGCCTCTGTGTCATGCCATGCCCTCCTTTGTAGTCCCACTGCTGTCTTTGTGATTGTGCAGTGCACCAGTTGTTGCTGTAGTTGCTGCAGGAGAAGGTCTGTGAGGCACCAGCAGAGCCCTGGATCACTTCTGCCAGTGCTGTGGCCTTAGGCTGGGCTTCTGGAGTAACATAATTGTATCAGAGTCCAAATTTTCCTGTATTAAAGAAGTATATTTGTAGGTCCAGTGGTTCCAAGTAAAAGGTCAGCAGAATTTAATGGACCCTGTTTGCTTTTAACTGAGAAGGCGTTTTTGGCACCCAATACCTGTTCTTGCAATACTTGACTTTAAACCCAGCAAAAGTTGCAACAGCAACCCATTGGACTAATTACAGATTTGAGGATCCAAAATGTTCACTGTGAAAGACTGTCTGGGCTCTGAATATCCTTCATCTGTGAGATGCTCCAGGCTAGACAGAAATAGCTAAAGACTAATGAGTCTGGGTCAGATTCAGGCCAGAAACTTGCTGGTTTCAAGCCAGATTCTGCTGCATGGGCTTCAGAGAGGCAACTCAGCATTTGTTTCTCCCTGTTTGGTGAAGGACAGAGTCTTCTCTGTTCTGAACAGGGCATTTGTGGGGATTTAGGAGAATGCAGGATCATCCCTGTGCACCCAATGGTTGGTGGACATAGCAGTTGGACAGATAAGTGCCCATTAGCTGGCCACAACATCACTGCCAGCAATGGGGCTCCCACCAGCAGAAGCCCCATGTGACTGGGTCAGCCAGTGTGGCCGCACAAACACACCCAAAACTGTACTGGGCAAGTGACCTTGGTCAGCTTAATGTGAGGATGAAAGTGTCTCCGAGGTAATCTGGTTCACTGTGCTTGAGGTGAACGAAGGGGAACTTTCCTGACAGGGCCCTGAGCCCTGATGGTGGCTGGGAAGATAAAGGGTGCTGAGAAAGTAGTGCCACAGCCAGGGCCTTGTCTGCTGCCAAAAGCACCCCAAAACATATTTGGAGCCCTTACAAGCTCCCCTTTGGATGCCTTTGGAAAGGTCTGTGAAGTGACCTGCCTAACAGAAAAGTTTGAATTTCAAAAGCTCCTTTATTTATGATTTTATATTTCTCCCTGAGTTGAAGTAGCTTAATTTAAAAGTGAGTAATGTGGATATATAACACATAATATATCACATTTAGATCCCTCCAAGATGGACACTATAAGCAAGTCTGTTTTTAGAGCTTTCTTGTCCTGTTAGTAGTAAAGAACAAAATCCTTTCAAAGGAATATAATATATAATATATAATATAATGTGTGAGGACAAGAACATGCAATACTTTGCTGTATTTGAATTGGAATTTAAAAAACGCAAACGCATTAAAATGTATGTTAGTGTTTGGGAGGGGGAAAGGGAAAAAGCTTGGCAGATAAGAAAATACAGTCATGTGCATTTTGCTTAGAGTTAACTCTTATGTTTGCAGGCAAGTCTGAATTTTCAGTCCTGGTGTCATTTCTTGACTCAGATTTATAGCCTTCCTGCAGGTCAGCTACTAGAAGGATATGTTTGTCTAAGATAATACAGGTAACAGAGAAGGTATCTTGAAGGTGCTGTTGCAAGTTTTATGGTGGTAACAAGGAAGCAAAAGCTTCTTTAGGGCTGCAGATAACTTTTTTGGGTTTTTGTGTCTAAACACTTCAAACTCTTCTATTTACTGAGCCAGCAGACTACTGTGAACTGGTCATTTGCATTTTCATAGAAGCCTTTTAAGAATATGTCTATCTGGTCTCATTTGGCACCACAGAATAAAAGGTAATTGAAAGCTGTACGCAGTCTTGCTTACCAAGTTTAAAAGGTTACAGGAAAAAAAATAAAAGAAATTTTAGGAACATCCACTATGTTGACAGATCTGGAACTGAAAATAATCTATTTAAGATGGCCTCAGCTTTATTTAGAAGATGGGGGAAAAAAGAATCTTTGTAAAGTGAGCAGGGTATTTGTACAAGAGTGAGCTCAGAGTTGGGCGGCAGTAGGTAGTCATTTGTCTTCCTGTAATTCTTTTTGTGGATCCCTAAATGTTTTACAAGTGTCAGGGACTCAGGATTATCTCACAATCTGAAATAAGTAATACCTGCTCACATTTGGCAGGTGAAGCATTCTGAACAGACTATAGATGAGCATGGAAAGAGGATTGGCTAGTTTTGTCTATACTAGAAAGCATTTAAATGGGTGTTTATAGTGACCTAGTTGACTGAATTTCTGCCCATCACCCTTTTATGTGGTATGACACTGTTCAAACACAAGGTGAATTCAAGGACTGTGCCTACAGCTGATGGGGAAAAATGACTGGAATGGGCAAAGTAATTTCTCTTGGGCGACAGAGTGGCTTATACCTCCTGGGCCAACGAATTTTGCCTGCTTTGCTGCACAGTGACCCAGTTTCAGCAGGATGTTGGGGTGTAGGCTGCCCATTTCATTAGTTGTGGGCTCTGGGGATGTAGAACTTGTAGGGTGAAACCTTTCAGATGGAGGATTCAGAATCCAGATCTCTCTCTTCCTGCAGAACAACAACTTTGGTGCATACTCTCTTTCTCACTCACCTCTGTTTTTTCTTGTAAAATGTCCAATAATCTCCATGTAGTCTGAGAACACTACTGGGCAGAAGCTTTCATGTGTCTGAGTTGCTGCAAAGTGTGGGCATGAAGAGAAAGTGCCAATCAAGGCGAGTTTTAGATAACTCTATTAACTCCGTAGAGTTAATTGTGACTGAATTAACCCTGTGGGCACCCTATGTGTTCAGAATATCAATGGCCACCCTGGGGCAGACCAAAGCCCCATTTAGCCAAGTGACGCAGTAATGGCCAGTAGTTGTCTTAGAAGTGGTGTGTAAACATGCAGGGGCTTCCTGGAGTGCTCTGCTGGCATCCTGGGATGTGCTGCCCAGGGACATTGAGATCCAGACATGGGATGCTTGTACCTAATAGCTCTCAGTGACCACCTTTCCACTGGATTTGTCCCACTCTTGAAGCACACTCACCTTCAGCACACACAGCAATGACCTCCACAACTTCATTACATACAGCATAGAAACCAACTTCTGTTTTTCTTTTCAAACCTCCCCATCTCATGGATGGCCCCAGTTCTTGTACTGGAAAATAAGAGATTCTCCTCTGAATTGTCCTAAGGATGAATCTGCATGGGTTTTTTTCCACTGACTTCACTCTGGAAGGGGCATGTTTCTCCCCAGTGAGTTCAAAGGAAGCCTTACGAGAGAAGGTTCATTGTTTTAAATCTACTTTGTGAAAATACTGTTCCCAGGACAGGTGTGATTCCCAAAGGCCCTGCTTTTTCAGGCTATGGCAATTTTTGGGCTCAGAATAAAGTGCTGCATGAAATTATGCCATCCTATTTCCTGAGACTATTTTTCACCTTATAACCAATCCATGCAACTGCGAGCAGCTGCTAAAAAGAGCTGGTTACATCCAGGCCTATCACAGCCAGCTTCTCATTTTTATCTCTGTTCAAGTGATCATGCAGCCATGCAACTTGAGTTGATCCAAAGGAAGGGGAAGAACTGTATTAAACAGAAGTTGAAACTACGAGCTTAGGCAGCACCATCTTGCATAAAGAGAGATAAAGTGGATTTAAGAAGGGGCAAGCTCTTTTTGAAGACCCCCTCCTTTATCTCTGAGCTTAGGGACTCTTAGTATTCCTTGTGTGTTCTATCACCTGTTCTTGTTTGTCTTCTGAAAAAAATCCTTTATGTTTGCCTGTAGTCCTCCCAGCAGGCACAAGTTCTTTTAATACTTCCTTTTTCCTGTTTATCTCCCTCATATCTATTCATGCCGCTGTCTCCATGCCAGCTCCTCTGGCTTGGAAGGGTTAAAAGGAAGGTAAGATTAAAAACCAAGTGGCTGAACTGCTGGGCTGACACACTTAAAAATCCATTAAATTGATAAGGAGAGAAACTGCAATAAGCCTTTCACTGTTGTATTACATGGTATTTAGCTTTTTAAATTTTATTTTTCTTTTTAAGGCTGTTGATGTTTAATCACTGCAGAGGGCACCATGCTCCTCACTAGGGTTGGTCTCTCTCCTGAGAGGAACATTTCTGATTTGTTTCAGAGCAAAGTCTGAGGGCACAGCTCATCCCAGCCACCTGTGGTGCTTAACCTGCAGAAGCCCTGGTGGACTGCCAAGGCTGAGCCAAGGGCTGGCCTCTCTGGTAGAGGGCCTCTAGCCATCAAGTCAGCTCAGAGGAACAAGTCCTAACCTGCTGCATATGTCTGTCTTCAGACCAAGGCTGTGAGGAGCAGAGAAGTCAAACCAGTTGAAGATCATTATATAGCCTGCTACAAAAGCTGGGTGTCTCCTTCAAGGCCCTGTTTTGTTTCCTCATTTGTCTTTCTCAGTAGCAGCACTGAGAGCACGAAGCTGTCATGGCTGTCACTGGTATCACCTGTCACCATCTGACCTGCCAAATTTTAAAACTGTTCACCTTGTTATTACTTAAGTTTCATTTTCAAAGAACACAGTTGGATACCTGATTACTGAGTTACCCAGGCCCTCTTTCTCTCTGAAGTTGTGGGAAGCCCCTATTCCCAGTGCTGTGATTCCGTGCAGGCCCTTTCCACGAGAAGATACATCACAACAGCCTGTTCCTCCTCTGGCCTGTTAGGGCTGCCTGTTGTGAGCAGTGTTACCAGTGCAGTTTCCGCTGCTGGTTTCAGTGTGTTGGAGCTGGCTGAGCAGGTCACCTGGTCCCTGGCCTGGGGAGGAGGATGAGCACTAGGAGCAGAAATGGTTGAAAGCAAAAACAGTTAAAGAACAGTCACTGAGGGCTGTAATATAAATCTGTCTTCTTGTTCACTGAACCATGTTGTCCTGAAGGACTAAAGGAGTTTGTAGTAGTTCTTGGGCAGTGGTCTTGCTGGGTTGGGGGTCTTGGGGCTTCCTGCTTCCAGAAAGACTTGCAAAGAGCATTTCCAGGTACTGTGCCATACAGTACACATCAGGTGCAGCTGCCACTCGGTTATCAGTCTAAATCTTATTATGCGAAGAAGAGGAGCAAGGCAGATTAGTTATGGCCACGGGAAACCTTGTGTGAAAGATCATGGTGTTTGGCAGATGTTCTTCAGATTTTCAGGCACTCCAGGGTGCTTCATATACCCATCAATTCACTGTGTAGTTTTTATTGCTGCACCAATCCATGCTCCCCTAAGCCTTATAATAACCAGTTTGTGGGTGTAGTGAAGGCAAAATTCAATCAGAGTCTGTGACTCATCCCATCACTAGGATTTTGAACACAAGAGCAATTGCTCACTGCCCACTCCTCCCCCACGCTCCCTATTAACTCAGGTCACTCACTGTTCCCACAGGCTTGCTCTCTCCAGGTCTCCCCACCTACTCCTTTATTTTTCTGGCAGGTGGTTCCTCTTTCATTCCAGGTGCTTTTTTTCCCTTGGCCCTGTGTACGTAGCTTTCGCTCAGCTCAGGCGTCAGCTGTTCTTCCCAAGCTGTTATACTTTGACTGCATCATAAAATACAAAGGACAAGGTTGTGCTCAGATGCAGGGAGCTTCCTGATGGAAAAGCCTAGGAGAGACAAGACCTGTATTCCTATTAGTCCAGTTCACCCCCAGCACTGGAAAGACTTTTTAAATCTAAAAATCAACACAAGAAGAATTGGGGAGTTTATTTGCAAGTCTTTTTGACAACTGTGCCCTCTCCCAACTCATTGTCTTCTCATATGAAGACTAGCACTTTTTTTATTTGAAGAGATGGACTTCATTGGAAACCTACTGCAGTAAAAGGAAAACTGTTGTGGTTTTAGAGATCTTGGAATATCATTGAACGCCTGCTGTGAGTTGTAAGTCCCACAACTGAAATGCAAAAGGAAATTAGAAGTATCTCTTTTCTTCAACCTTGATGTTTGTCTTGTGGCTGTGGGCATGATGTGCCACCCAGAATTAGATTCCTGCAAGGTCTTGACCACAATAAAGAAGAAATTAATAATGGTGAAAAGAAACTGTCTTCTCATCTGCTTTGTTAATGAGTTGTGTGACAAGGTTGTGTGAGCAGTGCCTCAAAAGTCAGATAGCCCTAATGTTTGGAAAGATTAAATCATTAAGCAGTGAAAACAAAGAAGCAGAGAATGAGTGGAATACTGCATTTGAAAAACATATGAGGGAGGTAGCAGCTGTGTTGCAAACCCTTGTGTGTACTTGATGGCTGAAGGCCCCAAGGGAACTGGAACTGTCCTGCTCCCTGTGGGCAGCGGTCACCCTGCAGGCTCACGCACTGCTCCACAGTACGGCACTGATGTCATGCTCCTGACTGACAGGTGACCTGGTGCAGTCACTGCACTGTAGATCTTCCCTTTCTCAGGAGGCATTACAAGTTCTCAGCTCTTGCTTCCTCACAGGACTGCTTGGCTTTGAGTCAGAGGGATCTACAGTGTGCAGTGTCATGGCAGCTGCAGGAATGGCCTGGGCTAGCAGCCCATCAGGTGTGCTGCTGACACCTCACCTGCATGTCCCATAGGCCAGGCAACTTTTAAACTTTGTAAAGGCCCAGAGTATTTACTCTAGCTTGAAATTCAGTTTGGGCACTGAGCACTCCACAGTGAAGCTGTGCTTTTGACTGAATGGGTTTGTTTACCATCTTACATGTTGTGAGGAGAGGAGCTTACCCAGTGCAGTCTGGTAGCACCTGTACAGAACAGGTACAGTGTTGTAAGACCTGCCCAGCTGTGATTCAAAGCTTACTGAGCTGCTGGAACCTTCTCTGTTGGTTCACTGTGAGCCAAAAAAATAAAATTCAGCAAGTCAGACACTTGACAGAGCCCCACTGGCTGTTACCAAACAGGCCCCTAGCCTTCAGCCCCAAATGAGTAAAACACTCAACAAAAGCCAACTTTTAAAGCTATATATAACATGTGAAGATCAAGAGATATATCATGATTGTTCGGGGGTTTTTTTCTAAGATCAGTTGCTATATTAAACCATCACTTTAAAATTAATATGTATTTATTTGCTGTGGATAGGATGTGAGTCTTTGGGCTTGATTCAGTTGCCCAGTCACAGGCATCTGATTCTCTCTGAGATGACCCAGATAACTCATGACGGCTTTTCAGTAGTATGTCAGAGGACTGTGTCGCATCTGCTGGTGCCGTGCAAGAGTCCAGGATATCCCAGGGTGCTCCAAGTGGTCTTGCTGTCTTCTCTGTGTCAACACAGTGAAGCCCTTCATGAGAGACAGTGTTAACTCCTTTACTAACTCGAAACTGACATCAACAGCTTTGAGTAAAAACATGGACAGTGCATTTGCCACAGTGATGACCTGGCTAAGAAAAAAGCTGGGGTATAGGCCAGACTCAGAAAAAACTGTCTTCTTTAGTAGAAGAATGGCCTTGTGGAGACTGGGAAGGGGATGAACATTTTCAGCATGTAATTCAGGGTTCACCCTTAGTAATATGAACATCTAATGTAAATTCATTAATTTGAAATAGTTGTTACCCATGTAACTGGGCTCATTTTTTGCTACTTATGAGAAAGGTAAATCTATGAAAAAGAAAATCTCTTTAGGCACAGGAGTGTTATCGCAGTGAACTCAGCCATTTAAAAATAAAAAGATGGGCAACCTTTTGCATATTTAAATTTAATGCCAATCATTACTACAGCTTTATGGAGATTTTAAAGTAGAAATTAACCAGAATATTCATTTGAAAAAACATGGAAGTTAAAAGGAAGTCTTGTTCCTCTGAAGTATATTTTTGCGTTACTTCATTTGCAGATGTGAACATACGAACATCTGTTAAGTGCTATCACATATATATGTAGTTAGTTGATTTCTGATACAAAAGGAGAAAGAATATTTGCTTTTCCAACAGTATCTTAATGGTAATTTTCCTAAAGTAGTGGATAGTAATGAATGTCATGCAAATGCATGCTATTCCCCACAGGCATTTTGCCTTACATTGTTCTTCAAAGCACTGGTCATACCGTATGTGTCAGCATTACTCAAAGGGATGGGATTCACATGTGCAGAGTTGGAGGTGTGTGGATATTGCTGTGGAGATACTGTGAGCATCTATAAATTAGTGTTAATATGAAGGAATATGAAGGTGATTGTGTGCTTCATGCTGAACATGTTGATGCTGTTGAAATTCCAGCCTGCCACAATTTTCGGTTTAGATCAATATAAATATTAATTTGCTGCAAAACTCATTCCTTCAGTGAGAGCTGTGTTAACTGATTAGTATGCATGAACCAGTTTGTGTTTGAAGTGCAGCAAACGTCTATGAGTCTCCTTCTTTAATTGAACCTTCTGGCTATAATTGTTTTTAGCCTGGATTTTTGAGGAAATGAGGCTTACACAGTCAGTCTGCTTCTCTTTCCCTTCTCCCCTGCTAACTTGTAAACCCACTGGCCAATTTCAGCCAAATTTGACAAAGAGATCATAGTGGCAAGGATAATTAAGTTCCTGCAAGTTTTGTAAAAACAGGTAGCCTTATTACTAGAGTGGAGAAAGGGACTGTAAGCCCTCACCAGTGGAAGAGATCCTTAAAACTCAGTTAACCACAAGGAAGTCAGGGTTGGGGATTTGCAATCAAATGTGTACAAGCCCATGCTTTCATCTGAGCCAGTGTTTGCAGCACTACCTATGTAATGATAGTAATGTTCTTGATGTAGGGCAGAGCTGTGGCAAAGGACTGCCTACAGCCATTCCCCCTACCTTTAGCCTCTGCTTGCTTGTTGAGCCTAGTT
Source organism: Dasyornis broadbenti (assembly GCA_013397935.1). Lineage (NCBI taxonomy): Eukaryota > Metazoa > Chordata > Aves > Passeriformes > Dasyornithidae > Dasyornis > Dasyornis broadbenti. The sequence continues at coordinate 2,109,507 of VZRN01003026.1, forward strand.
TTCATTATATTTTCCATATTCAATCTTTTCTAATAGCAGATTTATCTCACTGAGTCATTGGTACTTACCATGACTTCTTTTTCTTCAGGGAGAAGGAAATTTCCACTAGGAATGCAGATTTAGATCTTATTTTAAATGGGTGTGCAAGGCAGTGAAAGGCTGCTGGATGACAGGAGGGGAAGGTGACATCCCTCACTGAAGCTGGTTGTTGTATAGAAAGTACCACAGAAATTTTACAGACAGTAAGAGAGAGCAAGAGAAGGTGCAGCTCTAGAGTCTGTGGTGAGAGCTCATCTGGAAGGAGGAGGTTTGCAGTTACCATTTTTGCTGCTAGGTTTCTTGAGGCATTTTTACTTTAGGCAGACACTTGAAGGAAAAAAAAAGGAATACTGTCCTGGAAATAAAGGTGACTGTGTTTTATGTAAGAACCATATGCCGTTTTATCTTGAGCTCATAGCATCTCATTTTGTTTTCGGGGCAGCAGCCCTCTAGGTTGTTTCTGTATCCTGCAGGAGTAAGCTGGTCTTCAGCATTACTCAGGTCTGGTCTAAGAGATGGCTACTCTTACTTTCTTCACCAAACTTGACATTGTTGCAATATAGTTAAGTCCTCCACCATTCGACATGTAGATGGTACGTTAAATGAGTACTACTATAAAAAAACCCCTTTTATCCAGCTTTCCTTAAAGCACCAACAGTACTATAAGCAGGTTTTCCTTTTATCAGATATTTCAGTATGCCAGCTGTTACAATATATGTAATGTGTTTAATGAGCAAGGGAGTTTATTATTAGGTAATTAAATAAGGCTGTTCTTTCTAATTAGTTCTTTGCCTTTCAGTCCTGGATGTTTGCAAAAAGATCCACTGTGATCTTTGTCAGCTGTATCTCGGTGTGCTTTGATTTGCTATAAAGCAGCTGTGCATCTCAGCAATGCACGTGAGAATCAGGGGTGTGAAAGTAGCCAGCAAGTTTTTAATGTGAAATGAGAAATGTTATCACTGGCTAATTAAGTAGCAAGTGAAGGTTAATTAATTCATAATATTTCTGTATACATGGCCAAATTCTATTTAGTGGGTTAACTTATTGATATAGATGTGGAGATAGCAAATAAAAAAGTAGTGCAATAGGTAATAAATGTGTAGCATCTTTAGATGCCATAAAGAAATGGTGGCAAATTGATTTTTGGTTCAGTTCAACAGAAGTTAATTAACTGCTATACCTAATAGGTTTTATTGTTCCCAGTATCCTGGGGTTCTCAAGCGGCTTTATGTCTTGAAATGAGATGTGATTAGAGCAGCCCAAAGGAAGAGAGGTTGACACTGGTGAGGTAGCAGGGCCTGGCCATAAACACTGGTATTCTGCATCTCTGTGCATACCAGGTAGACCACACAGAGGACAACACCGTTTCAAAAACTGTGCTGTTTTTTCAGTGACATTCCATAGAATACAGCAGATGCGTAGAAAGGGGAAAACTGCAGACAGATGTACTGCTGTTGAGTGTAACATGAAGCAACCTTCTCTCTAAACTCACTGTTTCCTGGTATGGTAGAAAACCCAGCAGGTACAGAGAGCATGGGAATACCAGTGTTGTTATGGCGGTGTTTAGATGATATTGCATGTTCTCAGGTTTGGCTATTTCATTCAGACTGGCTTGGAGAGCAGCGTTATCATATAGAAAAAAATTACTGTGCAACTATAGACAAAGAAAAATGAAAAAAAGCCCTCAAGTGATCTGAATAGAAGGCTGAAACTTTCTGATTTGGTATCTGCAGGATCGTTATTAAAATTTAGTTTGATTTTTTTTTATTTTGCATTTCTTATGTGCACACTGTGTCTAATTAAAATCCTAGTTTAAATAGATAACCATAATTCATCGGTATAAATACAGCAACTTTAGCAAGCTTTCCCCTCCCCAAAGAATGTGGAGAGGATGTGCTTAAATTTTATGTAATTACAATTTCCTAAAGGTGATATTTTTTTCTGTTCTCTCTAAAAGGCTCCATTTGTCTGATGATACAGTGCAAACCTCTTAAAAATTTATGTTACATTTACAGTATTTGTAAATCTGAGTTATAATTGGCAATGGCTTTCTTTCCTACTAATTTTAAAATTTGTGAGTAGTAAATTAGAAGATATCCATCTTATATTTCAGCACACCTCTGTTACAGAACACCTGAATCTGCCTGTTTTGAGCTAAAATCGTGTGTCTTCAGTCTACAAGTCATAATAAGCACTTGCGTCATGGATAACCTTGGATATTGGAAGATGTGTTTTTTTAAATGGTGGCTTTTGACGTTATGTTCTCTGCTATTTGAAGCAAATTGTTTAACAACTCTGGCCCTTTGTTTTCCCCTTTGTAAAAGCGATTCAACTGGGGGTTTTTTGTTTTGTTTTTTTCTAGTTATCCTCTCTTTTTCTTTTGGAAGTAAGAAAAATTACTAAGCCATTCAAGGTTAGTAAGGAGAGACAATACTTTCTATTAGACCTGCTAACACAGCTGGGGAAAAAACAGACCAACTTTTGTGCTTACAAACCTTTCTTTGGGTAATATTTATAGAGTATCTTGGAAATACAAAGCATGCCTGTCAGTACTCACTTGTTAAAAAAATGAGAGTATTTTAAAATATCTGAAAGAGGCTGCATCTCTGACACAACTTATTGTGCATCTAGGAGACCATGAATGCATAGATCACATACATACATATAGATAATACACATGAAATGTTTAGTACACAGCTCTCCTCAGCCTGTGTTTTACTCAGTCAAAAAACCCCACCACACTCTGTTTGTCAATTTGTAAGACAGGCTTTCCTTTCCTTGAGTCATCTTGGCAGCCCTGCCTGTGCCTTGCCTGTGCCTGCTTCAGGTCTAATCCAGCATGTCTAATGGACATTGGTGATCAGAGGCATGAATAGCATTGCAAGTAGAGAGTCACCACAGGAGAGGAAGAAGCCTTGCTGCCTCCTTAGCCATCATCATTTGATACATCCTTGGGGTTGTGATTGCCTTTTCTCACCCTTGTGTCTCCACTGTCAGTCAGCAGTCAATCAAAGTGTCCATAATGTTCTCTTCTGCTGTGGCCAGCTCCTTCTCCAGTTATAGATGCACACCTTCCAGTCTGTGTCTGCACTGATGGGTGGGGCGCATGTCACTGGCTGGAAATGCTCTATTCTTTCATGCTGGTTCTTGCTCTCTGGATTTCAAGTTCATCATCTTCTGTCATACCCTGATGCTTCTCTTTTCCCATTCCCAAATAAGCAAGAGTCATCACCACATTTCATTATCTTAGCTGGAAATCTTAGCTTCTGAAAAACAAAGATCTAAAAACCACGGATCTACTGTCCTGGAGATATGAAGTTTAACAGTGTAATCAAAGTAGTTGATTTCTGCAGCTGTGACTTTATAGTCCTTCCAGCTTGTGTCCCCATGGATGACTTCTTCTGCAATTGTTCCCATATTCAACTAAGCCAACTGCGAACCTCCAGCTGATACCAGAGGGCACTTCACTGTGCCCATACTTTGTGTACTTTTCTAAGCGCAGCCTGGTTCACCTGTTTCCAGTAAAGTGCCTCAATGGTTCTTGTCTGACCCAAGGCATTAAGTGGAGCAGGCTTTCCCTCTGACAGAGGTATATACTTTTTGAAGTTGTATTTATAAATCGATTGGTTTTAATTGTTTGGGAGCTCTCATCTGGGATTTGATGATGTGAATTCCTACCAGCAGGTTTCTATGAGGGCCCTTTCATGAGAGAAAAGCCATTGACACTGATAGTCAAGGGTTCTTAAAAATTAGCTCGCTAGTGATGTGCATCAATATGTACTTACACTGTTTCTTTGAATAGCAAGTAAGTTGCTGGTTTTTTTCTTGCTCCTGAGGCCTTCTTTAAAAAACCAAAAAGAAAAAAAGAAGGAAATCTGTAAGATTTATCTTCTTAATTCTCTTTTTATTTTGAAAGGAATGTTCCATGCTTTTGCAAAGGGTGTGTGTGTTGGACTCTGTTTTCTTTTGCTTTTTTCCCCTCTTCTGTCAAAATTCCATCTCTGTTTTCCATCAAGGATATGTGAAAAATATTTTCAATATATATCATTAAATAGTTTCCTTGTTCTTATACTAGTCCCTAGGCATCTGCTGCTGACTGCTTTTGGAAACAGGATACCGGGCTAGATGGACGTTGGTCTAACACAGTACAGCTGTTTTATTTTCTTAAATGCTGAATCATTTGTCAAAAAAAAATGTGATTTTTATTTATTTACTTGTATGCAGCTGCAGTGGCTCTTGAGAAGCAGAGTCTGCGGTTTGCTCTTGAGAATATGAAGACAAATTCAGAGGTGTACAACAGCTCATCTAAGTAATTACAGAAGTGTTCCTAATTGTAACCTTCTGTTGAGTGCAGAGGCAATGAGCGTGTGTTGTAATGAAGTGAGTGACTCACAGAAAGTCCGGATGTTAGAGGAGAAGAGCCGGAGACCACAACAGCGAGAAAGAGAGAACCTACCCCAGCTTGCGCCCTGGAGGGAAATACATGGTGCCAGAGGAGAACAAAATCTGCCCCACTCTTAGTAGCTATTGTTGCCACTGCTCAGGAAGAAGAATAGAAGAAAACTGGGGGAGAGGCGGTGTCCAAATTCCATAATACCATATCAAAACTATAGGTGGTAAATATTTTATTAAACAGTCAGTTTAGCAAAGCTATAAGGGCCCACAACTAGAACCTTTCACACTTCCTTTAGAAATTTCTGTTTTAACATTAATTTTGATCCTTAAATGTCGTAAAAAGGTAGTGGGTTTTTTGTTGTTGGTGTTGGTTGGTTGCTTTTTGTAAGAAGCAGACAGAGAAATGTGAACTCAATTGCCTTATGATGTTCATTTTTTTTTTGCTATTCCAAATTTATTTACCACTGAACTCATCAACACGTTCATGGTATGCTGCAGTCAATCCAAATGTGACTGTTGTTAATGACACTGGACTGAGGAAAATGACCTTACATGACGGCTTGAAAGACCAAATCTTAAAGGATTCCTGGGCATTAATTTTATCTGCTTATTTGGCCATATGTAAATATGAAAGTTTTATAGGATTAGGATTTGTGTTCCCAGAATTTTCAACCAATTTGTACATTTAGACACCAAAGTAAGACTCCTACTTTACTGTCACTCTGCTTTTACCTATTTTATCATCTTAACTAATTTTGTAATGAAGTACGTTATCATCTGATTTAATTATTTTCAAGACAGTTAGTGTTTTTTACTTAACTGAAGTTTTATTGCATGATGCATTCACCTTCAACCTTTATGTTCTTTTTAAATATTTTTAAAAGGAGCTAGAAATTTTCTAAACTTTCACCCTTTCTTTATGTTATAAATAGTCAGAGCATTTACAGATAGTGAATTTTGTTGACTTGTTGCTCAGGAGTTAGTTAAAGTTGGCTGAATATCTGTCCTAAATACTTCCTGGCTGTAGTACTTGGAATAGCAGTTTTCACTTCTCTGGTGATGGTGTACTAGCCAACAGGCAATATATTTTTATCTGACTCCACTGTCCTTGAAGCACTTTCATTTTAAGGAACACCTACGTGTGTTTTTATTTTAAGTTTAAACAAAGGAAAAAATAAGCTTCTGGATTATGAATTTATTTTTTTTCCTAACTGTAAGGCAGCTAAAGAGATAAAGGAATATCAGTGTTAGCCCCTAATCTGTTCATGAACATGATCAAAAGACAAGACTAGATGCAGTTTGTTTTGTATATAAATTACGTTTCCAAACGGAAGATGATGTTTATCTGAAGTCCATTAAATAGATACTTATGTGTAGCTAATTATTTGAACACACAAGTCCAGGCTGGCTCACCCTGTGTTTTGTGGGAACTGCCAGTGCTAAGGTAAGGGGAATGGGGTTGGGTTGGACAGGGTTGCTGACTTTTCTCCTGGTTCCTCAGAGATGGGCATTGGTTTGTAGACAGCACCAGCAATCCCACACCTGTCAGTGCAGCTACTCAGGGCCACCCTGGACAATCCCTCTGTCCTCTGGGAAGAGGCAGTGGGAGCTGGGGTCGTTGAATATTTGTGTGGTGTCAAACAGCTGAGGGACTTCACCAGCTTGCTGCTTGGATCCGTGAGGCACGGTGCCTGCTTGGGCCATGCACGGGCATGGAGAAATGTTGCAAAGTGAGTCTCTCATTTCCAGACTGGCAAATCTCAATTACCTGTACTCTTCTACAACTGTAGGGGGTTTGTGGGGATTTTAAGGGCATTGGAGAGCAGAGTCAACTCCCACGTTTCCATCATAGCACAGTTGTCATCATCTTCTTAGCTGCAGTCAGAGATCTGAAAAATACTTCATTATATATCTAGGGTCTAGTGCGTATGGATCACTTTGTTTTTAACAACACACATAAAAAGTAGATTTAAAGTGTTAGAATCATGGTTTTGAGATCTTTATAGGTTATCAGCTCTTTGTGTGTCTGCAAGAAGTAGGTGATAAATTGGCAGACAGCTGTTTGATGATATATAAATTGTTATCTGGTACTCAAATAGCTTAACATTTTCCAGCTGTGATCCAAGAGAGCTGCAGTTCCTCATTGATTCTGGTACTCCACAAGCAGTTAACAGAGTCTGTGTAAGGCTTTGCATTTCCAAAGAGCCATGTTTAATTGCCTAATAATTGGCCTTTATGTTGGTGTTTTTATTAAATACTGAGAAAAGTTTTTGGTATCAGACTTGCTGGTGTTTTTGCATTGTTTCCCTGTAGTGTCCAAACTGGTAATTCCACTTGTTAAACTGGGGTGGCTTTTGCAATCTCCTTTGTTGTGGGATTCTCCCTTGTTTCCCCCAGTACATTCCAGAAATTGTTTGCTTGTAGGCAGCTCTATTTATAAGCTTATTTCATTTCTGTTTGATGTTTGAAAAGGTTTTTCATAGCTCTTACCTTTTCTTTGGTTTCTATGATATGCTAATCAAATGTTCTTTGGCTAGTTAAAACTGAACACTTTATTTGTTAAATACAGCCAGCCAAGGGAGTCCTTCAGGCATGCATCTCCATTCTTTGCTGTCTCTCTATCATTGTTCTCAGGATTATAGTATGGGAAAACTAATAAAGCATGGTCAACAGTATGGTGGGTGGCTGTAGTTATGATGAACCTTCTGCTGAGGCCTTCATAACTTTAAAATTCACTGTTTTTTTTCTTCTTAAAGCACAGTTGACTTTTAAATTTGCTATTCTCTATTCACTGAAGCTTCAAGACTGAAACTACCATTGATGAGAATAATTTAGATAAATACTTGCTGATGAAACATCGGGCTTTCAGTGTGGGATGGTAAACTAAAATAAATAGCAATCCTGTTGATATCTACTGAAGGAGACAATTTCCTTTGCAAATGTTAATAGTACTTCTGTATTCTTAATGTCAAATTTAAATTAATTTAAAGACTTTTTCCCCATTGGCAGTTTATTCTTTTGTACTGAAGTTACTTGTCAAGGAAGACTGAGATTATTTACTATATTCCCCAACATCTTTGTAGGAAGGCAAGATACTTCTAATAAGTCTGGTTTAAAGGTATCTGAAAATCTAAAAACAAATGAAAGTCTGTAACTGTAAAGCTAATAATGATGTGCTTGGGGTGCCTTCATGCTTAACTCATTTCCAAAGTAATCTCTGTGTCAGAAGCCATATTTTTCGAGATATAGAGGTACTCTTATACAGATATTGCTGTTTGTATGTGATTAGTCTGCCTATAAATATATAAAATCCATTTATGCTGTAGCGTTTGGTTTGCCTAAATGAAGGGAAATGAGTGCAGTTATTCCAACCTCCTCCATCTTTTACCTGTGTGCTTGCGATCAATTCAGCAGTGCCTCAGGTCAGAGCTTTGCCCTCTCAGGAAGATGCTCTATCTGGCTCAGAGGTCGTCTAGAGGATCCCTAGTAAGTTTTACATTCCCATACTGTGTTTTTTGATAGCCTGATACCTACCCTGTAGAGCAGCTTTTGGGCCCCCAAGACTGGCCTGAAGATGTGAAAACATTTTTGAAAGTAGATCTTCCTTTAGCTTTCATCGTTTTATTTATTTACTAAGTAGTATAGCATAAAGATTTAATAGCCTGAAGAGTAGTATTTTGTAAGCTGCCCTGTGAATGAGTGGTAGGAGGTAAATGATAGCTTGTATCAGGAACTGTATCTTTTGGGCATGATTTTAGATTGCAGTTGACAAAGGAGGCCTAACGCTACTCTTTGTCTTGCTAACATGCCAAAATAGCTTTTTTTGCTACATGTGCCAACTTTCATTCAGCCACTGTTGTTAGAGTCTCTGCTGTGCTGGAAACCCATGATGCATAGTGCTAGCTACTACAGGCTGGTTTAAATGGTTATAATGTTTTAAAATATTTTTAATGTGTTACTGTTAAAGTGTAGAATCCTCTAAATTGCCTCCTGCCCTCCCTCCATCTAGACACTGAATCCCCAGTGATTAAGCAAGGGAGTTGACTAAACCCTGTCTAGTTGCTGGTTAGTGATCTCATATTTTGACTATTTCTCCTGATGAATGCTACTCATCCATCACAATTTTTCTTCACTGAAAAGCAGCAGGATGGGAAAAAAATACTGAATTGGCCATTTAAATACTTCTTTTCCAGACTGTCTGCAATTACAAAGGCTTTTTGAAAAATCTGAATCAAGATGGTTTCAATTATGAATAACATTTCTGACCATACTACATTTTAACCTGTATGTCCTTTAGGTTGAATCTGACATGCCACAATTATTGTAATCACTTTATGATGTGCATATCAGACAAGTAGAAAATACAAATACTGAATGGTTTCTGGCTGTGAAAGAGCCGCTCTTGTGGAAAGCATGAGATCATTATGCATTTTTTTTCTTCCATAAAACTTTGTTTTGGTTTGTAGTGTTTTAGTTTAATTTATTCTTCAGCCTTGTGACATTTATAAAGAATATTTAAACCAAAGTCCTCTAAAGTAGCTGTGATGAATGAGTCTCCTGGGAGTAATGAAAATATGGTTCAGCTGTGCTGCCAGGCCAGGTGATGAGCCAGGTACCTTCTCTACGTCTGTGTGCAGTTTTGAGGTCTTGGTGGTTGTGGTCTTCTTCCTGCTTCAGACAGGAAAGTACTCAGCACTTCTGGTCTCTCTGTTCCTGCTTGGGAGCAGAGAGGGAGAAGGTGTTACAATCTTCAGTTAGAGTTTTTCACTTGGTTGTTGTTGCCACTTTGGCATAAAAAGCAGTGACAGAAGCCTTGGCTGTGCTGTTGGCTCCTGACCACATCCTGTCTCTTCCCCCCGCCACCTAAACAAAAGGAAACATTTGACAAAAAGATGTTTGATGCGAATCTCTGTCTTGTGACTGCTGCTCAGATAAGGTGCAGCAGTGAAAACACTTTACCCACAAAGGAAAGTCATAAATTATGTGGTACTTTGATTCCTGTTTGCAGAACAGTGTTTCAGCCCCTGAGTTAGTTTCTCCTGAGAAAGAGATGAGCATGGTGCCAAACTTGTAAAGGTTTCCAGGAGATAGACACTGAAAGTTGTCAGTTTGTCACTGTTGCAGTGGAGCCTGCTTGTCTCCTGTAGAAACTTTTGGGGGAAGAACAAGTAAACAAAAGTGGTTCCTTTATCCAAGTGAGTTTGCACGTTATACTAGATCTTGTAATAGCCTATCAAGACTTGATGAACTTCTTTTCCCTGCTAAGATTTAAAGGCTGGAAGGTATCATCTTCAAAAGGCTAAAGAAAACAAATCAAAGTAATCCTTATTCAAATCAAATAGGTCAATTCAAGTCATGACTCTTTTTTACTTTCTGTGTAGGTCACTGGGGCTTTGCCATGACACCGGAAAGACTTGGTACAGTAGTACATGATCCCTCTCAATGCAATTTGAAATAGAACTAAGTGTTTGCCTTGAAATGGCATTTATGTGCTTATAGGCATTATATTCTCCAAAATACTGTTTGGTAACTCTTTATTCTGTCAGTGGAGTGTATCAGCTTTGAACATGTAATGACTGCTTGTATTAAAATATTTTTAGACAAATGGTCCAGCAGATTTAATTTTTAACATGAATGTTTTGCTTACTGCCATTGTGTTTAAATACTTTTAGTGCTCCATAAGTCTTTGGAGTTGCTGTGATCATTAGCCTTTGGTCGGGCATGTTGATGAGGCACACACGAGTGTTTTATTACCAACAGTGTGCCATCATCATCACCTGGATTTAATGTTCCCCACCACTTTCCAAATAATATCCTGCTTTTCCGTGGTTTGTAAGTCTCTCAAAATGCAATTATCTGGGCTGAAACATTTCAATTACTGACTCAGAGTGTTTATTTAAAGTTTTGGTGAAACACTTCAACCATCTTTGAAAAACAACTGAGACGTAAATATCTTGTTTTTCCTTACTTTTTTTTTTTTTTTAAACTGGCTCAATAATAAACTTGATTTCTCATTGTTTGTAGCTGAACCTTGAGGTCCAGCAGCAGAAGGGTTGCTTTGATATCAGTAATTCGCCTTCTGCTGTTTTTGTCAAATTTCACCTAAATTTGGTCATTTTGTAAGTGTGAAAACTCACCATCTATGCATGCCTAACAGGGGCTGTGTGCAGGCTGGCATGCAGATTAGGCAGGCTCCACACATACTCAGCTGGCTTCAGACCAAGGACACAGCTCCGTCTGGTGTCAGGTGCTGGTGCTGGGAGCAGGGAAGAGGTAAAAGGCTGAAGTTGAGGAAATGGAGAGGAAGAGAGCTGGGGCAAGGTGAGAGTTTGGCCAGGTGAACTGGGTAGGAGCCAAGAGTTGAGGAAAATGTATTGGAGATGTGCTGTCGAGGCTACATTAGTGTGTGGTCTCTTCCAGCCCTGTATTTCTCTGTGCCTCAGTATGTGCACATCACAGACAGTGTTCTCGAGAGGGTGTGGCACGTGGAGGGGTCAGGGCTCCACCCAAAGGGTGCTGGTGCAGCAAGAGAAGCCGGCAGTGGCAGAGTTGGCAGGAGATGGGCTCTTGGTCAGGTGTTCATCTCTTCTCTGGAGACCAGTGAGTGGGTCCCTGAAACTGGCATCTTTGCTGCTAGCCGTGAGGTGGGTGGACTCCCAAATCCCAAGAGCAGTAGGTGTGTAGTGAGGCATTTGCATGCGCCACACGGATGCAAAGGCAAAGTGAAAGGAGGACAGGCACCTGCAGCCAAAAACTGCCGGCACTTCTCAGCTCTTTAACCATATTTGGTCTCAGTTTATTTGCTGTGGAGTGGGAGTAATGCTGTCTAGTATCACAAGAAGACTGAGAAAGCCATGAGTAACTTTAATGGAGCCATTCCTAATGTGATCGTGTAAAGCCAGCCCTATGCACAGGCCCAAAAGGGAGTGAGTAGCTTGCACTCAGGCCAGGAGGTAGATGAACATGTGTTGGAGTATTGACAACTGACTGTCAAGGTTAGCAGAAATATCCTTTTACTTCCTATTGACTGTCTGGGAAAGAAGACTGTGCAATATAATAGATGTGCTCATGTAATTGAGGTTGGTATCACTGCATCTACTCATGAGACTGATGAAGACAGGTACCATGGAGATTGTCCAGGTATTCCAATGTGATTGCCGGGTGATAAATGGTAGGGAGTCCCATGTGTCGTCCACCCCCACCCCCCCACCCCCATAGTTACAGATACATGCCTTGGAAAACCTAGAGGCAGTATTTTAATTTGAAATTAACCTAGAATTTTATTTAGTCAGTGCTGAATCTGTCTTAAGGAAGAGAATAATTATCTGCTCCTTCAACACAGTATTGAGAAGGTATAAGCACTCTTGAGACCACAATCCCATATTCTAGTACTGGAATGAATATAGTATTCAGGGAAGGTAATAAGACATCCTGATGTGTCTTATCTTCTCTCATAACCGTGATTTAGCTGCCTAATTCCATAAGCTACCATTTGAGATAAACTGCATTATATTTCTTGCTATTTTGCTAGATCTTCTGGAAGCTTCCTAATACCTGGTGGAAGAGGATAGATAGCCCTTCAGCAAAAACAAAAGGGTTTTTTGTTTTAGCTTACTGTAATGCCAGAGCTTCATTCTTTCCTCTTGCTTGAATTTATGGACCTTTTACCACTCTTCTTTCTCCCCCCCTTTTTAAAGCTGATTTAGGTTTTTGATCCTCTGGGTATTTCTCACTACTCTTATGTCCTGCTGCTTCAGAACAGGGGTCTCACTGCCCCTCTTGCTAGTTGTGCTGTTTTCCCCATTCCCTAAAGAGGGAAATTCAAGGTGTATTGAACTGTAAGAAAAGATAGAAATGAAAATGTTTCACTGATGTTAAGAAACAAATTCCCAGAAGAGGAGGAGCATGGACTGGGTATAGAAAAGGCAAGGAAAGGTGCCCTGTTTCCCCTTGGCTTTTCAGGTCAGGCACACTTGGTTGCTCTCTGTAGGCAGCCCCACAGTGTTACGGTATCTTAAGCTCAATGATTTGTTTGCTGCTTCTCAGTAGTTACAAAAATTAAGGATGATTTTACCTGTGATTCTTCCTCAAAAATTCATATATATTCATTTTTAGGAGGTTTTTTTTCTTTAATTTCTGCTTGTTTTCAGGAGCTTTCCAATCAGTTGAGAGCTGGTGTCAGACTCCAGCCCTTGCTGGCTGGTCCTAGGAGCAAAGCTGATGATTTATTAATAATGCAGCTGTGGTGCCAGTGCTGCTGCTGAGAGTGGGTAAACACTCCTCCTCTGCAGAGGGACAAGATTCTGTACTTTTCACCTCTGCAGTTATGTAAGGTGTCCTCAGTGATCTGTGTATTTAACTTGGCCCTTGCTTTTTCCATTTGTTTACAAAATGATTGGCCAAGAAAGTGTGAAATCCCCAACAAGAGGCCCAGGAAGCCCCAGCTGGACTGGGAGCCCCAGCAAACAGATGGGTGCAGGGTGGCCTGGCCAGAGTGAAAGCATACTCCTGAGGAGGAGCAGCACAGGGACTTGCCAATGACACATCCAGGTCACCTGGTAGCAGTTCAGGGCTGCTGGGCATCCCACTCAGAGAGCTGGGAGCTGTGACACGCTGGTGTCCAAGACAGTCACTTGCTTCTGGTGTACATTAGGTCTGCCATTCTCTGTAGTACACCAGTGGATCCCTTGGTAGGTCAGGGAGTTGCTGCATCATACTCATGACCATGCCCATATGGTGGAACTCTTCCAAATAACAGGCGTTTTCGTAATCACATTGTCATGGTTTGACCATGGCCAAATGCCTGGCGCCCCCAAGATCTACTCACTTGCTCTCCCCTGCCACAATTGGGCAGAGGAGAGAAAACTAATTAACACACCCATGGGCTCATGAGTTGAGATAAGGAAACCAGGAGAAGAGGCACTCAGGGCAAAACAGGCTGAACTTAAATGTTACAAAGTGATTTTATTGCTAACAGAGTCAGGGGAGTAAATGAGACATGGAATAAAACCTCAAACACACCCTTTCTCCGCTCACCCCCCTCCCTCCTTCCCAGCAGTGGCACAGGGGAACAAGGTATGGGGAAGGCAGGGTAGGTCAGTTCATCACCCAGATCTTTTTCCACTGCTCAGGGGAGAAGAGTCTTTTCTTCTTTGTAGCCCTGGGTCCCTAATCTCATAAGCAGCAGCCCGCCCGAACCTGCTGCAATGGGAGCTCCTCCCACAGACAAAACCAGTCTTCCTGAAACTGCTGTAGCATGGGGTCCCTCGTCCATGGGGTACAGACCTCCAAGGCCAGGCCATTCCATCTTGGGAGCAAGGCTCCTTCTCTTTACTGGATTCCCGCTGGACCATAGTCTCTCTCAGGCATCCACCCACTCCAGCGTGGAGCACTCAGTTCAGTCTCAGGTGCAAGGCCTCTCTCTCCACTGGAATTCCCACTGGACCATGGCTTCCTCCAGGCATCCACCCGCTCTGGCGTGGGGCACCTCCCCACAGGTTGCAAGTGGACCTCAGCATCCTGCGTGGCCCCATGGGCTGCAGGGGCACAAGCATGCTTCACTGTGGTTATCACCATGGCCTGCAGAGGAATCTCAGCTCCAGTGCCTAGAGCACCCCCTCTCCCACCTTCTCCACTGACCTTGGTGTCTGCATCTTGTTTTCCCTCACATATTCTCACCTTCTCCTCCTCCTCTGGCTAAAAAGGTGCGCGTGCCCTCACTATCTTGATATCTTCTTAAGTATGTTATCACAGAGGCGTAACCGACATCTCTAATTGGCCCAGCCTTGGCCAGCGGCATGTCCATCATCTTCAGAGCCATCAGGAATTGGCTCTGCTGGACATGATGAAAGCTGTGAGAAGCTTCTCACAGAAGCCGTTTTTGTGGGCCCCCCCCACTAGAAAAAACTGGGCCAAGCAAAACCAATGCACACATTTAATTCACTGCAACTCTCAAATGAAGCATCTTCTCAAGGCTCCCTTGGCCAGGTGAATTGCTGTAGGAAGTTAATGTAGTCAGTTTTACAGCACTCTCCTCCCGTTTTCTTTCTGATCCAGTCAGCCAGGCTCCTCACTGCTGAGGCATATCTGCTGCTCCTTCTTGATGCCATGGAACTGATTTTATGGCTTTTCCTGAGGTGCATTAAGATTCCCAGTGTGTTGTTGAAGGAACCATTGCCAGCACACCAGCCCATTGCCTGGTCCTTGCTGGGCTGTTCACTGTTTGGGCTCATGGGCATCCTATCAGAAAAGACCTGTCCCTGTTGCTCACTATTTCTTTTCTAGCCTGGGTATGGTGGAGGATATGTGTGTATGGACATTGGAGGGCAAAGTCTGTGTGCTGAGCCACAGTGGCTTTCCTTTACAGGCCGCTGAGAGAGAAATAAGGTGTCTCAGGGCTTGACTTTCAGTTCTGCCTTTATCTTTGCCTACCTTTTCATTGCAAAGTGGTGTTTCCAAACCAAGGGAGTTTAATCTCGGTTCTGTTCATATGAGCAAGCTTACATTAAAGTCAGCATATGTCTGTTCGAAGGCTTTTATGGGAATTGGAAAGGAGGTGGGGAAAGCGGTCAGGAAGTGGTGCTGTGCCGTACCTATCTTCTCGTTCGGTGTTCTGCTGTTCTGCTACACCACTGTTTTCTTTTCTCTTGCCAGCTGCCCTGCAGCCAAACAACTTGCCTCCCTTTGCTGGGATTGATTCTGGAATGGCTCTTGAGATATTGAGAAAATTTGAAGAAAATTGCCTCTTCTCTAGCTCTTATCTTTTCCTTTTACAGTTCAGTCAAGTTAAATTTAATGGTGGAGTATGTTGTTTACCAGCAAAAATCTGTGTCACCTTGACTTACTGTGTGGTCCCACCTGCAATTTACACAACTCTCTTCTGTCGTCCATGAAAATACACAATCCTTGAGATGAGCAGGTACATTAAAGCTGCCCAGACATCAGTTGACTGTGGGTAATGCTGTATCCTGAGACTCTATAAAGGTTTTAGACATTTTTTTTCTATATTGCTGGAATCAGTGAATATGTTGACTTCTCTGACTGGCCAGAATTGGAGGGCTTAAATCACCACTTTGCTATTGAAATCCATCTTGGGTCCCACAGCAGGCTTCATCCAGTTCTCCCACAGGGGGAGCCGTGTCTGTTGGAGCCCTGCACAAGGCTCTCACCACCCATGTAACAGAAATCAGACATTTGAGGAATTTTATTTAAGTAAGGTTATGCTTCCCTCTGCTTTCTTTATGTTCATTCCGTAGGGTATTCCCCCCTATACTACCTGTTGGCTGCCTCTCATTCCATGAAAGTTGTCTGTGTGCATTAGAGTGAAGATTTATTTCAAGGGTTGTCCACAGTTGCTTCTGATGTACTACTGATCAATGCTGATAGCCAAACCTGAAGCTAAGATAGAAATAACTGGTTGATTTTGAGTGCCAGTGGAGGGGGACGAATGGGAAAAGAAAAGCAAAAGGAGCTACATAACTGGCGAAGAAATAATCTTTATTGCCCTATTATTCTCAAATTATTTTCAAGGCAGTAAACACGGAAATAAAATAAATTGATATTAAACTGATGTCTTTTTGTCTGAGTTTTCTTTTCTTATTTGTTAGAGTAATCTCAAGGATGTTTGTCAAACAACTAGAATTTCATAAATGTCTTTTTTTTGGCACCTGCAATATCTGCCTGAGTTCTTTGTCTTCTGAGCAATTTAATATTGAGTACACTTCCCTTGATATTGCAAGGCAAATTATTAAACCATTCTCTATAGCTATGCTCAACATTTGTTTGAAAGAGCATCTTGAGAGACTCGGAGCTCTTTGTGCATTGCAAATGTGCTCTTCAGTAGAACATTTTGTCTTTTTCCTTTTAAGTAAATATCTCCTATTAAGTCTTTAGTGGTAAGACTCTTACATCATTTAGACGTTCCATCTTTTTGTAAGACTTCCATTTTTGTTCAGTATTTTTCTATTTTTTCTGTCGGTTACAGGCAGTTCTTGTTCTCTACATTTATGAACAAAATGATCATTTTTATTTTACCAGTTTTTAGTTTCTTACAAAAAATTGAAGTCATTAAGAGTAGCTAATGGGTTTTCTTAGCTTGTTGGAAACTGAATCAGGCTGAAGTCACCTGAGAGTTTTTTTCCTTCTCTTTCTTTTCTGCCTTAAAGTAGGAAAGTGAATTCGCCTTCTACTTTTTCTTGAAACGGAAGTGTGTAGGTGCATATAAATATGTATGCACACTCACTAACTTTGGTGGGTGGACTTGCAAGGTGGCTTTAGAAATACAGAACTAAGTTCTCAGCAGTGTTTTTAAGTTGTTTTAAAGTTGTTTTTGTTGGTAGCTTTTGTCTGGCTTTTTTTGCAGGAAAACAAGTCCAAGAGCTGAACCATTTCAAGTGTAATGTAAGAGATGCTTGTGGTTTTTTGAAACACATTTTTTCTTTAGGTCTTTGTGTTTGTAAGATGTATGGCAAATAGTGAAGCCTGAGGTATTTGAACTCTCCATGAAAAGCTTAATATTTCTATTAGTAATACAGTTTAGTCCTTTTGAAATTATTTTTCTATTTCACAAATAGTTCAAGAGTGCCTCATTTTCAGGGTAAGAGATTTTATGCTGATCTCAGTTTCTTTCTATAAAATTATATAAAATTCTGCTTAGGCTAAACGAATTGTGTTTTCATAAGCATACATATTTGCAAGT
Organism: Dasyornis broadbenti; assembly: GCA_013397935.1. Classification (NCBI taxonomy): domain Eukaryota; kingdom Metazoa; phylum Chordata; class Aves; order Passeriformes; family Dasyornithidae; genus Dasyornis; species Dasyornis broadbenti. The sequence goes on from VZRN01003026.1 coordinate 2,126,638, forward strand.
CAATGTACTCTAGATGTGAAATTACGCAAAATTAAAAAAAAAGTGATTTTTTTTTATGCCTTAAGGAAGAACTAAAATGCTACATTACATTTTTTAAAATCTCTGACTAGTCTTTCTTAAGGCTTAACTAAATCCCCTAAGTCCTTGGACATATGCATAACTCTACGAGCGTGTGTAGTCCTACAGATTGTGTGAGATGGTGCATATTCACAGCAAGTGCAAAGGGAATACTTTAATGGAGCTGTGGTGTCTGGTTTTTTACTTCCTGAGTGAAGTTAGGAAGCTGATGGACCTGCATAGGAAAATTGAATTCATGGATTGTGATGTTAGATGGAAAATACTTTTTAATTCAGTCCAAACTGAAGTCTGAGGGTTTTCCATGAGTGTTGAAAGTGCTGTTGGTGATAGAACTCTCATGCACTAAAATATATAGGGAAAGGCATGCATTCAGGTCCTGTAGAACAAGAGGAATCATCCCTCTCTGTGCATGAATATACAGTCTTTTCTTTAGTGGGTTTTTTCCCACCCTTTTTGGTATTTCTACATTTGAAAAATAACTTTTGAACTGGATGTTTTGGGGTGGTAGAGTTAGTGTGGCTGTCTGTGCATAGGAGCAGAAGCTTAAGTATCTCAAAATACCTGCCCTCCTATTGACTGGATCTGTGTTTAGCCTCAGGGAGCACAGGATTACTGCAATTGAAAAGTTCCTAGTTTATGCAATCCTGAAATTTTAAAATTGCTTGGGTGAGGCCACACATGTTCCCAACAAGAATATGCTGAGGGGCTGATGAGGAGGATTCCCAAAGGAGAAAACATAGTCTTTGCTCTTGTCAGAAACTCTTCCAGAGAAGTATTTATGCCCTAGGTACCACCCCAGCTGCTGACACTGCAGTCTCTGTGGCCATCCTTGCCATGTGCTGCCACTGCCCTGGACAGTTTGGCCTATGCTGGCTCCCACTCTGCTGGGATTTGAACAATATGTAGTATCTTCAGTAGGTGATGTTTAGCTAAGCAGCATGCCCACAGCTGCAAATGCATTAGTGTTTTGAAATGTGTTCTGATCTTTATAGGCATGTGCAAGTTTGCTGAAGCTGCATGATGCAGAAAATTGCAGAAGATTTTTTCAAGTGGGAGGGGTAGTTGTGGTATCAGGTGATTACTGCTTTTTAAAAATTTGTGTGTGTCTTTTCTAGTTCCAGCAAATGTTTGGATCTCATAGTGTCTGTCTGGAAACCAGAAAATCTTTTTTTTTCCCTTCTAGAACCAGTTGTTCAGATGCCTTCTAAAACCATTCATCTCTTGGAAGTCATACACTTTTTTCCTTTTCCCATTAGGCTGCATATTTAATCTAGAGAGATCACACAATTTCATCTGCGTCTGTTAGCTTTAGCTTTTTTGCTTAAGGAAACAGGTTTTGCATAATTGCACTGTCCATTTTTTTTCCTGTGTCATCCTCTCACCCTAATAACTTTTGAACAATGTAGCCAATTTCAAGCAAAGTTACTAGAAGCAGACATCTCAAAGACATATCTCAAAGTTCTTGCTGATTATGCAAAAATCAGTGTCTGGGTAGAAGAGGAATCCAAAGTTTTACCCTATTAAGGAAAAGGCAGGAATGGGCACTAAGCCGTTACTGAGTGTGGTCTGCCAGCAGCATGCACATCTTGGCTGGCTCTTCAGGACATGCACGGCTCAAGCAAGTTATAATTATTGTGTGAGTTGTTTCCTGGTCTATAGTTAGGAGAGGTAGGAGGGTGCTGTGGGGGACAAGGAAGGAGGCAGGTGGGGTATAGTAGGAAGCTGGGAGTTCATGGAGAACAGGGGTGGGAAGGGGGAGCTGGAAGCACCCTGGGGAGCAAGGCTGGGAACACGGGACAGATGCCTGCAAGGTCTCCCTCTTTTTGCTTCCCATCAGATAACGTGTCTTTTAAAGTTGTGTCAAATGTTAGGCTGTGCTGTGAGACGGGGGAGTCATGCTCTGTTATTTCCCACCAATAGTATCAATAAATTGCCTGAAATTCAGTACCTGAGCAAAATAATTCTGGGGGCTTTAGTTGATTCTTGCCATAAGAGATAGAAGAAACAGTTTTGCCTTTTTTTTTTTTTTTCTATTCAAACATCTTACTTTTATGAAAGATAAAGCTAATTTTAGTAAGTGAAAGCTAACGCATTATTATACATAACCAATTCCCAAGCTTGAATTAATTATTGTTATTGTTACTATTAGAACAAGAGTAAAATACTGAAAGAAGTTGTGAATTTATGAAATATTCAAGATGGAGATGTGGTTGTACAACTTGTAGACAGGAAATGGATTCTTACTATGTTAACATGCAAAGTTATGGGGTGTTACTTCTATGTGCACCTCATTTGCTTATTTTAAATTTAAAATTCTAAGCACATATCTAGCTTTTTAATATACTCTAGTCTGTGGGCTGTCTTGTGGCATTGGTCTTAGACAAAGTACCTATTGTTCTTAATGGGAAAATCTATTGATTTTTAAGAAGCAGCCAGTAGTGTGACATGGCTTGTTTAAGGGATGTGTTTTTGAAATTAAGCCAGTCAGGTAGCAGCTCCCAAGACCATTGCCCCTGCAGAAGTGGAGGCTATCTTTGCTGTGCCCTGGTATTTGGCACTGAAATCGTTTGAGTTCCCAGCTGCTCGGTGCACCCTTTCCCTCTTCCACTGCTTTACTGGAATGAAATCTGTGGCACAGCCTGACGCAAGGCACAACATGTTCCAGTCTGGATAATTAGCAGTCGAAAAGTAGTTTTCCTGTTAAAACTTTCATTACCTGCCTGAAATGTGGTGCTGGGCAGTAGGCTGGAGAACTGTAGAAGACAAAGGCAGAGAAATCATAGGTCGAAGTTAGGTACCATCCTTCCAGGATGAGGGGAATAACAGACTGTTGGGAATGTAATGTGATGTCAGTTCATTGTTCCTATCCACTGCAGATAAGGAGACAGCTCATTGAAAGTGATTTTTTCACATGCGCTCCCATGGGAAGTACACAACTGCTTATGATGTGCTTGTTGATAACCTTCACTTCATGGGTGACAGGAGTTTCTAGGGACCCAGTTTCAAACCAATCTATCTGTGCCCTCAGTTTCAGGACTGTGACTCATATCTGGGAGCAGGTTAAAAGTTGTAAGAAGCAATTATTTTTCCCTGCCCCCTGCTTTGTCCTGCTGAGTTTGTGCCGTTGTGTGCCAGAGGGACTGAATGTCTGTTGAACAGCTCCTAAACTGCTGTGGTTGTAAGATGAACCAAGCCTCACTCCAGAGGCTTGATATTAATGCACCTGCAAGTTAAAGTACTTGATTTTGTCTCTGTATTTGTGATGATGTGGCCTTCTAGCATAGTAGTTTTTTGCAAGAATCCACAGTGGCCTTGTACTGATGGTGACCCAACCAATATGTTTATGCTTGCATGTTGCATACAGTTGCATGTTCTACTTTTTGGTTGATATGTGCTGTCATGTCAGTTGGACTTCATATTTGACTTTTTAATAAACAAAAAAAATCAGGGTCCCATTTGACTGAAATGATACTACAAGTTTGAATTTTTGTTGTGCAGTGATTAGTAGTTGGGACATGGAACATTTGGGAGAAAAGTGTTTTCCTGCTACCATTGTAGGTCCAAAAAGTAAAAAAGCTGGTCTTAAAATTTATTTCATTTTGATAATGAGGGCTGGATTAATTTACTCACTATTTTCAGGGCTCATTCCTCTGCAGTTTATTTTGGGTCATTTAATTTCAACAAGGCTCGATCTGTTTAGAGGGCTTTCTATAGCAGCATGGCAGGACCACACAGCCCTTTTATAGTACGTACGTTCATTGCTGACTGCGAGCTCAAAAAACTAGTAAACGAGGCACAGACATGAATAACTTTGGAGAGGACAGCACATTTTTGTATGGTTGGGTTATTTTGAAAGTTTTCAGAAATAACCAATCTTTTGTGCACTGTGGGTTGCTTTGCAGAGCTTGAAGTGATAGTATACAGTAGCTGTGTGCTTTCAGAGGTAAGACAGGAAGTCTGGCTGAAGGCACTCTTCAGGTTTAAGGTACTTCAGAAGCCTCTGTGGTGGAGAGGTGCTCTCAGTCCTTATTTAAGGAGCATTTTTATTCCATAGGTCGATATTTCCATCAGATTCAATACTTCGACATGATTTTGCTGGTTTAAGTTTCAGATTTGCTGTATGAGCCATTCATATACAAAATAGGCTAAGTAAAATAGATCTCAGTTGAAAATGTCTAAATCAGTTGGCCTCATCCGCCAACAAAATAGTGTGTGCTCATTGTCTGCGCTGAGCCTGCTCCCGTTTAGTAGTATGATGGCAAAGGCCACGTTCCCCCCAAATGAAAGAGCCAGCCTTGTTTTGTGTGCATCGTTGTGACTATTTCTGGTTCTGCTCATGCCAGCTGACAAAGTAATGTTCCTTTTGTATAATTCATTAAACCAGGTAACATTAGTGATTCTCTCAACAGAAGGAAGGCATGATGTCCTGAAAGTGGCTGCATCTGTACTAGGAAGTTAAAACAGCACTGAGACCATTGTTCCTGAGTATTTAAACCATTGCTTTTTCTTAATTTTTTAGCTTTCTTGTGTGTTCTAGCCTTTGCTATTTAGCATACTCCCAAGCGGTAGCCAGCAGCAGTTCAGGAAAGGGCTGTTCTCAATAGTGTGGAAATAGCCATTTGCATTCCCATCAGCCTCGATGTAAGAGAACCTTCTGGAACATGTTTACCTCACTCCTGTACAGCTAGTTATAACATCCTTGTAGCAGATTAGAGGGAAAATCAGCATTGTTTTGGTGTCTATGTCAAGAGTACAACATTAACACTGTAGTTTTGGAACATTTGAAGCCTACTGAAAGTTTTGTAGCAGGTGTGTGTGTGTGCACATGCACAGAGTCGGTGTATGTCTGTACTGTGTGATATTCCTGCATAGGGATCTGGATGCTTTCTTGACTATAGGAGGATATTCCTGCTTGTCTACAAATAGTAAAGCCCTAATACCAGTGAATGGAAAGTTCAAAAAGCACTTCTTAAAAACATCTCAATTTGGAAACTTAACTTATACAAGTTGAGTGTATCGAATACAGTTTGATTAATGCTTTAGGCCCTCTAGTCACAGCTCTTAAAATTCTGTGGTTGTTTGTGAGCCATGTCATCAAGGAGCTTCTGATCTCAGTAGGTCCTGCCCTGCAGCTGCACAGCCTCCTGGTGCACCCTACAATTTCCCTTTCTGGGGGAAAATGTATCAATATGTCTTACGCCACCCTACCTATGTTGTGGTCAGCTTGTAGATCCATCTCCAACCCAAGCTACCTCTGAGATGGCAACCCACCTATATTTTTATTGGCTCTTATTATCTCATAACTGTCTAAAATGTTGATTGGAAGCTCTCCTTTTGCTGTGTACCTTCAGATTTAGATCCATGCACTGTTTCTAAATTTAGGCTGTAAAAATTCCACCTTTTCTTCTTTTATACTTGAATGGAAATAGTTCAAAGTTGTGCTGATGTAATAAAAACAGGAGGCTGGAAGGCAGTGAACTGGAATAAGGGTGAATATATGAGAGAACACAAGCAGAGAGTGGCAACTTTAGATCTTCACTGTCATGATCACACAATTATGATGTACCTAAAAGCTGCATTTCTCTTAAAGGTTTCAATTTGTGATTCATAATGTAATGTCATTTATAAAAAACCTTCATGTTACGGTAACACCAGATACTCTAGCCAAGATGTCATGAGAGGCAGTTCAGGCAGTCTGGATAGTTCTGAGATTATTAATTGTATGGCAGTGATCTGTCCTTAACAATGAAAATGCTGATTCAAAGCCTTTCTCTTTTTTCTTCCGTGGCTAGTAGCTTTAATGATCAATCAGAGGTGGTGGGCTGAGGAAGAGCTCAAGGCCATCAGCTCCTCCCAGCCCTCTACATAGTTCCCAGGAAACACCCTGTGTTTCATTAGTTCTTGCTTAGTTTATGGTGTAATATTTAGCTTGAAGGCATTAAACTATCATCAAAAGCAGCAGACTGATTAGTGCGACTTCTTTTTCCAGGGTCGTTGTACAAGGGAGAATTGCAAGTACCTTCATCCACCAACACATTTAAAAACTCAACTGGAAATTAATGGCAGAAACAACTTAATCCAACAAAAAACCGCAGCAGCAATGCTTGCTCAGCAAATGCAGTTCATGTTTCCAGGGACACCATTACAGCCAGTGGTAAGTATATTTCTCTAATGGTGTTAATGGTAAGTAAAGTTGAAGACTATATTGACCTACAAAAGTTCTCTAAATACTATCAATAAAAAGAGTCCCTGTCTGTTTACTTAAGGAATGGTCAAGATGCTAGAGATATGTTCATTTATATTTGCATTTGAAGATGTAATGGATTGTTGCTGTCAATTTGATTTGTTTTTCTTTTATCCCCAAATAATTTGCAATGTTTTCCTCTTTTTTTCCCCTTTCATGCGTTTCATGTCATGTTTGCAAGATTTTTACCTATAATCCTTCTGGGGTTGTATAATAACAATAATTTGCTAGTAAGTTATTTGAGTAGGAACACAAAGTTTCTCAGGAGTCTATGGGTTTGAATGGCTTTAAATATTATTTAATCCCAATACCAGGAGCAATGGTTAATGGGTAACATTTTCTTACTTTGTTGAAGTCTGAAGTGTCCGAGGTTAAGACGGAGAATTGGTGGTGCATGCACTTCACAAACCCAGTGTTTTGTCTCAAGGTGATTTGTATGGTGCCTGAGACACTTCATATCCAGGAGGTGACATAGAACTAGAGTCTGACATGCATGAGCAGCATCTTTGGATATGCACTAAAGTGATCAGTTGCTCTGGGCAGCCCTTGCAGTTGGGCTCCTTACTGTAGCAGACTTCCGAAGCATGGTTTGGCAAGTAATCTGAATTAAACTTTTCACACATGGCTGCTAATGTTTTTTCAATCTAAATTTCTAGTGTAAGGCATCCCAGTGGAGTGGAATTTCTTTCTCTAACTTGAGGCATCTGGAGTGTTGGCATTAACTTCTGCAGTAGATTTCCAAAGTCTGTTTATAGTTTATCAAAAGACATAGGCACTCCTAATTGCTATTTCCTTGGCTTGTTTTGGACATCAGCATTTGGATTAGATAATTTGGTTTTCTTAGTGCCTTTGTCTTTCCATGAGCTACCACAGAAGTCAAGTGTAGGCATCTCAGAAAAAGACATCTGCATTTGGTCTCAGGAAGCTCACCCCAGAGCTTTTCCAAAAATGTGTTTTTATACTTGAAACATCTACTGTCAGGGGGGATTGGGAGTTGAGTGTCAGGACTCCCTGAATTTTTGGTACATGTTCATCAAATTGTATGTGATAATGTTGACCTAGTGTGTCTTCGTATTTCCTGGGGTTTTACTGCTTGAGTTTTCACTAGAAAAAGTTTTGATAACGTAATAGATTCCACAGCTTAATATTATGAGAAAAATTGAAGTGGCAAAATTATACTTTTTTCTTCTCACCTATTTCATCATTTGAACTTTACAATTTCATTGACGTAATGTCTTCTGTACTCATTCCTGTGATAAAAATGCCAGGTTTATTTCTCTGTCTCCCATAAATTGCCAGATTAAGATGACTCAGCCTTGACCAAATGGATAAAAAGTGAAAGAAAATTTCACAGAAGTCCTTTGACATGTGGATTTCTTCTTAAAGTTATATCTGATACAATGCTGTTATTTATATTTCACATAACACATATTGGCCTCAACATAGTCGAACCATTGTTTCATATAAATGTTCATTATTATGCTCTTCAGAAATTAGCTCATGTTTGACATATAAACTGCATTTCTTGATATCAAGCAGATTTGATCACTGATTAAAACACAGCATAATACACTTTTCAGGGCAGGTAGATGCCATTTCCATATAGTTGGTTATCCTGGTTAATCTGCATGCACAGAGCATCTTATTGGTACTAAGTCACATCCATTTATAATTTAGTAATTGGTTCCAAAGATAAAACCCAAAGAAACTCAAACAAAACAGAAAAAACCCCCCTTCTAGCTCCTGTACTTTTTCTTGCATATTTTCTATGTACTTTATGCCATGCAGGCCACCTTGATGAGAAAGACACTTCTCCTTTGTTAAAGTGTTTTTGAAGTCTTAGTGTTGCGCTGTTGTGTTTCTAGCTGCTGGCTTTTTTGGGAACTTAATTTTTGACAAAGCTAATCTGAGATGTGTCCTGTTTTTCTGCAGTTTTCCTTCATTTATAATTATAGCTTCACTCTCTGGGGTAAATATCAGCTCTGCAGAACTAAAGCACTTTCCAGGTCTGAGTGTGGTCTGACCATTGTGATGTTTTGTCTCCACCCCCCGTGGAGCTGGTGGTAACAAACCCGCTATTCTGCCTCATCACGGCTGTTTTAGCATCACACAAGTGCTCTTTCTTCTGGTCATGACTTCACTGACTCACTGTAGGAAGGCACAAAACAAGATTTTTAGACCCGTATCATTCCCTCCAATCAAAGTTTTTCATATGATGAACTAATCTAAGCCTGAAAAATCCCTTTCTAAATACTGTGTCCAGCTGAGATTATAATATTTATTCTGCTTGCCACTGGTGACAGCTGAGCATACAAATGTTTGCAAAGGTGAGCTTTTTCAATGTATGAGACATGGTAACATATAATTGCAGGAGGTGGCAAAACACAGTATGCAAACATACTGGAAGCTGCATGCCAAAGAGCTCATTATATGTACTCTTATTAGAAATATGGCTTTAATATGGTTAATTACACTTCACCTATGAAATCTGAATACTTTGAAAAATAGCCTGTTTTCCCAAGGAAAACAGGTATTGAGAAAAAGCAATAAACTCTATGTTATTTCTACATTTAGGTGTGTAAATAAGCCTGCAATGTAAGCTGGACCTCCACAGAGATTCAGGTTCAAAGTATGACTTCCTTTGCATCAGCAGACTCTTTTCCAATAATAGAGTTACAAAGGTGGTTCTTCGTGTGCTGCTGGAGTGTGTGAAGTGATTAAAAGAAGAGAGGATGCTGTGTGTTTTGCCAGCTGTTTGAAATGTTTTCATTAACAAAATGAATCAGTGCCAGAAAGAACAAACAAAAGACAACTAGTAAGCTAGTGATTAAGGGGCTTTTTTTTATCTTAGTCTGTGTTTTCCTTTTTCAGCCCACATTTCCAGTGGGTCCCACAATAGGAACGAACACGGCTATTAGCTTTGCTCCTTACCTAACGCCAGTAACACCAGGAGTTGGCTTAGTCCCGACCGAGATCCTACCCACGCCGCCTGTCATTGTTCCTGGAAGTCCACCGGTTTCAGTCCCCAGTTCAACTGCTACCCAGAAACTCCTCAGGACTGATAAACTGGAGGTACTGTAGACACCACTGTGACTAGAAACACATGCTTTGTTAGGCTGTGTGAAAGATCCTGGAGGGTATAACTGTTGTTTTCGAAGCGAAGCTGAAATTTAGTTACTACGGATAAAAAACCTGTAACCAGGCAGGATTTCTGCACTTGCAGCCAGTGGTAATTAAATACTATTATTTTTAAGGTAGTGTGTTTGCTTATATTTAATACACAGACATCAGTATGAATTTTCATCTTTTGTAAAGTTCATCATCTCCAAAAAAACCTCAGATATATATGCCTGTAAAGGCATGCCTTGATGAAATATCCAACGCACGTTTTTTATCTCAGTATTAATTGTCTTGATTTTTCTGCACTGAAAATAAGGGAGTTTTATAGCCTTATGGATCAATATTAGGGGAATGGTATAGCTCTTCAGCCCTTAGCTGCCAGTGGAGATGCTGTATGCTACCAGTGCTGCAGCAGGCTGAAGGGACAAGCCCCCAGCTATGTGCAGAGCCTCCCAGCTGTTCCTGGATCACTGTGTGGCTGGACTCAGTGGAATCTGTGATCCAAAGAGGCCAAATGGCTCTTGCAGAAATCAATGTCCTTCGCCAGAAGCCTGAGCACCAGTGTCTAGAGCACATTTCTTCTTAGGAAAATCAGCGTGTTCAGTCTGCCTATTTTTGAAAATTATTTTTAAGTAGGCTTTGAATTTTGTTTGTAGACTCTGTAAAAAATACAGTGCATCTGATGTGTATTTTCCCTGGGTTTCAGCTAGAGGAACTCCTTCCCTACCAGTCAACCTGCAAGAATACAAAGTGTAGTCAGAAAGAGACAAAATATTTTGTGATTCCCAGCTAGTTTTGCAGGAACAGTTATGTGAGTAAGTATCCTTCCCAGCTGCTTTCTAAACAGGAAAAAGGAAAGGCATTTGGGAGTGCTTCTGTTGCATGTTAAGTTCATTTAGCCACAGTGCCACAGAGCTACCTGATGAGCCAAGAACATAAGGGTAAAATAGGCATACTACTCTCTCCCACCAGAAGATGAAGGGTTTATTAAATTGAATTTGCTGTAAAACTTGAACTAACAGGGGAGGGAGGCAGGTCTGTCTTTCGGGGGCATGGGCCTCTCCTGGCCCTTCCACATTGCACTGAGCTGTGCCCCTGCAACGTGTGTTGTTTTGCACGTAGGTGTGCAGGGAGTTCCAGCGGGGGAACTGTGCGCGTGGAGAGACTGATTGCCGCTTTGCGCATCCAGCAGACAGCACAATGATTGACACAAACGACAACACCGTAACCGTGTGTATGGATTACATAAAAGGTCGTTGCATGAGGGAGAAATGCAAGTATTTTCACCCTCCTGCACATTTGCAGGCCAAAATCAAAGCGGCACAACACCAAGCCAACCAGGCTGCAGTGGCAGCCCAGGCAGCTGCGGCAGCTGCGACTGTGATGGTAAGTGCTGGCATGTATGGCTGCCTTTTTTTTTAATGCCTATTTTGCTTCAATTTAATGCTGTTTGCTTATAGTTTCTTTCCTCTTTTGCCTCTTTTTTTTTTTTT
>VZRN01003026.1:2137592-2185281 GCA_013397935.1 Dasyornis broadbenti
TTTTTTTTTTTTGTGAAAGATATGAACTTATAAAACTATTACTATTGCTTGATGGGAAGAAGCACTTTCTTTTCTTTATGCCCTTATTTTAATGCTGTATTTCTATTCAAGACAGTGAAGCAAATGACATTCTATACCACTTCTGTTCTCTGCCTTAATTATATGTAAATTTGCCCCTAGTATTTCCAAACAGAAACAAAACTGATAAGCTTCAGTGTTCCCAGCAAAACAGGAACACATATGCTGTTTTAGCTCTTTGATGGCAGATATGCATGTGGAAATTTGGAAGAAAAGCAAAGAGAGAGCATTTGCTTCAGAGATCAGTAGTAGAACAGAAACCTGCATTGAGACTCAGCACAGTCCTCCTTAGAAATGAGACAGTCAGCCAACCATCTTGGTCTCACTGTGTTGGTAGTGTAGAAAAACCAGGACACTCATCTGATCTACCATTAGTGCCTGTCTGAGGATGAGAAAGAACTGCTCTCTGTAGATCTACAACTATCCCCAAAGACTAAGAAGTGTTGCCTGTATCTTTTTGAACTTTGGTTAAATGCGTCTCACGCCTAGAGACTTCTTACCTCTCCCGCTATTATGGGCCAGTTACTCAAATCATGGGGTTTAAGAGTAGTAAACTACAATGGGAATCATCAGGAAAAAAACATCGTAGCTACAGTCAGAAGAAAAGACAGTAAGGGCTTTTATTTTCAGATATATTAACATCTTAAAACTGTTCAGAGAAGACAGCACATCCCTTTACCAGGGCTGCATCCCTCTCACAGTTGCTACCAGGAGAGTTGATAAATTTACAGTGCTATTGATAAAGTTAAATAAATTGAACATGCAGAGTCTGACCTGAGACACAAAACTGCTGGCAGCGAATCAAAGAATCATTGTCCTCATTGCTGGCAGTGGACGAATAATTAAGCAGACGTGGTTTGTGGACTTGTGGGCAGTGCATACAATAGTTATAGACAATAAAGTTATTCTCTGGTTAAAAAGCCTACCAGAAAAACAATACAGTACAGTACATAACTACCCCAAGCTATTGTATTTAACAAATTAGAAAAGACCAGACTTTTTTGAGGGACAAAGGGTAAGTTATGCAAGAAAGTAAACCACCAAACAGAAGAATATTTCTTAAGTGTTAATATTCTTTCTCTAATAGTATCCCCAGTATTTGTTTCAAATTGGATGATTTTTAGTTAAAGTTTCTTGTCCTTTCAGAAATTGAATACCATCTGGAAATTAAAGCAAGAAGATTGGGTTTTTATTCTGATTAGCTTCTGTTGTGCAATATTTATTGTTCATTTAGAGAATGTAATATTTCTAGGCACTATACTAAATAAGAAAAGAGAGAGATGAGGGGATTAATTTTTTTTGCACTTCAGTAATGGCTGCAGATATATATCGTGTGATTTTAAATAAGGCTTAATTAGAGTTGCATTAGTGTCAAAGCAAGATGAAGCATCTTCAGAAGCACAGAATTGAAACGTTAGCAGTCTAATGTCACAGGAGAAGGCAGCAGGGTAACATTCAGGGTAACATTTTGCAGAGAAATATGTGCAAAATATTCCAGCCCGTTTTCCCTGTTAAAGCACTGACCTAGAGGAGATTGCCCAGGGTGTACCTATTTGGCATACTAAAGTCTCCAAGGATGGAAACTCCATAACTTGACAACCTGCTTTATATTTCCAGTAAAAATAAAAGCTTTCCTTTTATTTTTTAATCTTGCATTTAAGTGGAATTGCTTGTATTTAAATTTGTTCCCATTGCCTCTTCTTCTGTCCCTGGGCACCATTGGCTCTATCTTTACCCTGAAATCAGATATTTGTTTACACTAATGAGATTCTCCTGTATCTTCTCCAGGCTGAATCGAGTCCCTTGATCATTTTTCAGGTCCTTTATGGGAGTGTTTCCTAGTATGTCTGTATCTTTCTTGTACTGGAGTACCCAGTCCCGGACATAGTACTCCATATGTGGCCTTGCCAGGACTGAGTAGAGAGGAAGAATCACCTCCCTCCACCAGTTGGTGATGCTCGTCCCAATGCAGCCCAGCATGCCATCAGCTGCCTTGGCTGATGAGGGCGCATTGCTGGCTTGGTGTCCACCAGGATCTTTAGGGTCTTTTCTGCCAAGCTTTTGTGGCCCCCAGCGTGTTCTGGTGTTGTGTTGTTCCTCCCCAGGTGCAGGTCTTGATATTTTGTCTTGTTGAACTTAGTGAAGTTCCTCTGTGCCCACTTCTCCAGACTTTCTAGGTCCCTCTGAGCAGTAGCACATCTATCTTGTATATCAACCACTCCTCAAAGTTTTACACCACTGGTGACTGGCCTCCAGCTGGGCTCTGTGTTGCTGATCACATCCCCTTGAGCCTGGCCCATTAGACATTTGTCAGTCCATCTCACTGTTTCCCATTTAGACCATAATAAATAAATTTGTCTATGAGGATGCAGTGGTGTTGAAATGCTTTCTGAAGTCAAGAGAAACAACATCCATTGCTCCGCCTTCACCAGCCTGCCAGTCTCATCATAGAAAGATGTCAGGCTTGTTAAGCACAATATCCCTGTCATAAATCTATACTGACTACTTCCCATCATTGTCTTGGCTTTCATGTGTTTGCAGATGGTTTTCAGGAGGATTTGCTTGATTGCTTTCCCAGGGACTGAGGTGAGGCTGACCAACCTGTCAATCCTCAGACCTTCCTTCCTGCTCTTTTTCAAGATAGGAGTGTCATTTACTTTCTTGCAGTCTTTGGGAACTTCGCCCAGCCACAGGGATCTTTCAGATAATTAAGAGTAACCTTGCAGTGACGTTGGCCAGCTCCCTTGGCACCCATCGGTGCATTCTATTGGTTCCTATGGGTTTGTGTACATACAGCTTGTTTAAATGTTCCCTAGTCTGATCATCCTCCTCCAAGGGAAAATCTTTTTCACTTCAGACTTTCCCACTGGTCTCCTGCTGGCCTGAAGGCCAGTCTTGCCAGTAAAGATTGAGATGGAAAGGATTTTCACAACCTCAGCCTTCTCCATGTCCTGTGTCACCAGGTTGTCTGCCCCATTCAGCAGTGGAAACACATTTTCTGTAGTCTTCCTGTTGTTACTGAGAAGCCATTCTGGTTGTCTTTCACATCCCTTGCCAGATTCAACTCCAGGTGATCTTTGACTCACTTAACATATCCCTACATGTTCAGGCTGTGTCCCTGTTCCTCCTGAGCCATCTGTCCCTGCTCCCTTCTCTTGTGTGCTTTCCTTCCTTTGTTTGAGTTTAGTCAGGAGCTCCTTGCCATATCCGTGGAGGCCACTGCTGTGTGGATCTTGTTTGTATTCCAGGAGACATTAGGGCATACCAATGTGCCATACAGCAGACAAATACTATGCCTTGGATATTTGATCATTTTTAATATTATCTTTATTTCCTTTTCATATCTTCTTCCTCTCTAACCTGTAGCTATTGGTTCTTTGGTTGTTCATTATGTAGATTAAATGTTGAGAAGGAGATAACCTAATGGAACACAAAAGAGACAAAGAAGGTTTTACTATCAGCATGAAATAAAAGAAAATATGAACATAGGAAAAATGAGCAGTTGGAGAGCCTGAAAAGAGTGGGAGACTACATGGAAGCAAGGTTGATGAGGAGGTTCAGGAACAGATCAAGCCTTTCAGGTTGGGAAAACTGTGAGACTGAACTTGCTGGGGAAGATGAGGGGAAAGCCAGAAGAAAGCTTCAAAGTAAGGGAGGTGAGAGCATGGAGAAAAAATGGAGAAAGGCAATAATAAACAGAGATATAATAAGTTAACAAGTGAGACTAGTTAAGAGCTATATTTGGATAACAGAGGTAATTAACTGAAACACTTTACTCTTAGTGATGTTGATTTGAACTTGTGGACTTCATAATTGCATAATGCAGAATTCAGTTGTACTGCATCACCCCTGTGTAGACTTCCCTCTGTGGTGGAGGCAGAGTGGCTCTGAGGCTGTGCCCCAGGCAGTGGAGTGATGTCCTCTGCAGTGGTACCTGTGGAGGGTACCCTACCTGGGCTGCACAGTGCCCTGCTTAGACAAAAGTCTGTCCAGATCCCCACTTCAGGCCAGGTGGTTTTTTTGTGTCTGGGTCTTGGGCCCAGACAGATGAGCAGATCCTGTAGATTGGGGTATGTAATCCAGAAAAGTGCTAAAGGGACGAGGAGGGTGTTGAGAAGACTCATGCAGCAGAGATAGGAACAAGGAATAAGCAAAATAAGGACTATCCTGCAGAATATCCTGTTGGCACCTGATAAACTTATGACCACAAGCTGTTTGCAGGCATTTTGTGCCTTGTGTGCTTCCCCACCCTCACCTTTTGTTCCCTATTTTCACATACTGATTTCAAGGTAGACATAATCTGCATATTCTAAAAAGAGCTAAATATCAGCCTGTGTTTAAAAATCAAAAGTAAAAATTTTGGTTTCTAAGTAAATTTTTCTTTCCTTTCTAAACATTTGTAAGAATTATTTACACTATAAAACTTGAAAGTAATATTTTATACGAGAAATTTTTTTACAGAATGCTGTCAAATCAGCCGTAAGTTTGAATATACTGTGAAAGTATACATAAATGTATATGCCTATGTACTATGCCTAAATACTCCCTTTTGAAAAATTAATAATGCTGGACTAGTATCATAACTCATATGTTAAAGTTTGCTTATGAAATGGGAGCACTATTTTTACTCCCTGCTCCTGAAGCTACTACTGAAGGTTACAGCAAAATTTAGAATGTATGCTTTCAGTTCTGAAAGACTTTTTTACCTCTCAATGTAATGTGGTAAGTTACAAGGAAAAAAAAAATCTACAAAAATGATCCAGCTGTAGGAGAAAAGGAATTAATGATAAGTTAGTGTAACTAGACATACTCGTGTACTCTGTTTAATATTGGCAAAGGAGAACCTCTCTCATTTTGACCCCCAAATCCATTGAATGATTCACCTCTCCAAATGAAAAGATGCTCACCTTGTAAGCACTGATATTAATAGCATAGATAATGCATTACAACTTTCGCTAGTATTTTGTATTTGAAAATGTAGCCTCCCAAATCAATTTTCCCACTTTAAAATGTGAGCGAACTAACTTATCAGGAATTCCAATAGGTGTATCCTTAAAACTTTCTGCATCTCTGTGAAGTGTTTATATGATGCTTAATAGTGTCTGCAAGCTGCTGTTTTACTCAACTTTCCTGAATTTCAAACATCTATATTTTACTCTCTTATATGCTTTTAACTAAGGTATAGTAGATGCATTTTTGCTTCGGTACTAATTCAAAATGTAATATTCATTTCTTTAGAAGACATTTTTGTTGTTGTGCATGCCTAGTGTTTTGTATGTTGTATATTGCATTCAGAATATTTTTTTCCTTCTCACCTATCCACAAATGCAATGCCGTTCCCATGACGCACCTCTGCTTGCTGTTTACCTGTATGTTAATTCGCTTGACTCCCATTGGCCCACTGCCATCATGTGCTCGCTGCCTGTTATTAAAAGACTCAGTCGACTGCCAAAGCAATGAAGCGACCTCTCGAAGCAACTGTAGACCTGGTACTTTGACCTTTCACCTTTTGCTTTGCATGTAGCTTTTTTTTTGGTTGTTTTTTTGGTTTTTTTGTTTTTTTTTTTTTTTGGTGGTTTTTTTTTGTTTGTTTGTTTATTTTAATTTTTTTTTTTCCTTCAGAGAAGCAACTAATGAAATTTGTATCGCTTTACTTTTCAAACATCAACCGGAAATGATTTCACATACTCGTTAATTTACCGGAAGCTCTATTTATCCATCTCATTCTCATACGTAATAGACCGCAGACGATTTACTTTGGTTCCTAACACAGTTTCATCATTTTTAAATCTCTCATGAAAAGTCGAATTGAGATAAAACTGCTTTTGTAATTGAAAATGCGTAACGTAATCCATTAATCTGTATAATAATAGGAAATTATATTTAAATTTAAAAATGAAAGAAAATACTTGGCAATGAAACACAAGTGGTTTTTTCTCCCTGTAATATTTGAAAACCTACTTAAAGGCAATGCCATTTTTGTTGCTTTAAAGCAAACGTTTCTTTTCAGTAGTTGTGCTGCTACAGTTCTAGGTTAATAGTACCATGCTTTTGCTACCAATAACAAAATTTCACTCATTTTACATTGCTGTGCTTTGAGTTAATATGCATGGCGAGGCATCTTTAGCTGCTTTAAAAAATACTAAGTTTTTGTATTTATGTATATGTTACAGACAACGTCTTAAAAATGGCGCCATTTTAACTAACTTTCTTATTTACAGGCCTTTCCTCCTGGTGTTCTTCACCCTTTACCAAAGAGACAAGCACTTGAAAAAAGCAATGGTGCCAGTGCCGTTTTCAATCCCAGTGTCTTGCACTATCAACAGGCTCTTGCCAATGCTCAGTTGCAGCAACATGCAGCATTTATCCCAACAGGTATGTTGTATCCACATTGAACCAGCTTTGTGTCCCTGAGGTAGCCTCCATGTCAGGCAGTTGCACTTAACAGAAGGTTTTATTACACTCCCTGCCCCACTTGAGATGAAGTCTGCACAGATGATTACACGTTATTTTAATTCCTCTTGAAAAGGACAAGAATTCAAGCAGAAATTTCAACGTGCCGTGAAGCTGGTTTTTTGCACATTCACAGCCTTGCACATCATTCTTCAGAGTTTGCCCCTTTTTGCCTACCTTAAATTGGCTGGATTTTGACTCATATCTGTTCCACTAACAAAAATGCTGGAGAAAGCATTACACTTCAGAAATGCCACAGCATCTTCCTGCTCCTTTTGCTGCTGTTCTGCAGCCATGGGGATTTTCCCAGCAGCACACGAGCACCCTGAGAAGGGGAACGCCAGCCATAAACTTCCAGTCAATACCTGCATGGAAGCACTGGCAAAATACATTGCTCACTGCAGCTGTGCTAAAGGTCTTTCAGGTATCAGATGTATTTTCGTGGGTTTGGAGCACCACCAAAACTTTTCCTAGCCATTTGTGGCTCATAGCTGGGGTTATATTTCTTCATAGGGATGATCTGAGGATGAGTGAATGTAATTTATGTTTCAGTGCTCGGAGCTCTGTGAAAATCAGAGCGTTCAGAGATGGCTTGACCTGCACCCTGGCTGGTAGCAGGGCTTCTCTAACACTGCGAGAGAAGGGATGTGCTGGCTGCTCGTGTAAACAGTAACAACACAACCTCTGAATTGTGGCAGTCACCCCCACTCCAAACTTCCCAAAGGAGAATATCCTGCCGAAGGAATTCTGTGATTTCATTCCTAATTAACAAATTACGTATTTTAGTGTCAGAGTGTTGTCGAGTGTGAACTTCAGAGTCATGTGAAACTATGTGTTTGCAAATGCGCTTGACATTTCAGCAATGTTATTTTAGTTTATAGAAATAATGTCGGTTAAACAAGGAATGAAAGGCAACACATGATGATTTCCCAATCTATCAGCATTCCCATATGTTTTTAAAGATAAAAAGCAAACACAGATGGCTTTGACTTCATGGAATTTTTCTATAAGGCCTCAGTAACAACCTTGGAGCCTGCCCCCATATTTGTAATAGTAAGTAAAAGCATAGCCTTATTTTTAGCACATTGGTGCACCAGAATATCTGTGGCAGAAAACACACTGACATTTATGGGAGTGTTTGGGAAAAAAAAAAAAAAAATGTGAGACCGCCTATTTGGACATGAATGGAAGACTGCCCTGTGCTTACAGAACATACAGAAATTTCCACTAATTTATTTTACATTGAAACTCTGAGAATTTATAGCATGATAGGCATTTTTCCTTCTTAAGCAGTCCCTTTCAGGGCTTATTGCTCTTATTTGCAATTGACAAGGACTTCAAATTAACTATGGAAAATACAGTAGTTTAAACCTTTTTCAGTGAAAAAGCATTTGGATATTTTCCAGACTTTGGGAATGTTCATGCTTCCTTAAGTAGCTCACTTTTTGTACCTTTTATTGTCCATCCCTCTTTCGAACTAATTGTTGTTTTATATGACAAATTTCTGGTGGTAGGAAGGGGTGGATCTTGGAACCAAACCTTAAGGGCCAGGTTGTTGGCAAACCCTAAAACAAGTGCATGAAAAAAAAGAAGAAACAGAAGTGTAAAATAGCAGATGGAGCCCACGCCCAGAGTAAAAAACCTTTCTCAAAGTGATGAATCTCCTGGTCTCTTCAAATACCATCAGCACCAAGAAAGGATATTAAAGAGTGGAGTGGGGTCTGGGAGGAGTTTAGGAAAGGAGAACACCCTCTATGAGAATGGTTGTCATGAGCTTTCCATTAAAGATGCTTCATGTGATAGTCCCACATTTCCTGGGAAGGTTGGATTTGGTGGGTGTAAGGACTGTCATGCCACCCACATCTAAGGAGCAATGCATGACATTATCTGTTGGATTTTAAACGATTATGTGACATTTTATAAACTGGTATAATTTTCAAATGTGTTCCTTGTGTGTGTGTGTGTGTGCGTGCGCGTGTGTGTTGAATTTTAAGACAAGTTTTGCTGCTGGAATATATATAAAACTTAATTGTTTTATATAACTTCTCTGCTTTCTTAACCACCGGCTCCCCTAATAAAAAGTGTGGGGCTTGATTTAGCATGGCTTACCTCCAAAGTTCTGCACTTTGTTTGTTTTACATCAGTTTGATTGCTTTGTCACCTTCTCCTTATTGTTTGGTGGATGATCTTAAAAACAACAGATCTTTTCTCTCTTCCCATTGCTGTTTGTTAGTGTTTCTATAGCCTCTAGAGGAGGAACTTCGTGTATTCTCTGAGGACTGTTCTTGTGTAAGGTCATTCACAGTCACACAAGTCCTGCGACGATCCAGTAAAGGGCTGCAGTAGTAATTCAGCAGGAATAAAGGAAGCACATTCAACCTTGCATCAAATATGCACATACCTGGCACTGGTCTCCTTAGCTGCTTGCCTTCACCAGCTTGCTGTATGCACTGAACTGGAAATAGGCTGATCCCTTTCTTTCATTTAGCCTTTACAGAAAGGCTAAAGGTGGACTAGGCCCCAAAACTGAACTGCATGGCAGGTGAGCAGTCATCCCACAGTGTCTGTGAGGTGTGCTGGGAGTCTTCTGCTGAAATGTTACACACTTTGAGGTGTGGGACACACTTTGGGACTTGTCAAAGTAGTCTTTTCTGTGTATTAAGAATGCGTACATTAACATCAAACATAAAATTGGCAAAGCTCCTGCAGAAGAATATTGTCTTATTTTGACTTTAACTTCTTTTCCTGCCACATGTTAAAAAATTGGTGAATGTTTATCTGCGCAACACTGAGCTGTCTCAATTATGCAATGAGTTCTAAAAGTTCCAAATACCGTGGTCTTTAACCAAAGATGTTTCTATAAACGAAAACCTGTTGCTGCAAATGTACTAAATGGAAGGATGAAACTAATAAGTAAAAAAGTTTATGAAGTACGTTGAATATGTACAGAAATATGCCAAACTCCACACAGTATATACAGGAGTGTAGTAAGAATATAATCACCTTTTTGTGTTAAAACAAAACTGTGAATGACCTTACAGTTTCATTTAACTAACTTACTTCTCTGTGGTTATGCTTGAATCTCACTTTGAATGTTAACTCTAAACAGCTAACCTGTTTCTTCCCTTTATCCACTTTTTTCACCTATCATTGCATGACACGCAGGGTCAGTTTTGTGCATGACACCCGCTACCAGTATTGGTAGGTTCCAAATTTCTTTATTGATCTCTTTTTTTATACTGTATATGATGTGTATTCACTTGTTTCAAAAATCCTAGGCGAGATTTAGACACTAACTAGAATTAAAGGTTCGCTTGTCCTTCTGGTTGACTTTGCAGAGTGTTTAGATTTGTAGATGAAAGCTGCAGTTTAGACATGATATCACCTGCTATAACAACTACACTGCAAAAGCATAATACCATGAATTCCAGTCTGCTTTTCAGTTTTCAAAGTTTTATTTCTCTTTATATTTTATATTGTCTAGTACTATAAAATCATAAAATACTGGAAAAAGCCAGCAAATTTCATCAGTGTTTTAAAGTTTCATAGTGGTGTGCCTATTTCTCCTTTGCTGTGTGTTAGAAAGTTTTATCAGCGTTTCCCAGAAATGCCTACTTTGATCCACAGAGGTTCTGTTGAAACTCATGATCTGAATCTCACTCCTTCTTCAAATATATTTGCAGCTTGAAATTAATATTTCGGGCATACAAAATGGAAGTCCAATGCAACAGCCTCTGAGACAGAAAAGTAATCTTTCTTCTATAGCCCTATCCCTGTGATTTTATTTTCGGGTTTTGGGCCTACTCAGATAAACAGTTAAAATATCAAGCCTTTAAAACATCAAATTAATAATTCCCCCATGAAGATGCTGACTAAAATTCATTCTTATAATGAGCAAAAGCAGTGGCTTTCACAAAATTGATCTTGCTTTTTTAGCTCAAACAAAGTAGTATATATATCAGGATAATTATTATCATCCCTCTCCTGATTTTTGCCTCAAGCAGATGGTAATTGAACTCTGATAAAGTCTAACAGTTATGCAGTGCTAGTAGGAAAAAACGCATAAATTGGATTATAAAGGAAGACAGCGAGTATCTGGCTTACTTCAAAATGAAGATACATGAAAATAATTCATTTTTAATTGTGTTTAAAAATTAAGATAAACATTTGCGAGTTTTCTTCCCAGTATAAACCACTGGGGTTTTTTCAGTAGGATTTTATTTTGAAGTGCTTTGTAGCTATACTGGGGGAAAACAAATTACACATGTAACAATCTGCAGGTAACAGGCTATTTTGGTAAAGGCCTCATTTGCACAAGTAATCTTCTTCTTAGAGATAACGCTCACATTGTCAGTGGTCCTTACTCTTTTTTTCTGGGAATCGCCGATTGTGTTGACAACCTTCCTTTAATTGTACTTGTAATAAGCTATTTTCCCTTTTTTTTTATTTCTCCGCCACGCTTTCTCGCTTTGCACTGTGATTGCATGCCATCTGCCGGTTTAACCCATGACGATGGCTTGCCGCTCTTGATATTCACCATGCCAAAAATACCACTTCTCTTACCATAATGCTGCACCCTCCTGTTCATTGCTTCCATGGTTCCCCTCCTGAAAGTACCCATGATGCACAACGCTACGGCCGCCACTGTCTCTGCAGCAACAACTCCTGCAACAAGTGTTCCCTTCGCCGCAACAGCCACAGCAAATCAGGTTTGCTCCTTTTAAAGCTTTCTTTCACAAGATCCTGAACTCTAAATGAGTGCTGAGATTTTTATTTTAATTTTTTTTAACAAAAAAAATTCTCACAGAGAATTTTTTTTTTATTTCTGTGTTTACCCCATCAAATTTTACTTTTATTTTTAAGTCGTTTATAGCAAGTGTTTGTGGGACAGGTTGCACTTATTTAGAGTTAACATTTGTTGCAAATAATGATGTAGCTGTGTTTTGTGTTGCGATGTTTGTACCTAATTATTGTGTAATTAACCCAGCTGGAGATAGAATCACCGTAGTACTGGACTACTTACAAAAGTCTATTATTAACTCCTAAGTTCAAAAGGAAGATCATCACAGGTTTCAAACATTCAGGTGTGTTAATGTAGCTTTCTCCATGAGGTGCGGAAGTGACTAATTTGTAAGCATGGAAGCGTCAAAAATCACAAGCAGGACAAGGCAGCTGGAAAAAAAAAAGAAAAAGAATTGAACGTTTTCTGTATATACTAGCGATCAAAACAGCACTCGAAATATTTATGACTATTCCTGCTTTATATTTGAAAGTGTATCTTTAACCTGGGAATTATATTTCCCTAAGGAAGGAGATTGATAGAAAGAACCTCAAGGGTTGTTGTCTGAGACAGGCTAGGAAAGATGATACTCTATTCTCTTCTACAGTTTGTTATGTTAATAGCAGTTTTCATTCTGGTAGGGTTTCCCCTCCTCCTGTAGGACCTAATTCCCAGGGAGGATGTATCTATTGCAGCCCAGAGTGTGTAGCTTTTACTCCTCTGTGGGGGCAATTCCCACCCTGATGTGCCTGGCATCTGCCATGAGAGGAGTTTGCCCAGCAGTTGGGTCACTCTGTCTTTTCTGTTGCTCTGGGACCATGCTCAGGCACTTCCACCTGAGATGTGTTTCCCCTCAGGTTCTGAGAGGTCAGACTGAAAAGCAAACAGGCAGATTTGCTCACCAAAAGAAAGCAAAGGGTTGTATCCCCATCATCTTTCCTTGTGTTGCTCCTGGACAGACAGGCGAGCTGTTGCAGACCCAGTAGAAATGCTCTTCCGTTGGTTTCGTCCCCTCCGCTTGCCAAGGACTTAGAAAGAAATCAGTGAAAGTGTTTTGCTTAATAATGTTATACTAACAGGTTTATTTTTTTTACTGTCATTCCTAAAACTGTTTAAGTATCCCATGGGAAAATAGAAGTTGCTGCAAGAGTTTATTTTCAATAATTTAGGAAAAATATACTACCTCTGAAATACATCCTACTTTCTTAAAGAAACACAAACCAGTCCATTTTGGTTTTTTTTTTTCAAGGTTTGATTGCCAACATTGTGAGATTTTTGCTTCTAGCATTTTCATCAAAAGAGGATTGTTGCTTTGTGCTTGCTTTTCTGAGAGCTAGCTTGTAAAAAAAAGCTTGGGATAAGGATGAAAGTGCAGCAGGCAAATGGTGCATTTCCTGATCCCTCCCAGAGCAGTGTCTGCAGCAGGAAATTGTTTAATGGTATCCAGTGTAGTTTTGTGATCAAAAAGTAGTGGCAGACGGACTTGAAGATCCAAGGGTCTAAGAGAAGATGGGATGGTTTGGGGAGGGGTTCAGCTAGGGACCCTTTCCAACTCTGGAATGCAGCTAGGGCAGCTCTACCACCTGCACTCCTGAGAACCAGAGGGGCTGACTGTGGCTAAAGATAGAATAAATACATGTATGCCTACAAAAGGACCAGAAAGCAGTATTTTTTTTTAAGTTAATGGGAGCGCTTTCACACAATTATCTAGTGCCACTCAGAAGACATAGGTGTGCCTTAATGCCTTTTCTCATCTAGCAGGATGTCAGGCAGAGTCCCCTCTTTCCCAGTACAGATTTTGTTTTCTTTGGAGGATTATAGCATTTTAAATTTAACAGGAGTTTTAGAAAGTGTCTATATTTATCTAGTTGCATATATTTGTGTATGTGTATACATGCAATTCCATGCTGAAATTAATGGATGGTTTAACACGAGTGTGGATTTTCACTTGTTTAACTTCAGCCATTTAAAAGTTTGGCGTCTAGTTCATTTGCTTTTCTAGAAGTCTGTGTTAGGGCAGGGTAAATTGCCCTGGAGGGTCTTGCCTCTGTCTCTTGCCTGTGGAATGAATGTTGGTGTGTTACCAAAGCTCTGCACCACTGCACGTTGAGGAGATGAGTCCCACCTCAGGAGCTCCTTGGCTTCTGTAGCATGTGCCATCAATATCTTCTTTTTTCTCACTCCAGTCTTTGTTTTAGTCACTGTAAGTCTTTAAAAACTATTGTAAAAAAACCATATTTCAAAGTAGGGAAAGTAGTAATAGTTCCTTCTTCTTTATAAGAGACAAAACTCCAAGTCTTCTGTTTATTTACAGCCTCCTAAGATTGGAGACAAAGCTACAATGCTAGGAAACAGTAACACTGTGGCCCAAATTCTCAGTATTTCTTTAGCCCAAGATATACAGCAGGAGCAGGTTATTAACTTGGTAATTAACATGACTTTGTTGATGGTCATAGCATTCTTTGTGTCCTCTTGTATGGGTTTAAACTCTCCTGAGTATTTCAAAAAAGGACTTTTTTATTCCCAACTAGATAAAATTTCCTTTTCTAGTCTGTGCCATACTGCTTTACATATCTGTGAGGTACAGTTTCCTCTTTCCAGTGTCTCTGCTATACTTTTTTTTTTTTTTTATAACCTGCAGCCTTCAGCTTGTCCTGTTTCAGCTCCCACGGCTTCTCCTCACAATTGCGGGCATGGAAAGAAAGTTGTAGCAGGGCTTAATCATTTATCCTAATATCATTTGGTTTAGTATTCTGACCTGGGGAAAGATTGCTGGTCTTCTAGCAACTGGGTGTGGTCAATCCATTGGGATTGAGTGTGATGATCCCAGTGTCTTTGAAGCACAAGTAGAAGGGAAAAATCAACATCCCAAAAAGTTATGGAGTCTCAGCTGATGGCTAAAACGTAATAACTTTGTTGGGTCCAGTAAATTATTTAGTATGTGTTGTCAGCTTGTATTTTGAAAAAAAAATTCACTATGTGTGATGTCTTCTGTACGTCCTTTCTTTCAGAAAATAACATGACTAAGAGTTCAAAAGGTACCTGCATTGACACACACTGTCTGTCATGCTTGGCCAGCAGCTCTGGGCATTTTGTGTTCAATGTACGGCACAAGGCACATGAGAAGATTGTGTAGAGTTGAAGGCTGTACTGTGTACATCTATGGAGGGTGACACTAGTTAAGAATATATGGAAAATTTGGTATCTCTTGCTTTTCCTGACCTACGAAGGTTAGGTTTTAAAAATAATTTTCTTGCAGTGTACTTCAGAGGGGAAGAGAATTGCTTTGACTCAATGCAATGTAAACAGGATGCAGCAAAAGTGCTTTAGCAAACCCTGTTTTACAAACTCTGATTAAAAACTTACTCTTGTGATACAAGAGCTGTTGTTCCCTTGAGGGAGTGTCCCACTTACTGTAGCTGCCAGCCTGTGGTGAGAGGGAATGGAGAGGAGGGGACTTCAGCTTTCCAGTGAAAGCCAGCTGGAAATGTGCCTGTCCAGGAGCATGACTGGTCAGAGGTAAGAGGCCCTTCCCGTTTTCCTTCTTCCCCCTTCACAATTGCTCCAGCCATTCCCGCCATGATGGGGCTTGAAACCTCAGCTGCTTAACCTCACTTCAGCTTAATGAACTTAATGAACTTTCAGTTGTTTGGGGATACTGACATCATTTTCTTGGAGCAAAGTTCCAAGTCATGTGAAGTGATGGTGAGAAGCAGTATTAGGGCATGAATACAGAGGGTTTGGTCCTAGCTCCCTCTAGTGCATGCCTGTGGACAGAGATATGTAAAATGTCCTGCTTAAAATATTAATACAGTCTTTGTGTGTAAATATATATTTTAGAGATCTTTAATAAAGTTTTTATTGTTACTTTTTTAGCTAGTGGACTAGCAGTACTCAAGCAAGCAAGGAAACTTACCTGCTCAGCTTCACTCACAGGCAGAATCACAAAATCATTTAGGTTGGAAAAAACTCTAAGATCATTGAGTCCAACTGTTAACTGCGGACTGCCAAGTTCACCAGTAAACCATGCCCCCATGTGCAGCAGCTGCACATCTTTTAAATACCTCCAGGGATGGTGGCTGCTTTGGGCAATCTGTTCTTGACAACCCTTTCCATGAAGAAATGTTTCCTAATATCCAATCTAAACCTCCCCTGATGTAATGTGAGGCCATTTTCTCTCATCCATCACTTGTTACTTGAGGGAAGAACCAATCCTTACCTTGGAACAATCTCCTTTCAGGTAGTTGTAGAGGGAAAGAGCAATATTTATTGACTCTACTTTTTAGGCTAAGAATGTACAGTACTGTAATTTCAGGATGATACAAAAGTCATAGATCTTAAGGAAAATTATTTTGGAAGTTTGTTTCTCTACTTGTTTTGCTGTTTGATTGATGAGAAAATACAGCATTAGAAACTTGGGGAAAGATTAGATAGAACCTACTTGGAGGTGATGATGTTCATGTTAATGGGAATGCAGAAAAATGTGACTTCCTCCACCCTGGATGCCAAAGATGATTTAACAGAGGATGATATATCCTAACGTTATTTAAGAGAGATTTTATTCTGAATTTTGGGGCTGAAGTTCCATTTTAAGTAATGGCAAACACCTGCTTGTGAGGGCTTAAAATTTCATAGTTAGAAAGCCTCACTACTGTTCCATTTATAGATATGTCATGATGAGTCCTACTACAAGGATTAGAACTCAGCCCAAAATTAAGACACTTAAGTGTTGGTGTCAAAGTGTGGGTGTCTACATGCAAGATACAAGTTTAAGTCTGCCTATTGTAGACTCTGAAGTTTATCAGCCCAGTCAGATGAAGTCTGGAGAGTAGTCTGACTTGTCCTTCAGAAGTCTCACAGGGCTTGGTTCAGATGCCTAAACATGTGTCTAGTGACGTTTGAGATCATCCTAAGATAACCTTGGATGTCTGGGTTACCCAAGACATTTTCACAAGCTTGGCAGATGCAAACAGGACCTATAGACAAATCTGCACACTAACTTCTGGACTGGCAGCTGGATGATAGGGAAGAGACCTTAGCCCAAGTGGAGCTAAAACCCTGGTGAGCAAATGACCCAAGCATGCGGTTGGTGATCACATGAAGGGATCTCCAGGCTTTGTTGGCTTACTGACTAGGTTGTATCACCTCAGTGAGTATGGTGGGGAGTTAAGACACCAGCATTTGTGTCCTGTTCTGTGTCCTCAAGCTCAGTGAGTGTCTCCTTAATTCCCATTTATTAGAGGACAATTACCAAATTCCAAACAATTCCAAGTGATGTGAGTCTTGCTCACATACATCAGTTCAGAACAGTACATGGCTTTATTTTTTGTAGCAATGAAAATGGGCAGAGACTGGCAGTATAGAAATAGCATTACAGAGAATGCTGCTTAAAGATGTCACTAAATAACAACATTATTCCACTGGTTATATGACCTTTTACCAAGAAGGATATATTAAAGAACAGATCTAAAAGAAAAATTAAATGCTTAGAGGCTGTGTCTAAAAAGAAATGTAAGATTCAACAGGCTGTCTCATGCTAAGGCTTGTGATTATCTGGCACAGCTGCTTTAAATTATGCATCAGCATTCACACTGAATTAGGTGGCAATTATGCAGATATTAATTATGAAATCATTCAGTAGCCTTCAGTTCTGTCAAAATCTGTTAGAATACAATGAAGCGAAAATAAAGATAGTTATGTTCAAGTGTCACAAACAAAAGGACAATTAAAATATTTGCCCCAAAATTCAAAAACTAGTTAACACTTTGTAAAATACAAACATGACAAACTTTAGGAATTTGGGATGCCATGTGTGGTGGCTCTCTCAGGAGGGAGCAGAGCTGGGATGTGCAGCAAC
Organism: Dasyornis broadbenti; assembly: GCA_013397935.1. NCBI lineage: Eukaryota > Metazoa > Chordata > Aves > Passeriformes > Dasyornithidae > Dasyornis > Dasyornis broadbenti. Next base: position 2,154,761 of record VZRN01003026.1, read on the forward strand.
AGAGCACCTTTACTTGCCCAGGTGCCCGCAAAGGCAGCACCACTCCCAAGGGAGGCAGATTCCTCTTAGACCAAGAAATCATGGGGCACCTACTGAAGCTGATCTCCCCTTCTGCACAAAGCAGAAGTGCCAGTGCTCCCTCTTGCAATTATTCCTTGGTGCCACCCCACAGGGCTTCCTCTCCAGTCCTCTCTAACCCCGGGAGGCCTCCTGGTAGGGCAGAGAGCTGTCCGTAGCACTGCTAACAAGGCTTTTACTGTCTCACATTCCCTGTCTTCTTCATGGAAACTTGCTGTGCTTGTAAATGGGGAGAATAGTAGCAATATACTGAAAAAATGAATGCAAAATCTGGTAAATAGTAGGAAATGGACTTTTTTGTTGTTTAAAAGCAAGCTTTTGGGAAGGAGAAACAAATGTTATTTACATCCTTAGCGCCAGCATACAAGAACATTACAAATAAGAGCCTATGCAAAATTTATGTTAGTGATTTGAAAACCTTTAATTGCAGTTTCTGAGGGAATGAGGGAACAGACAGGAAAGCCCTTCTGCTGGGACTAATGAGTATCTAAACAATTTTTATCTTTTTTTTTTTTNAAAATTTTTTTTTTTTTTTTTTTTTTTTTTTTTTTTTTTTGACTGAAGGTTTTGGTCTAAAAATCCCATAAAGTTCCAAGTTAAATGCTCCTATAGAAAATTCTGCTCTAACAAGAGAAAGAGTGGTTTGAATCTGACTTGAAAAAGTCCAGAAAAGGAGACAGAGGGACAGGTTTCATCCTCAGACACATTATCAGAGAGAATAGTTGCAGGGAGCCAGGAGACAGAGCAGTGTTGGGCATCTTGCGAGCCCATCTATGGGGCCTGGGCACCTGGGATGCAGGACTGCCCATCTTGTACCTGCACCAGGCTGGAAAAACAAACCTAAGTGAGCCTTGATCATGAAGAGTCATTTCTCTAGAGAAGGTAGTTAAATAGCAGTAGCTTGTCACAGTAGGAAAGGCAAGCTTAAACTGCTTGCTGCCTCTTTCTTGCTAGACACACAAGAATCACAAGCCTTATCTCACTCAAGTTATCTTGTCTGACACCGAGTTACAGGTAAGCAGCTGTGACTGGCACACTCAAGAAGTGAGAGTTTCCAGTCTTAAAGCCCACAGCAAATCTTGAGCAGTGTCAAGAAAAGATCCTTTGAATTGCTTGGAACTTACTGATGTTACCTAATATGTGGCAAAACTGCTTTCTAAGGCACCAAAGAAGCAAAGCCAAAAGATACCCCTGGAAAATGTAAAGGAACCCTATTGCAGCGTCATGCAAACTTTAACCGAGTCTTGTTTTAATAATATTTTTGACCTCTTAAGATAGCATGTTGTTTCTCTGTAGATGATAAAACTTCTAGCTGGCTTGTATACAAAATTTTAGATTACATGCTCATTTACAAAATGCCAGTGGAGAAGAAATGGAAAAATCTGTTCTGTTTTGAGGTTTTTTTTAGAAATTCTCCCATCATACCCCTCTCCCCTGTATAGTACTAAAACCTCACTTCCTCTGATATCCTGCTAGATGGCAGTGTCACACAACATCAGCAGTAAGTAAAGGCTTTATTCTTTCATATAACAAAAATCAAAACAGATTTCCCTTTCCTGTTATAGAAATCTAAAGAAAAAGTATTGATGTTTGATATGATAGCTTCTTTTTGTGTTCTTGCTTTCAATTATTCAACAACTGATACTTTGACAAGTGGAGTAAAAGTCTTTTGGGACACATATTTATTATTTAAACACAGGAAAATTTTTGAGGTCTACTAATTTTGTAGGCATTTCAGGGAAAATGAGTTTGTTTCATGGTGTGTACACATGGCTCATGTGAATCTGGGTTTTTCCATCATAAAATTTTAACAACACAGAGCAGTGCAGAGCTCCAGATGTACTTGTCTGGGATTCTGTCCTTTAAAATAATTGCATCTGGACATCTCTAGGGTGCTCCAACTACTTTCCCTTGAATTAAAGAAAGATAATATTTTTGTCCTGGTGTGTGATTTATTGCCTACTAGAAATGCCAGTCTTTGGCTTTGAGTGTGCAGGAGGCTGCCCATGTAGCTGCACTGGAAACATCCATATATTTATTTTTGTAAATTGTATCTGTTGTGACTTTCAGCTGGACGCAGAAATTTGCTAACTTGCCTGACTTCATTTTTGGTGCAGTATTACCTGCCATGACGCACACTAGTACGTGTGTCTGTTTATGTGAGAGTAATCAGATAAGAAGAAAATTGAGGAAGTAGTAATTAGTCAAAAGTCAGGAAGGTTAAGATCTCCTCGGAGAAGTTATAAGTATAGTGAGTTTTATAAAACTCACGCAAGTGTTTTATAAAACTGACACAAGGCCTTATGAGTAAGAGGTTATGATGAACATAAATTTGGTACTTTTCTGCATTTGAGTTAAGTTATTGATGTTGTCTCTTGCTTTGAAGTGAGTCTGAACTGGAGCACCAGGTTTTGGAAGAGCAGGGGTGTCAGAGTGGTGATAGCTGCTGAGGAGCCTGCAGAAATGCTGCCTGTGCTCTGTGTGCAGTGGTGCCTTTGCCTAAAAGGGGTGCTGTATGTGTAGTGGCAGCCTCATCCTGTATGATGTGGGCATGCTTTGTGTCTAAAAGGAAAATGCAAAGCAGGTTTTGTTAAAAAAAAAAGGCTAAGTGAGGATGCCAGGGTTAGAGAAGTAACACCGCTGCAAGAGGAATATGGGCACTTCCACAGATAATGCACAACTTGTGCTTGGCTTTCACTCATTTGTGCTCTCCGTTTCTTTGTGCAAGCTCATTTTGGCAGTTTCTAAAATTCAAGAAGAGAAGGAAAATGGCCTAAGGAAGTGAAAAACACAGATGATTGCAGTAGCTCAGACCTCCTGGAAAGTAAAATCGAGTGGCTGTCCATAACAGTCACTGTATGAGTGCTCCTAAAATACTACAGCAGTTTTCTCACTTCTGTATAGTCTGTCTGTTGCATCTGCGATGAGTTAAAATTAGATTTTGGTAGAATATATTAGAAGTATGTTATGATCAATTTTTAGCACTGCATTATTTATTACTTTAAAGAAGAATAAATAAAGCCAGATTGCTTTCATTTCTAAACCAGCTAATCCTCTGTTTCTCCGGAGTGAGTAAATACCTATTACGTTTAATTTAAATATTGTACATTATTACTTGGGTAAATACCTATTGAAGCTCATAAGCAAGCTAAAAAGTTGGCAGCCCAAGTGGCTTTGGTCTCTTCTTTCAGGACCTTGTGACAATTAAATGAGAAAAATTATGCTGCTAAACCCTTGAACCCTTTGGGATCCCGTAATTGCCTTGAACTTTTTTTTTTTTAGATCATCATGAAGAGCTGGATTCAGAAAAGGTCTTTGTCCAGCTTCATGACAACCCTGATGGCCAACAACTTGTGCCTGATGGATAATGCACAACTTGTGCATTAAATACAAGCAGATGTGTCCACTTCAGTGTGGACATCTGACCCTCAGTCATTTCCAGAGGCATATCGTCAACATACGGGATAGGCAGAACTGGACACTCTCAGATTTAGGGACGAAAAGAGAGGATGGAGCAGGGAACGGGCTATGAGAAAGGACCTCCAGCCCTCAGGAAACACCTGATGCATCCATATTAGGCACTGTATGGGCAGGCAGCCATCTGCGGCCCAGACATCTTGCCTGTTATGTACAAATCAGAGCTCACCTTCTTGATGAGCAAAGTAGACAGATACATTGGGGTTACACTGGATTAGTAGTGAAGCAGAAAGATAAAATCCTCCTCCAGCCCTGGATTGAGGAGAGGACCATGGTTAGTCAAAAAAACAAAGAACATATACATTAAATTATAATAGGCTAGAAATAAGAATGAGGTTTCAAAGGAGGAGTAGCAAAGGAAAATATCCAGGCTGCATTTAATGCAAATGAGAGTTGGAGCTGGCTCAGCTGTCAGCAGTTGAGACAGGGGCAAAACCTATCCCGTGGGACAGTGTTGGTGGGAGCCCTGGGGTAGGGGAGTAGATGTTTGGGATGGTGCTCCATGGAGGTGCTGCTGTAGAATCTGTGGGGAAAAGGAGGTGAAAAAGTCCATCTGTAAGGCTATGTAAAAATTAAATAAGATCAGGCATACCTGATACAATAGAGATTACTTTCAGTAACTATCTGAACAATTACTCATATTTTTCCACTTCTAATTAAAAAAAAAAAAAAGTGGTTTCTTTTGAAGAAAAGGAACCAGGCACATACCACAAGAGAACATTCTAAGAGAAAATGAAAAATAAAGACATGGAGGCATTTCCCAAAGGCATGGGGAAGTATAAATAGTTTTGGGCTCCTTGTCATAGGGAAGAAATACTTGGTGTTACTTTTATTTTTAGAAAGGAGGAGAAGTTATGAGACAGCCTGATATGAGCCGGTTGTCTGAAAATATCTGTCATTTTTAATGTATACCCCAGATATATCTGACCAGTCTGCTACTCATGTGAAAAGCATGAAAACAGAAAATGTCACTGTGAAAGGATTCATCTGTCCTGACACAAGTGTCCAAAAGTTAAATACCTTGGTGCAAACTGTTTACCACAGACTCTTTCATTTGGTGGAGGGGGGAAAAGCATCATGAGTTGATAATCTGTCTCATGCTAAAATAAGTTGCTTGAGGTAGCCTAGGAAGATGCAAAATGGGTGACTGGCTGAGACATTCATGTCTGAAATCCTCTGAGATAAATCTTGTTTACATGAAACTCCTATTACTACATTGCTTTCAAAATGGAAGGATGAGCAGACCGGAATGTTTGCTATGTATGAGTTAATTTTTGGAGGGGTAAGTGCTTTGCAATGTAGAGATCAAATACAATCTTAACATCTCCTTAAAATATATTAAGGCTTATAGAGCACACTGTGTTTTGAAGTAATAATTTCAAAACTTCTGAAAAAGAAACATGTCAGAGATAGATGCAGAGTCATGTTTTCCAGCTGATCCACTGTGACAGGTCTTTAGTTGAACAAGAGTTCATGTACCCTGTATTCATGCAGAATGGTAAATTTTCTGTATTCATCATTGTATAATAAGTCTGGAACCGGAAAATGAGTTTAACTCACAGTCTGCAAAGAAGCTTTGTGAATTGGAGCTTCAAAACAGAAAATCTCAAGCCAAACAATGTTCCTGTAATCCCTAGAACCTAGTCACGATTCTCTGTAATTTGGTCAATTCCATGAACTGTATCAAGTAAAGCAGTAACCTGGGTGTCAGAAAAGAGTTCACAAAAATGGAATTTCCACTTTAATTTAAAAGACTTTCAATTTTACTTTTTAAGTCTTGAGATAATGACTGATCACAGCTGCCTTTGCCAGGTATGAGGAACCCCAAATCGATTTATCTACACTGGTAGTTGCTGAGAAGCTGAAACCATTGGCAGTAACATCTCTCGTGGTTGTCATTCCCCTGGATGACATTGCAGAACTGTATCACCCTTACGAGCAACCCTATGTGAATTTCAGGATGTTCTGTGTTGCACAAGGGGCTTAATGACCACTGTGATCACTCAGAGATCCTGAAGGTAAAAGTCTAAAAGAGCCATGCTCTGGTAGGAAAGAAAGTCTTGACATTTAAGAGCTGAAAGTGTCACCTCTAAAGAGCTGGAAAATTTTGAGGAGCGAATTTAGAAAGTAGTTTGCAGAAATTTAGGTTCACTCTTCATCTTACTAGTTTCAGTGAGGTCTGTTGACTATCATTGGCACAGTTTGAGTGATTTTAATCTACAGGGTAGCCAGCTTTCTGTCACGTGAAATAGGTCCCAAGCAAGAAGGCAATGGATAGGGTTCCTTTATCTGTGGTTACCTCTCAAATACGCCCTTTTCTGTTATTAAATCTTCTGTGAGTTACTACTTCACACTCTTAAGTGCCAGGCCATTCTGCTTATGCTGGAAATAGTCTTATTAGATCTCTTACTGCAGCAGCAGAAGGTATGTTTTCTGGCATGTCTGTATCCACACCTGTGGATCTTATTCGTACAGTGCATGAGAAGATGCTTTCTCATGCTGGACCTGCAGTCCTTTGTACATGGGACAATGCACACTCATTGTATAGTCTTGTCTTTCTGGGGTTTTTCTTATGTAAACTATGGTAAAAGTGTCAGGACGTTACATCCTGTTGCTGTGAAGTATAATAGGATCAGAGCAAATATGACAAATCATATATACGTGCATTTGAGATGTAATTCTTCAAAGAGTAGTGAACATGAAGGTGGCTGGACCTATTTACAAGTAACAAGGGAGTGCAGACTCTCTAGTAAGAGCTCCTTCTCCAGCTCCTTCTCCTTTTTCAGCATGCAAGTGATGGAGCAATTAGCAGCGATGCAGACTTAGATAATCTCCATGTTCCATCACAGCTTATTACTTCATTTGTAGATTAAACAGAAGAGGTTCACAGTGTGTTTTCCATGTAAAGTAGTTTAGCATTTTATGTTTCTCTGTCAGACACAGTGAAAAAAAAACAGTGACAGAAGCCGATGCCTGTGTATGTAGCTGTGGAAGAGCTGTGATATCTTTTGAGAAATAGGGTGTGAACATATAATTAAAGACTATGGGAAATGTTTTACACTTTGTGGCTAAGGTTAAAAACGAAATGTAGCTCCTCAGTTCTGCAACTCTGCACTGGAGAAGCTTGTTCTGAAGGAGAGACTTGAGGGTTTTTTCCTAGGACTCCTGTATGTACTAGAAATAGCCCAGTGCAACATGCCCTAGTTATGGCCGCTGTACAAGGGGGTGGCACATGGAGGATGATGTGGTGGGAGCAAGCCAGCTCCATAGCCACTGGCAGCGGGAGAAGCACGGCCGTAAGAGCTCCAGCTGCTTCTCTGGCACCTGCAAGCCATAAACAGGACATGCTTGCACAGAAAAGGAAAGTGTTTACATTGTCTTCGCTGTTTTCCTGAGTTTTGACAGGAGGAGAGAAAAGGCAGGAATAGGGACACAGCAGTGAAGTCCTTACCTTGGGCGTTGCGAGTCACCAGGGCAGGCAAGAGACGGGGTCCCTGCTCTTTCACATTGCCCAGGACCCCTCTGTCCTGCGTGGCACACAGCAGGATGAGTGGCCCTTGGGTTAATCACAATGCCAGGAATAGTCCTACCATTTTCCCAAGAAATAGCCTGAGAGAGATTAGGCCTTCTGCCTTCAATGTCACACATTTTGAGGCAATTGTGAACACCAGTCTTGTGGGAGTGTTTGACCAAAGAAATCTTGGCACAAGGGGCAGTTATCTGTCTCCCTGTACTGTGAGAAGAAAAAGCTATAGGAAAATGCAAGTTTATCCTCTCAAAAGTTGGCAGACGATATAGTCAGCTGCAGTGTCTGAAATTCTGGGTTTTTTTACTGAGTAAGTTTCAAGTTATGTCCCATTAAATGAGACCTTAGGATCCTTTAAATACACTTGTGTGATTATGGCTAACCCAGTATAGCTAAAGCTGCTTTATTAATTACACTGACATGTTGGGTTGTAACATGCTAAAAATACCAGTGCTGAAAATCTTGGTCATTTCTTATTTTCAGCACGGCTGCATTCTTTACACGTATTGTCAAATCACTGTGCTGGAGCTGGACCAGGGTTATCACAGACAGGGCTTTATTATTTGAGCAAAGGTATTTCTTTGTTATTTCAAAAGGAAACAGAAGATACGCGATAAGCTAACAAACTCACAATGGGTGGAAGTTCATTAAAAATATATGTCCTTGTTGTGTGCATGATGTATTTAGATGTTAAGCCCTTCAGAGCAGCAGGTGTTTGTACAGTGTCATTACAATGGGGCCTCGCGTGTCACCAGGTTTCCAGAGCTGATGGCAATCAAAGATGGCTTCTTGGCTTGCTGGCAAGTTCAGCGGGGTCAGGGAGACAGTGCTGGTGTACAGCAAGTGAGGCAGCGCAGTTGTGGAGGCAGTAGGGGTGATGGGGAGGTGACTGGAACGAGCACTGGCCACACAGAGCTGAGCGTGTTTCTTTTTGGCGGTCTGTATGTCAGAGGTAGTATGTTGCTGAAGTTACTTTCCAAACTCCTTTTTTTTTTTTTCCCCTTTTAATATAAATATTGCATTAAGCAGTGGTCTAGCTTCATAATACACAAGTAGGTCGAAGTGCTGTCATGAGTGCCTTGCATACCACCTGAAAATACAGCTTAAAAATATGTTAAGTGCCAAAATAAACAGGAAGAGCAGGCAACGCACTCTTAATTCCTCGACTTGTGCTTAAGTCTGGAGCACAGGTTAGCAATGGTGTGATAAAATACCACACCGCTGCCTTTTGATATCACTTTCACCAACAGCCATTTCAGGCAGGTGATGGAAATCTGGACCATTTTCCAATACTGTGAGCAGGTGGAGTTGGTTGCTGGGCACATCGTGCATTTAACCTTCGCAGTATTGGAAGCACGAGAGTTTGCATGTGTAAAAATGATTGCTTCACCCTTCATTTGAGACACCATGGAGGTAAAGCAGTAAGGGTAGTGACTAGTTAGGTGCACAGAGGTACCATTATGGTAATCCCCCTAGATTCCTTGGCAAGGAATGAGAAAACCTCTCAAGTTCGCTGATCTGCAGTTAATTTTTTTAGGGAATAAGCAGCTGCTAAAAGTGCGTTGAAAAGACACCTTTGCTTTGTGAAAACACCCAACCCAGTACATCTTTTTGCTTGTTAGTGGCAAGGAGCCCTTCTTCCACTGTTTCCTCTGGTCATTCCTGACTTTCTGGGAGCACAGATGGGAGCTGAAGAGTTGCACCAGGCACGGATGCACTTTGAGCTCCTCCAGGAGGTGCAGGGCTTCCATCTCCACTGATAGCCAGGGCACTGTGGGTGCACACCCTGCTTATGGCCAGGCCCTGCTTTTGTGGCTTCAGCAATGCCCTCCAGTATTTTGACACATAAAGGAGCCCCTCTGTGTGTTCTCATGCACATGAGGACCTGTGTCGAGGAGAGGATGACCAAGTGTGTGAGACACAAATGCCTCCCAGGCAGCATGAGGAGACGGGACGCTGTCCCCCATGGCTTGCTGTAACATGGGATGCTGTCCCACATGGGATGCTGTCCTGTGTGAGCTGTGCCTGGGCTCAGTTAGTCCATCGCTGGCCGTCTGGGTGAAGTGCTCTTCCTGCATCACCTAAAAGCGCGATCACGCTTTCCCTTTCTCTTAACAGATAATCCTGAAATAGCCAGCAGGAGTGGAACGGAGTGTCACGAAGCCTCCCTGCGGACGGCCAAGCACGGCTACTGTACATACTACCCCGTCTCCTCCTCTCTAGAGTTGCCACAAACTGCATGCTAAGTCAAGAATTTGTTCTTATGGACAAATCAAAAACTCGAGAAAGCTAGTGCTGCTATGTCATATATGAATATTAAATATGGTATGCTTACTATACTCCAACCTAAAATAGTTAACTACCTGATACCAGCTGTGATGTTTCAAGACATAAAGGGTAACATTTAGTTTTAAAGATTTTCTAAGCATAGTTTAATTATTGCAAATATTGTCGTTTCTCCATAACTACATCTAATGGAAATGGTCCAGACCTGTTAGTCTCGTGAGATTCAGTGTTTGTGAATCTTTCGAGCTCAGCAATAATTGAGTTGCATTGGCTAAAAACTTTCCCCAGTTGCAGGTTTAATTTTCACCCAAACTATGATTCGGGGTTTTCTTCTCGGTTAAAAAAAAAATCTTGGTTTTGCTCCCTTGGTGAGTTGATTCCAAGACTGAGGAAGTGAAACGCAGCCCGGTGTCCTGCACATCATCCTGCCAATCTGATATTTTTAGCCAGAAGTCCAAAGTAAAGCACAAAGTCTTTAGATGCACATGGTTGGTGTTTGACTTGTATGGAGAAGTTGCATTTGAATCATAGCAGAATAGCAGAAGAAAATTCTAAAAATTTTGCACAGTATGAACTTCATACCCCTTTCAATCCCCAAAAGAACAAAGTCTTGAGAATATTATTTTACGAGTATATTTATAATGTTTTTAAAATAGACTTTGCAGAAGTGCCTAAATTTTGTCACATCAGACTTGATGAAAGTGAGCCTGATGCCAACAGTCAAATCTCACCGGACGTGAATAATCTTTGAAACTCATAGTCAGGTTACCAAAAAGATCCAAGCTGTTAAGAAGTAACTTCTAGAAGTGTAAAATCAAACAAAACAAAACAAGACCAAACTAACAAAAGAAAAGGCAAAAAAGAAGGCTGTAGATGAAGAGATTGTATGATACTCTAATTTAATTAAAATTCAGTTGAGTCACTGAAACTTCATAGGTGACTTTAATCTAGGCTATTAACTGAACACTAAGAATGTAGAATGAGATTCAGTGTAATAAATCATTACTGTATTTGCATTTTTTTAATTGGATTATAAGATTGTAACCAGATTAGAGTGGAGAAAAAATAGTTCTTTTAATTGTTTTTCTTTAAAAACATATTTTATGTCACAAAAGTATGAAGATATCTTTAATACAATTATATACGTTATATATACATACATACATATATATGGATGAAGCAGATTTTAATGTTGTTTACTTTTTTAAATACTTTGTTGATTTACAAGGTAATTATATATGTATAATTAAAATTTCATTTGTTTGATTTGAGATTTGTTTCAAGCACTATTGTACCAAATATTTCATATTTCACATTTTATATGTTGCACATGTATCACATAAATGACATAGTTTTTAAATTATTGTTTAAAAAAACAAGACAGCTGTTATAAGTGGATATTATGTATAATTGTTTGCAGCATAAGTTTTCTATGTGGACATTACTAGTGATTGCAGTATTTTAACTTAACCTCTTCAGATTGATTGTAAACTATTTTAAACTTTGGCAGCACTGCCTGTTCTGAACGACTGAAGGCACTAACCATATTATTATTTGTCTAGGAAATTATTTTCCAGGCTAATCTTGTTTGTCTGATGTCTAATTACTATCTATTTATATATAAAGCTGGAGATTTGATCATCCAAAAGAAAAAAAAAATCACAATTCGGTTGTAAAATTAACATAGTGCTTGTAACGTTGCATTAGTTTAATTTGTGGAAAAATAATGTATCTTAACTTGTTAATTTAGCAGTTAAGGTATCACCATTATATACTATTAAAACACTAATATTTGTAGACTTTCTCAGTCATTATAACTAGGTAGTTGACACTGCAACTTGCCTATATCTGTCAAAGTTGTTTTTATTTTTTTATAATAGTTAATTTAGGCATTTGAGTAGGTTATTGTATAATACTAAATGGTAAATTATCCATGTTTAAATATTTTATGTAGATAACTCTTCAAGACATCATTTTGTGTGAACTTTTTATGTTTCAAAATTACTGTTATTCTATGTTTTTTACAATTAATCCAATATTACTATTTTTTGCCCATGGATGATGAAGCTTCAGATACATCAGGTCTTTCATCCAGATAAACTGACAGACAAAAAGAGAAAATGTATTTTTAATAAGAGATCCACTTTCCGACTTTATGACTTTGTAATATTCCTGAAAACTGTACAAGTACAAACCTATGCTAACAGTAAGGAGGCAATTACAGAGATGTGCAAATACGTGTACAACAGATTCTGCATTTTATTTATTTATAAAGTAATTTTATAGACTATTTCAAAATTTGGGAAGATCTAAAACTATTTTTCTGTATAAATATTATTTGCCAAAACTTTGTTTATATTTAAAAAAAAAAAGTCTAATGAAAATGATTAAATTTTAAATGCTTTGTTTAATTAAAAAGAAATACAACAAGAAATATAACCCCCTAAAAGAACCATGAGATGGGCCAACACGGAGACAGTGAATACTGTAGCTGGGACATGGTTTCAAGCAACTTGAGATGTCTCAGTGCTTATTTTCTTCAAAGGATACAGCACCTCCCCAAAATACCTTTTTGTTTGCCTCTCTCATCCAGCATAATTGACAACACATACAATGAATATTTCGGTAACAGTTAAAAAGAAACCCCTCCATTCACTCTTTTCCAGCATATATAATTACTAGTAGTCTGTTAAATAGCCATTCTATTTCTGTTGTGACATTAAATTCATTCACCCAATGTACAACCACTGAAATAAAAAGAAGCATTTTAAAATGAGAGTGGAGTTGGGGCGATCCTTTCTTGTGGCGCGGCTCTGGGAAGAGGGGCCTGGGATAACAAGAAAAGAGCCCAAAGAAAGTGGAGGAGTCTTTTAAAAAGTATATATATTTTAATTTTATTTTTTCCTTAATTGCTTGTTCAAGTAACAAATCCTTAAGTGCAATCTCCAGGTGCAGGACATGCAGATGCTGTGTGAGGAAGCCCATGCCCTTCTGCTGAGGATGCCACACCACATGGCTTCAGCCTCCCACAGGCATCCCGTGCCCTCCCCGCCCACAGGGCTGTGGCTCGCAATTGCCTGACCATTGCAGGATTTTTTTGGTGGCACATCCTTTGCGTCTTCTTGTCTTTCCTACTTCTTGAAGAGTATTACACCAACAAATAATGCCTGTTATCTGCTAGTTCCTCTGGGGAGAGCAGCGTCACAGCGGAGTTGTGTGCCCACAGGCTTGTCGCATGGCAAGCCAGTGACAGAGGATGGATTAAAACCTCTGGCTGGCAGCTTCACGGTTTCTTCACATTTCCTTCTCTGATTTATTTTTTAAAATGCTTTGAAGAAAGAAAAAACAATTCCTGCAGAATCAAGAAGAGTTTATGTCATAATGTTGTCTACATTTCATCTGGGGCTGGTTTGAAAGGAGCCCAAGGTCACAAATGATGTGGAAAACCACCAGGTCAACCAGTCTATTTGGATGTATCACAGACACTCTGAGCCAGAAGCCTGCTGAGAACAAGCATGTGGGATGGAGAGGAGAAACAGGATGACTTGCAGGGACAGGGAAGGACTGGAGCATTACAGGGCTACAAGGGCATTGTAGAGCAGAAGTAGCAAATTATTAAAATTCAACTCCTAATGACTCAGGAGCAGGAAGCCTGACTGTTCACACTTTCTTATGTTAAACTCCACCCTGGACAGTTGTCAGCTGCCAAGAAGGGTCAGGACATGTCACTTTTCTTGTCTAAAAGCTGCTTTGTTTCTTGTCAATTTTGACACTTTCTTGGCAGTGGAGGAGTGCTCATGGAAGCCATGAGCTTTCAGAGGCCACAGCAAACCTGCAGTGTCTGTGTATGTCCAAGTGCAGAGCATACCCCCTTCGGATAACGTCAGGGTTTCCAAAATGAAGCAAGTTACGCCTACAGAAGAGCATTCAGAAGCCTTTGGTTTTGCCCCCTGCCATGCACATCCTCATGGACAGTCTGTGGCCGCTGCTTTGGCCCTCACTCCAGGCCAAGGGCTGCAGCAGTGTCCTGGTGCACACATCAGCTGTCAGCAGACTGCCCTGGTGCACTTGGCCATGCACCTCCCCTGGCCCCACGTGGTGTAGCCACGGCCATAAGATTTATTCTCGATGTTTTGCTTGGTTGTCAGTTCAAAAGTCTGAAGTAATCTGAGGACTGGAGTGTTTTTTCAGTCCACTGGAATTAATAGAATGAAACAAAAGGGGATGTGACATTTGAGGGATCAGAGCCTGCTGGGATAGTTTTGCATGTTTGTATCCAGCAAATGAAGCCAAAACTGGTTGAGCCTTGTTCATGCTGCACTTTGGGAGTGACTTGAGGAAGGAGCGACTGGGTTTTCTTTCAGGAAGAGTTGTTTCACTCCAGAAGAGAGCCCAGGAAAACCCAGCATTTCTGTGCTGTGGATGACAATAGATAAAAGAACTTGTGGGCAGGGGTGCTTGACAGTGCAGGCATTGAATCTCCTGCTAATGACATTTATTGCATGAATTCATGGAACCAGAAAAAAAAAAACTTGCCTGGAATTGAAAACCTTCCTTGGCGTCTGATTGCATGGTCGTCTGAGCATACCATGCTCTTTATGCCTGCAATCAGTTCTCTAGCCAAGCCTTTCACTCCATAGCCTGCATTTTTAATGTCATATAATTGACAGTTCTGGAGGCTTTTTTACATGGGTCAAGATGATTTTTATTGCTGGAGGGGGTGTTTGCAAGAGCAAAATCACCTCAGCTGTTGCGTTATTGCTGGTACGTAATGTATTCGAGCACATAGGTATAGAATATATAATTCAATTATCTGTGAATGGATAAATTATGGAAATGTGTTCTAAATTGTAATTCTTCTAATTCTGTAATTACAGAAACCACAGAAATTGTAAAAAATAAATTACGTTTCATTACATGGAAATACCTTCTGCTGTAACAGGGGAAAAAACCCAACATTAAGAAATGTGAAAGGAAGGTATTGGTGTCAGCTGCTTATTCAATGCTGGGTTGTAATTGCATTCTTTCCATCAAAGCCTCTTGCAATATAAGGAAAAGACACTTAGCTTTATGATTTAGAAAAATCACTACAGGAAAGACGCCCTGCTCCTCTCATCTTCAAAGGGCTGGATTTGGATACTACTTTTAAGGGAAACAAGTTCTGGTGTCTTCCTTACTCTTAATTGTCACAGAACAGTCAAGGTGTGGCCTGTGTGGTTCCTCAGAGGGCCACTAGACCAAAGAGATGCCAGGATGTGGAGGTGACGAGGGTGACCACAGTGGTGTGTGAGGTTCACCTTGTAGGAACAGCCTCCAGAGATGGTCGTGCAGGTGCTGCCTGTGCTAAGCCTGTGCTAAGCCTGTGCTTGCCATGACTGCCTCTCCTTGTCACGCAGGGGTAGAAGGAGGAAGTGCTTTTACGTCCTTGTTTTATGGTTGTAGCCACTGCACTGAATGCCAGTGAAGCACATTCAGAAATGCTAAAGTTGTTAGCTCACAACCCAGCTCGGGACTGCGAGTGGGCAAGTTTTTCACACTTGGGAAGCTGCTAGAGTGGGATCTAGCTTTCTCTCTGTAGCTGTGGAGTCTCAAAGTAGACACTGCAGAGTACCCACTTGGCCTAAAGCTGCTGCTGTAGAGGACCACAGGTCTGGGTGAGTATGTTAACTTAAGTCTGCCAGCCCCATGCAGGTGTCTCAGATACTCTACAACACCTTAGATGAGTTTAGTCAATGAATCCCACCTGTTTTCACAAAGGACAATGGTTTTGATGGATTTTATAATACCTATCATGCGCCAGAAATGACAAAAATCATGGATTGACTTAAATTGTCTGATAGTTAAAAATTCTGATCTTCTCTGTAGGTATTTGGAGGATGTTCAGCTTGCATATTTAAACCTTTTGTGTCCTACCATGGTACCTAGAAATCTTTTTCATATCACCTAACATGCTCCTGTGCTCATGGATGTAAAGCTAAAGAGCAGTTCATAAAATTCTTGAGAAACTCACGAAAATTGACAACAGGAATTCAAGCAGTTCTTATGTCTTACCATGTTGTAGGGAGGAATGAAGAAATACAGTAACCCTTTAAGATGTGATATAATTTCTTCAGTCCTAACTTCCACCTGGGCTTTATTCAGTTATTATGCCAATGGAAGTGTGATATTGTCAGTACAGCATAGGCTGAGTGCAGTTGCATGGGGATGGACTGTCCCTGTAGGCAAATAAATTGTTCTGCTTAACATGTGAAATCACTGTTCACTGTTCTATCCAAATTAGTTATGTTGCTTTAATTTTTCTCTCTAAGTCTTGATAACAAGCTGTCCTTAGCAAGCATTGATAGAGCCTACACATTCATTTCTAGGTTTAAGATAAATTATGATGAAAGAGTCCTGTTTTGTGTCCTTCCTCAAGCCAAATGTGCTCAAAAGAAAAGCAACATAAGCAGTACAGGTGAAAGAGAACTCACATGGAAAAAAGTGGTCAGCCTTAAGCAGTTTCAGTAGACTTTCTAACGACAGAATGGGATAGAAAGCATTTTCCCTTTCTATTGACCTTCAAAGTGGCTACTTTATACCCATTCCAGAGGAGATAAATGAGGGTGAACTCTTCTAATAGAAAATCAATGCACTCCTCCATGAGTGTGAACTTTGCAAGAGCAATCACTGGAGTAAGTCCGTGGGCTGATGGTACTGCCCATTCCTCAGCTGTTACCTCGGAATCCATGGTAAGTGCTTATGGGCAGCAGTAGAAGCACACTGGCAACTCCTGCTGTGGCAAGAGACTTCTCATTTCATTTCCTTTTAATTAGATCATGGGAGCGGCTGGACTTCTTCAGGTCCAATTTTATCTGGAGTTGCAGGTATGTATAGGAACTTTTGTTTAGTGTTTTTCTCCCCATCTTGTTTGGTTGATTGCTCTGGAGTCCCCAGCATAAGGAGGACATGGACCTGTTGAAGTGAGTCCAGGGGAGGGCCACAGTGATGACCAGAGGGCTGGAACACCTCTCTTGTGAAGGCAGGCTGAGAGAGTTGGGGTGGTTAGCTGGAGAAGACTCTAGGCAGACCTTAGAGTGCCTTCCAGTACCTAAAGGAGGCCTATAAGGAAGATGGCAACAGACTTTTTAGCAGGGCCTGTTGTGATAGGACAAGGAATAATGGTTTTAAACTAAAAGAGAGTAGATTTAGATTAGATATTAGACAGAATTCTGTTTTTTACAATGAGGGCTATGAAAAACTCGAATAGGTTGCCCAGAGAAGTTGTGAATGCCCCATGCTTGGAAACATTCAAGGTCAGGTTGGTTGGGCACATATGGATTGCCTGAGCAGTGGCAATAGTTTCTTTCTGAGCATCCTCTTCTGTGTGCAGGCAGAACAGAAACATGCTTTTACCACACAAAATTCAGGCCTTTTGCATTCAGCCCCAGGCTTCCTGTATAAGCAAATGGAGAGAGAGTGACTGAGGCTTTGCCAGAGGGCAACAGCATTTAACTTCTAGGCAGGATTGCCTCTTCTGAAGCCTTTCCAGCCCTGCTGCCTACAGAGATGCCTAGTGTGATCCCTCCTCTGTTAAGCTGAGGCACACAGCAAGGTGCTGTGTGTTCCCAATCCTGCCTCCAGCTCCTTCTTGCTCTGGCTTTCTGCTGAGCTTCTCTTCTAAGCATATATGCACCATGGGAACCCCATGCCACCTGCTGGCTTCCATGCCTTTCTTTTTGTCTGAGGGTGGATATTTTCTCACAGTATCTTGTTCCCCTCTTCTTCCTTTTATTCTAGAGATGACATAGGCTTTCACAGCATCATGTGGTCGGGGAGCACGCTGTGGTCCCTGCACCACTGCAGCACTGTAACAGGTGCAAGGAACTGACTGATCTTGCCCCCAGACTGAGCACGCTCCCTGAAAGATGAGGAGATGATTTAAGTAATCTGTTCTGCAGTAATCAAATACCTTTCCCCACCACTACACATGCACATTAATGTGAATCCTTTACTCTTCAGAGAAACTTCAGGGGGGGAAATGTCCTTTTGCTACTTGAGGAAAAGCATTAGCCAATCCTGTCTTAATTCATGGACAGAGGCTTTTATCTCCACCCACTTGATTCTGCTGGCCTTCCTAAGGAGACCCGTGGATCCAAATTAAGAGCCATGCTGTTCTTGACCATACAGAGAAGTTCCTTACAAAATTATGGAAGCCTTTGTGAGTCAGTTCCAGTGGAACTGACAAAATGAACTTCATTTTTGTGACTAAAGCAGGAAAACCACAAGAGTATGAGCATTTAAAGCATCATTTAATTACAGATTTGTTTTGTGTGGAAGGTAAGCCTTCCTAGAGAGGTCCTGACTTTCATGCAGGCAATGTCTCACCTGCTCTGTCCAACATTTTATGGTCAGGCAGAAGACAGACGGAGCAGCCTAAGTGCAAACAAAGTCCCACTTCAGAAGCAGAAGCATCTCTCTGCTTACTATTACTTGGCCAGAGAAATTTTCCAGTCTTTCCCAGTGAATGCTGTCCACAGGAAGGGTTTTGATGAGAGCTCTTTGGGTATGATGGAAACCCCTTAGAAAGCAGAAGGTGTATAGCAGCAAGAGGACATCATGCAGTGAGAAGCCAGTTGGTGGAAACCAAGTGCAGCACAATTATTCTCTTATTTGTGTCTCACCTCCATCTACATCAGATGTTCACTCTAAAAGGCATTCCACTTTTCATCTTGGTGGAAAGGACTTTCTTTTAGACCTGGCATTTGGGAGTTTTACATCCTTTCTTACTTGTTTCCTCTCCCTTTGTTTTAATTTTAGCCCTAATGTAGATGATCCAATGTGATAGGAGATGAGCCTTTGGGCTTTGGTGAATGCAGCAGATAATTACTCCTGAAGAGGAATGTATCAGAGGAACTGCGAATGTATCAGAGGAACTGCTTTCAAATCCAAGTTTCCTGTACAAAATAATTATTCCCATTTAAATAAAGGACTCCAGCACTTCTACTCAGCAGCACCTCTCTATACAAAGTGAGGGTTGTTCCCTCTTGACACAGCTTTTTCTGCTCTCTCAGAAAATGACTGCATTAAAACCAAACATTAGTCCATCGAAGTGCTTAAAATCAGTTATCATTTTATATTCAATGTAATCCTTACTTTTTAAAAAGTATCACAATACAGCTGCTCTATTTTCTTTCCCCTTATTGTTACTATTATTACCTCATGAATGCTCCAGAGAGAAACAGTGCATCTCCTTTAGTTTCCAGCTTCTAAGACTTCACTGCATGTGGCTTCATGCTCTAGCAGTCTATAGACTTGAGACAATTTGCAATAAAACTGATAAAGAAATAGCCCTGATAAGATGTGGCATTTGTAGAACGTGGATTTAGTTTGCTCAGCAATGGAAACATTTCCCAAGGTGAATTTCATCTAGAAATACATGCTGCAGCATCGTGGTGTCAGAAGCTCCCATTCTCAGGGGCTGATACCCATTGAAACATCCAGACTTTGTGGTGGGGTCCCTCAGAAGCAAGACCTGCAGCAATTGGGCTTCACTGGGATTAAACACTTAGTACTGAAGCTGGATGCATAGCTGAAAGGAATAGACTCGGGCTGGGTTACTTGAGCAGGGTATTTGGAGAAGCTAGTGCGTGGATTTATGGACACTGCTCCTGCTCTGCAGGAGCTGTGGGTAGCTGCTCTGCAGTGAAAAGTGCCCTGTCCATCAGAAATGGAAGTATCTCATCTTCTTAAACATGTTTTTCCTTCAGCATCCCAACATGTGTGTCTGTCTATGGCCATCACCACAGGGATAACCAGGTTGGCTGTCAACAACCCATAGAAGGTCTTCTCAGGTGCCTGGTGCTTTGTCCACCAGACAGATTACTAGATTTACTACAGGGACATCCTACCTTCTGACAGAGCTGAAGATAATGGGAGGGCCTAGAGGAGCAGATTCAGAGGCACAGCCTGGGGAATGTGTCTTCACACTTCCTGGGCAATCCAACACCTCCTGTGACAGAATCCAAACAGCCTCACCAGCTATCCGGTTCCTGCCTAAGCAAAATAAATGGTAAATAAAACCCAAAGTCCCCTAACCTATGGCATCAGAAGCAGTAGGACCACTCTGAGAAGTTAGTAAGTATGAAGAAGGAAAGTCTGTGGCCTCTACAGTAAGTCCTGTTGGCTTCTCCTTGTGGGGATTTCTTCTGCCAAATCTCTTGTGTATGCCAGCACTGGCATCCCCTGTAGCCATCCCTTTGTGCCATGTTTCCTTCTGTCAAAACATGGAGGAATCAGAGCACAGACAAAGACAGAAATGTAAAAATGTCTATTTCTACCATGCTTGGAAAACATCCTTGTGGGGGACCTGAGGGAGCAGGTGGCTATTCAGGGCCTGTTCAGCCAGCTGTGGGTTACAAGGGAGTCTCGTCAGCTGCAGCCCCTTAAGGAGCCTGAGGCTACTTTTAAACCAGTAAAATGAAGAAGCCCGGGGGCTTAGGAGGCTGTTTAGCTCCCACAGGGCATCTACAGATCTCGGAGGCAGATCAGGTGAGAGGAAGCTCACCTGCAACACACCTGCCTGTTCCTGCCCTGAGCTTACCTTGGCCATTGATAGTCCCTGCTCTGCCACCATCCCTGGCAGCCAAGGTGCTGCCAAAGCTCTCTCTCCTTCTGAAGAGAGACCCGGCTGGATTTGTGTGCCTTAGGCCCTCGACCCTGCAGCCATCCCATTAACTTGATGCTGGTGACACAGGCTCATGTCCAGCTGTTCACTCAGCTTCAACTCAGCCTCCCAGCAACTGCTTCTCAGCCTTTCCTGGTGTCTCTCCACACACCTTTTCCGACATGGGACAGGACACAGGGCTTGGCACGCGGCATCTTCCCCATGTTAGAAAAAGCCCAAAACTCTTTTAGAGCATCTAAACATCTGTTTAGAGGCAAACTTTGCATTTGTTTTGATGAAATGAAAATAGCTGGAGGTTTATGCTGGTAGCAGCCTGCAGTTATGCCTGCTAGTACAGCAAACCTGCTGCAGGGAGGAATGGCTCTGCGCTCTGCTACTGCTGCCAGAAGCATCCCTGGCACCTCCCAGACTGCTGCCTTTTTTCCTCTGGATAAAGCTTGGATTGGCACCTTTTGCCAATCCTCAGCTCCCAAGGTTTTCCATCACTGCCTTTTCTGTCTCAGGGGAAAAAGAAAACAATTTTAAAAGCCCGTTCTTCAGGCATTTACATTTCTAACGATTTTGCCTGCCCAGCTCCATGCCTGTGTGTCCATCCACCCACTCCTGCAGAGGGGCACAATTGCACAGGTAGAGCCGGTGGGGACCATTTAAATTGTTTCAGTCTGACAGAAAGGAAGCACCTGTGTGGGCACAAGAGCAGGGCTGCAGCACCGCCAAGAGCATTTCTCCACCTCCTTCTGTGTCACTCCACAGGCAAGTGAAGGGCTTGGAGGAACAGTTTTCTTGTCATGCCAGATGTTCCTCAGAAGGGTTTTCCCCTTACTTAGCACTGGAAAGCTCTGCCACTGCCTCTTTTGTCCACCATTTTAAAAGTGCATTTTATAGCGTGGATGTGAGGAGATAGCTTCTCCCTTCATCAGTTTCCACATCTGAGATGAAAATGGCAACACCCTGGTGGGAGTTCTGCTGGGGAAAAGTGCAGAGCTGCTGAAGGCTCTCTTATCCTTGCTGCTGCTTAAAGCAAGGATGACACATAAGCATGGAGCCAGGACTGTACCAAAGGGATCATTTATTTTGACCCTGGCAGGCTGAAGGCTCTGGTATTTACACAGTGGTCCCACAAATCCCAGAGGTCATCTCCTTGGGTCACACAAACTAATGCAGCTTTAACATATTGGAGTTTATGCCAATTTATAGCAGCTGAGACACGGTCAGAAGGTTTTCAAGTCCATGGAAATACTGCAGCAAAGACTGTTCTTGTTTTTTAATCTCCTTTATGTCTTCTTAAATACACACATACTTAGACAACATATACAAATTGAAATATCACTTTTGAAAATAATACACCAATTGTTTTTCCAGTACACTTTTAATAATTTTACAACTTTCCTTGTAAAAGTATTTCATGGTAAGCTAGTCCTTAACTCGACAGGTGCTGGCTGATTTGTGTGGTTTAAGAGAACATTACAGGGGCACAGCAACCACTAAATTTGCTGCTCCTATCTCCCTCCATGTAAAGAAAAATATCATGTTATGTGGTAAGAATACATTTTCTCTAAAATCAGCATGATGCATGCCAGCACACGTATGACCACAGCTAACACACACACACACACATTTTCACCTAAATTATGATTATTTTTTCAGTGGAGGCATGACCAGTGGTGCAGCCAGACTCAAACAGGCAGAAAATTTTTGCAGATATGAGTTTCTCAAGGGAGAAAAAAACCCAAACCAATCACTACCTACAGATACAGGACTTATTAGAGCAGATCCAGAGAAGGAGGACCACTAAGTTGATCAGAGGGCTGGAGCACCTTTCCTATAAAAGGCTGAGAGAGTTCACATTGTTCAGCTCTGAGAAGACAGGGCTCCTGTGAGATACCATTGTGGACTTTAAGAACTCAAAGGGGCCTTTTAAAAAAACAGAGGGAGAGGAACATTTTACATGAGCAGAGTAATAGGACAAGGGGGCACAGCTTTAAACTAAAAGAGGAGAGATTTTACATTAGATACTAGGAAGAAGTTCTTTACTGTGAGGGTAGGAAGGCAGTGGAACAGGTTGACCAGAGAACTTGTGGATGTCCCATTCCTGGAAGTGTTCAAGGCTAAACTGGACAGTGCCCTGAGCAACCTGATTTAATGGGTGGCATCCCTGCCCATGGCAGTGGGATTTGAACTAGATGATTTTTAAGGTTCCTTCCACACAGATCATTCTATGAATCTGTAATTCCATGAGAAAAAAAATTATCAAGAGATAACATCCTTGCACTGCTGCATCAAAGTCCTTCCTTGAAAAAAATCTTATATATTTTTTGCCTATTACTGAGTAACTGGAGAAAAAATCATGTGAAAAAAAATGGCTTGGAAGATGACAGGAGAATCAGAATAAAGAAAGAAATTCACAGGCACTAACCACCTTGAGAAGATTGTCATGAAATAGATCTAGCATTTTCATCAGTCATCTAACATGCCCAGTATACTCATCCCAAACCCACAAGGAAATCTTGTTGGAATCTGCCCCAGAAAAGCCATCCTGATAAAGTTCATCTCTGTGCAGTGGGACCAGATCTATATCAAAGTCGCAAAATAAGAAAAATAGAAAGAATCTAAGAAAAATCTAATATTATGGATTTGTTTGGTGCGTTTTGAGTTACTGCCAAATTATTTTGCAAGCATCTACCTGCAGTTGTATCAGCCCTCACTGAAAGCCCAAGAGGAAATGCCAAGAGGGGCTGGAGCTAATTCTTTGTACTATTTTCCTCAAGCAAATGAGCTGTGGTTCTTAAAGTAGAAGATGCAGATCTCATGCTTGCACAGGCCTCCCACTATAACACACCTCTGAAAGTCTGATTGAAAACAGTAGTCCCAGTGCTGCATTCATGTACAGCACTGAAGACCTAAAGAAGAGTATGAGCTTTGTACACCTCACAAACTTAGCTCTTTTTGGTTTTTCCTTGCATGAATCTTTTCTTCAGCCTCAGAATGTTTTTGTCATAAATTTATGATATTGGGTTGTCCTAAAGCATCAGCTGCTGGAATAAAAAACATTAAATTCCTGGTTTCTGTTAAAAGAAAACCCGAACAATCTATGAGGAAGCAGCAAAAAGAAGCAACAATAACTGAAGACCAAAATGCAAACCCAATAGTATTGGGAGGTAATGATTTTCAGGCCTTTAATGTTTATCTCTGAAGGCCAGCAGTTAGTAACTCCTATGTTGATCAAGATCATATATAAAACTCATGATTCTGAAGCATTTAGTTAGAACTTGCTGTTCCACTAATTAGAGGTTGGGCTCAACAAGCTCCTAGAAGTGGAAACTCCAAGAGACCTTCACACAGAAAGAGACAAGTCACTGTACAGGTGAGACCTGCCTCCCCACACCCATATTGTCCCTGAATTACCTCCTATCTGTGCATTCATTGAGGGAGGGAGGGAAGGGCCCATGCTTGAGCTGGGCAGACCTGTCCCAATTTGTGTACAGAGACACGGTCAGCACTTGCTGGCAAACTGGCTGCTGAGTCTTTTTCAGGGACTGTCACATCCCCCAGGCAGTGACCAGCCCCCTTAAAACCTGCCTCTCCTCAAGGACCCTTCAGGGGTCTTGCCCACTGTGATTGGGATCCTTGGTGGAGCAACCAACTTCATCAGAAGAGATGATGCAAATCCAAACATTCAGAACAAATCCATCCCTTCACATATGCACCAAAATGACCTACTCTGTTTTAGTACATGTACTAAATTGAACTTAAATAAGTTATGATTTGATTACATGAAATCAAGATTAAATGCTTCCCCTTTTTATGTGAAAAGCATATTGGAAATCTTATTTTAATTTACAGTATAATTCAAAGCAATTAAGGCATCCAAGAATTTCAGTTCTGAGTATTTTGCTAAAAATAACCACACAAAAAGAAAATGTTATTGTAATATTTATTTTTATTCACGTCTACCCATCTAATGCTTATGAAATACAAGTCCCTGATGCTTATACACTGATTATTATACAGAAAGACTTATTTCAAGTCTGATTCTGAAAAAAACGGCTGACATGGGACAGATATTGTAAAACTTTTGTATCTTAATAAAAACAGATTATCATTGTCTTAACTTTCTCTTAAGTCTTGTGATTGAATTGATTTATCTTTTAACATCATAAGGAGAAAGAATGAGTCAAATAGAATAATAAATTACCTGGTTTTAGTTTATTTTGCTGTGGTTTTTTAGATCTTGAAACTGACTTCCCCTGTTTTGAATCTACATCTGCACAACAGCTATTTAATTCTACTGGTAGGTGTTTTTTATAAAACTTAAATATGAAGTGGAAGTTTTCATTAAAATTAATAGCCTCATCAAGGTTTCTAGTTTACTTTAGGGGAAGCAAGGAAAACTTTGCTGTGAAATGCCATAATACATCAGCAAAAGTCCACCAAAACTCCACTGTAAACAGTAAAAATCAGGTCGCAAACTAATTCATCCTATTTTCACTTAGATTTCCTGGCACTTTGGGGAATGGTTTGATCAAATTTTCACTGTTAATAAAAAGAGTGGCCAGGAGCAATTACTCTTTTTTAAATTTAACTACCATCTTAATTAAACACAACAACCTTAATACAGGGATGGCTATCTGACTGCATAAAATAGTTAAAAAACCATCAGTCCCACCCCTCAACAAGTGATCCCATTCCTTTGACAGTTAACCTGCAGTGTTAGGAAAGATCAATAATGAGAAAGCTGTGGGGATCTGCAGACCTATCAAACTTTGAAATAAATCCATTGAACTAAAGCCACCTTAATGCTCCTTTCTGGTTAGAAAATTAAATTATGACTGAGAGAAGACTTTGGTATGTCCACTCCTATTGTCTCCATCTTTTTCAAACTGTAAAAATCCAGAAGAACTCAAACCCTGGGGACTGGATCACACAATTGAAAGTGGCAGATACTGCAATTTAATGAGTATCTATTGGTGGAGCCACAGTAATTGTGTTCACACTTGTTGTCCTCTCTAGTTGTAAGGTAAAACACATTAATTGAATCTCATTCTGCTGGAATGTAATCTAGTTTGTTTTCCTTCACAATACAAAACAGTCTCTTGGGAATCAATAGGTGGGGGGGGTTAAACTGTTTTAAGTTGAGGATGGTGTTAACTCTGTTCCTTTTTCATGGCGGAGCTCCTAGCAACTAGCAATTATAAAACCATTTGTATTTATAGTCTGGATTCACTTTCTACAAATTTAGTGAGCTGAAATGGCCCAGCACAGGTGTCAGAGGGAGAAAGGCAGTGTGGTTCTGGGCAGAGTGAGGGAGCTAACAGAGCCAGCTTCCAGGGTCTGCTTTCATCCCTATGGATCACAGGAAATGCAAGAGATCACTTCAGATTTTGGCTCTCTGACTCTAAATATGCCTAAGTGAAGGCTATAAGCAATTAAAATTGAGAAGAAAAGAGTTGCCCAAAGAACATTTCTGATCATCTGGTTTAAAATCTCCCCACTCAGCATGCTTGGCTGCTGGGAATCCAAGTGCTAAAGTCTCAGTTTTGCCAAGAATTTCCCAGTGCTTACCTCAGCTTTGTGAATTGTCTTCCCAAAACCAGGTACCAGAACTAAAGCACAGCAATAGTGATGACCATCACACTTGCTACACTGGACAGACCAGCCTAATTTACCAGCTTAGGGTACTGAGCCCAGGATGGCACACGGGAATGAATCCCTGCATGCAGGAAACTGTTAGCCCCAGCCAATGCAGACATGTACTGACGACTGTAATTCATCACTGCAGATTTTGACTGCCTTACAGTGAGGTCTGTGGAGAGCTGCTATCTCATCTTTGCACAGAGCACCCCTGACTTCAGTGAGGCTTGACACAGACACTAATGTCACCTCACTCAGAGCTCACACCAGGCTTCACCACTACAAAACTACAGCACACTCACCATACCTTCCAAAACAAGTGCTTAGATTTGCTTAAGAACAAAACAAAAAACCCCAGCAAATCCAAACTGGCCTGCAAGCAGCGAAGTTAATGAAACCTTCCTTCTGTAACATGCTCTTCCAGTGTGGTAAGTTAAATCCCAAATCCTACTCCCTCCACCAGGCTGCAAAACAGTGCTGGCTGTCACTGATGGGCTCTTGGGCGATCCGAGCTGCCACCCAACTGCTGACAGAAACGATGGAGGAGGACCAACTTCCTTTGCCTTTACAAGTACACTCAGATCGCTCCTGCTCTCACCTAGAAAGCATGAACAAAAGCGTCAAACATTTACAACTTTGTACTTGGTAAAAAAATGGAACAATTTTGATGGTAGTATGAAAGGGCAATTACCAGTGTGATCAACTGAAAATGCTAAGGATAGGGTAAGCCACATCAGCCACCTTTCACTACAGCTATTTGCATCCTCAATTTGATAACAACTTTATGGACAGTACTAATAAGATAATTAATCTAGCAAGAAATATTAAAGACTAAGCAAAATCTCAATTCTTAACACTTCCTAAATACTGTAATGACACACTGTTAGGAAAAATCCATGTGATGACAGAACTGCATTGACAGCCTGAATGTAAAGACATGATGGTAAGCAAGGACAGGAAATCATGTTCTTCTATTAATACACACTTAAAAAACACACTTGACCACAAGAAAACAAACGTACACCAGAACAGTCTGTAGAACAGACATGCTTTATCTCACACATTTTTGTGTACTTCAGGGTCAGAAGACCATCATCAGTTCTCAGAGGGTGGGAACTACAGATTCCCCCATTTTTCATACTGCTACTTTTACATCTTGTGACTGATACTGTTAGTAATGAAGAACTGGCAAACCCTGGCTTTGGAATGGAAACAGATATTTCCACAGAGGCCCTCTTCCTCTTTTAAATACATACCCTAATGCATAGTCAGAGGCTACAATAGCTAGCAAAAAATTACAAACCAGTGTGTTAGCTGCTGCACAAGATAAAAATTCAATATTTATTGAGAAACTCCAGGCTACTATAAAACAGTGCAGTAAGCCGCAGGCTGCCGAAGCTTGAAATAAGACAGCTCGATACAAGACATAAAAAGACTTGAGAAGTGAGCAATAAAACTGAAGTTTCTAAATCCTAGGAGGCCAGCAAAAACCCAGCTGTACAGCACAGGGGGACTAGATGACTCTCGAGTCTCCTGTGAGAAGCTACAAAGGAAGTCACGCTGGGAAAGCATGCTGCGAGCGGAGATATTTGCCTGCCAAGCCTTGTCCAATTCAATCTTTTGTGGCAAGAAGTTTCTCTTTCCCTGCAATTTACTACCTTATTTTTTTTCTCCCATTCTTCAGTAAATAGCAGAAGTATAAGCAACACGCCTAAAAAAAAGACTGGCAGCACCTAAACGGCCCCATGTTCTCCACCTCACTATAAATAACTCCACATAACTGATTTTGTATTTGTTTTTAGGGCTGAGCCTCTAGCACTTATTAGGTGAATTTTCAATGTTGTTGTTGTTCTTGTCAGATGAATCACAATCAAAAGTGAAGGCTAGAAAAATGGGGCAATGATAGGATGGTCAGCCTCAGAACCACAAAGGTGAGATCCTTGGGAACAGTCATCCATTCATGGCATCCAGCACCTCCTCCGGTTGACCACCCCACATTTTCTTTTATATCCTCCATACTATATATACACCATTCCTCTGTATTTCCAGTTTCTACATTTCTTAGGTCCCTGCATAGACTACTAAGTAAAATAACATTTTGCTGCCCATGAAATCTAAGAGGCTGAACACCTGGTGTAAATCTCCTCAGTGGCTGAATTCCTGATACCTATTTCTAAACTGTTGCCTTCCCACCCTCCTCATCATGAACCAGCAGTTGATAGCTTTTTTTCTGAGAACAGCTTTTTTTCAGCTGAATATCAGGAGGTTGCTCTGGTCTCAGGATGAGTAAGGGAGGCCTAAAACTCCTCCTTTCAACATTGATCGCTTAAATCTATTTTGTATAATTACACATAATCTTCCTATTCTGATTCACAACACATTTTAAAGCCTGTTAGGTAAGCCCATTTTCACTGTTCTTCATGGAAGACGAACCCCTCAGTGCACTGAGATAGGGCTTAGTTTTCTATCTAGATTATAATCAGTTTAGATCAGTGCTCTTCCATCAGTGTAGTTCATTAGCTCAAATGCCTACTCGCTTGAGCTTGAATCCACCCTGTCTGACTGGTTACTCATAACCCTCCACTGCATTTGCTTTTCCTAGGTTACTCAGACAAATATTCCCAGTGTACTCTTGTAGATAAGCTTTGTTCATCTCGAGCAACCCTCCCTGAAGTACTTCTGTACAAATTCCTCTTTCCTGGACATGATTTATCAGAATTGGACAGAGTAATGTCTCACCGGTCACCCAGAACCTTGACTGTGTGCACAACACTATCACACTCTTTTTACACAGCCACATAAAACTGGCAGCATCCTTTCATCATTGGCTAATAAACTCAGGTATTTTCCCACTACTTTGCTGGAGGGTTCCTGGATTTACATTACAAATAGTTATTAATCCATACACGCAATATCTTGCATTCTGTGACGTTACATGTTCTTGTAGGCTCATTTCTAATACTTGAAGGTCCCAAGTCACCAACTGAAATTAGATTATTTGTTGAAACTATTACTCAGTTCTGACTAGATTGACCAGGCTCTGCAACATTTACAAACGAATTCTGACAGTCCTGTAAAAAATGTTTACCTCTTTGGTACTGATATATTTAAATCACTCAAACGTGTGATTTCCAGTTCGCTTCAGAAGCTTTGGACATGGGAACTGCAAGAAGCCGGTAAATAACCTTCTTTCTTCTCAATATACCAAAGCTATGACCATCCTACCAAGATAAATTTGTTTTGAAGCCTTGTAATTAAAATAGCCCCAAAACTAAAAACAAACAAACAAACAAACAAAAACACACAGAAGAAAAGCCAAACAGAATGCTCGAGCAAAACACTGGAAAGCTGAAAATACTGCACATGGCGAGCATTTAACCGAAAGACTTGGACAGGGAACAAGTGTGCTCCAAAAAGCCCTTTATACATCTGCCACTGTTAAGTTTGGAAACATGAAAACAAACCAACAAGGAAGCAGAACTGGACTTGCCTGGAAAGCAGGCCAACACCTTGGGCCTTACTTCAGATGAAGACATGACAATGCAATAGGAAGAAAGGCACAACAAGAAATGCAGCACCAGGAGTGGGCTCCTTCTCCGACAGCTTTCGGAAAGTATCTGAACAGCAGACCAAGGGCTCTGGGTTATTTTTCGAACACATATATTACTATATGTTCCTTTTTCCGGGTTAAGTAAAGGTGGCCCGTCCACCTCGGCCAAGTCCGGTACATTGGTCCAAGTTTAGATGTTAATTGACGCGTTATGAAAATTAGGTCCTGTCCCTACTTACCATCCGCGAAGCCTTACCCGGTACAGGCATATCGACGGCCCCATTTTTTGTCGGATTCGGTTTAAGCACAGGAAAATTTAAGCGGGGAAAGGAATGAGCCCGGCAGCGGCACCCCTTAACCGCTTGCCGGTCTTTGCCCAGCAAAAACCCGTGGGCTAGGTTCTGAGGCAAAAAAGCCGCGCGGCTCTTACCTACAAATTTGTTTCACCGAATTTTGGAGGGTCTCGTCGGCTGGTGAGTTCCGACGAAACCGCAGCACTGGGGCAGAGATCGGCTCGGTTACCCTCGGCAGGGTATCCAGCGGGACCACGAGGAGGTGCGATCTCTGCAGCTTTGCCCAGTTCGTAACTATACTCTCATAAGCCGCCTTATGGAAACAAATTCTTTACTCCCTGTATCAAGTAATTCCAACCAATTATGTTTGGGTGAAAAAAAAAAGAAAAAAGAAGAGTTAAGGAGCCTATCTCATAGCAGAAAGACAAGCATGCAAGTGTGAGCATCTTTCCGGAATGATACCGGTTCCTATGTGGAACTGTGAATTCCTTCTCATCAATCGCCTTCATTTTCCTTACTGTTTTGATGCAGCACTTTTCCCAAACGGTACCACCACCTATCCTGTCCCTCTGTCTCTGTCAGAAGGGGACAAGAAGGCAGGCACCCACCAGGAACAAGCAGCTCTGGCCGCCCCCTGGCACGCACAGCCCAGACTGCAGTGCGTCCAAAGGGATCCAACGCGCGCCGGATCATTGCCATGGATTTGCTGAATCCCACTCACTTTTACACCCACGAGCAGGATTCACACGGTGGCCGCGGGCAGCTCCGGCCTCCGCAGAGCCGCCGTGTTTGAAGCGGCACGAACTTACCGCGCCGGAGCCGCCTCCCCCCGCAGCCCGGGAAGCGGAACCGCGGCAGCCCCGGCCCGCGCTCCCATTGGCTCGGCGCGCCCCGCGCGTGACCGCCGCCTGGCCCTTCCCGGCGGGAGCGGAACCGGCCCGAGGAGCGGCGCCGGGGGACGCTGTGTCTCCAGGGCGACCGCGCCGGGCGAGCGGCGGCACGGGAGGGGACGCGGGA